>VXAD01003542.1:213944-245862 GCA_013399195.1 Dicrurus megarhynchus
TCCGCGGGGAGCCCGGGAATGCCGGGCGGGCGGGGGAACGTCCGCGGGAAGCCCGGGGAGATGGGCGCGGGGACAGGGGCAGGCTCGGGGGAGCCGCGGCTGTGCAGAGAAAGAGCCCGGGGCCAGCCCCCCCGCGGCCGCTGTCGGCCCTTTCCCGGCGCCGCTCTTCACCGTGCGGCAGCAGCCGCTGGCTCCCACGCCGCCCCTAAACGTGGCTGCTCTGCGGACTCTGCCCAGCGGTAACTGTTGGGATACCGGGAGTGTGCCTGAAGCTACTGCCACGACAGAGCTTTCGTTTTGCTTGGGAAGCATCGTCCTTGTCATCAGGGATTGAGTCACCGTAGTAACCTCCTGTGGGAGAGGCTATGCAGGTCCCCGAGTTCATCCTCTTACAGAGCTCTTGGGAAAGGCAATTCCTGTCCACAGTCAGTAGTTTCTTTAAGATCAGTCTTATCTTCATCCCTTATATATTTACAATTATAATATCCTTTAGTTTTATGCCATTCAACTCCAGGTGCTGCTGAGATGCTTTGCAAACTGCAAGTTTATCTCCTGAGTTGTCCCCTGAGGCCAGGCTGGATGTCTGTTTAAATTAAGCTGAACCACATATAGCCCTTCATGTTTCCTATATAGCTTTGGATAAATTGAATTCTTCTCTCCTTACAATGCTATTAATATAAATCACGTGTACGATCAGCTCTGCATGATACAGCAGGCAAAGCTATCTAATCGGCACAAAACCCCTGAAATATGTGCTACTTTGTGCTTTTGTCCCTTTTACTTGTTTCATTTGTAAAGTGAGGGAGTTTTTTCCTATCAGAGGGGAAAAAAAGCATCAGAATAGATGGGTATGACAGGACTGCCTTGCACAGCATGTGAATATAGAATATAAAAAGAGCAAAGCTTTTGGTGTGTTCTTGGCCCACTGACCTGCAAAACAGACATGGGGGAGCCCTGGGGTATTCTCCTTTGGGGGCTGGGAGAACAGGTTGGGGAAGAGAAAAGCTTCGGATTCTCTAATGCAGGAAGAATCAGTATTGCAGTGCTGGGGTGTAAAGCCTTTCATGCAGAGAGGGGTAAGCATTTCAGTGTGAAAGGATGCTGAAATTTCCCACGAACCTGTCTTGAGTTGGCTTCTGCAGCCATTCTACTCAAGGAGCATTAAAGGCTGCACTGGGACTGTTGCAAGAGGTTTTGGTATTTTTCACTTCTGTGCTAAATGTATTTGGATTTTTCCTTTATTCAGTGTTCAAAGAGCTATATTTTCCTTGAATAATTGCCAAATGCCCATTAAAAATCAAGTTTTCCATGTGGAACCAGCTTTTTTTTCTTCACCTCCTTGCATCTTCTAGAAATATATGAATCTGGATATATTTATTATGTTAATATGTTATGCTAAAGACAAAGCAGCATTTGCCATAAGTTGGTTTTGTGCACCAAAGCTGTATTATCTCTTTTGTGTATAAATAAAATCATAAACAGAATCATGTTTACATTTTTGCAACTACATTAGTTCATAGAAGATATTTTCCCTCCTTGTAAGGGTTGCCTTTGTAGTTTCTTAAAGCACTGACCTCACATCCTAAGATTTTTAATATAAATTTGATATTTACTTGAGATTATGTAGCTGATGCATTATAAATATCCTATTCTCTAGCTTCTCATAAATAGCTGAATAATGACTGTGGCCTGGAAGTAGCAAGTATGCCTGCAGAAACTCCTGCAAAAAATCCAAAGTCAGTTTTAGAAGCTTTTTTTTTTTTCCTTTTTTTTTTTTTTAGGTGCCTCATGTATTTGAGAGATGAGAAATCCTAATCTGGATCTTCTCAGTAAAACGGATGGTACTCCTGAAGTTTCCCATAGAAGGGAATTGAATTAATGAATTGTTAGTGTTCCCTCTGTAAAGATTTGATTTAGTTTTTAATTACTTGGTTAGCAAGTCTTAGCGATTTTTTTGTGTTTCCACAATTGTCCTTGTACTTTAGGTCTTGGGTTTTTTTGAACTGAGATCTTCAGTAAGCCCAGGCTGCAACTGCTCAGCCTCTTGGGGAGCCACAGCCAGCTCATATTTGGCTGCAGATTTATTACAAATAGTTGAAGAAGTTACTGCTCCCAGATGTCCTACAGCTCTTCACTTGAATGACTGAGTGGGAATATCTCTGCAATGCCACTTTGCATGGACATACCTGAGGAGGTGAAAAAATCTGCTATCCTTGGGCTGGCACTGGGCACACATTAAAACATTTATCAGTTATTTGGAAAACCCGGTTTCTCTGCATCTTTTTCAAGAGTGCTTCATCTTCATAGCAGTAATTACATAGTGATGTCATGGACATCACAGAGATTTGCTTCAGAGAATGCTCAAATGTTATGTTTACTTCTAATTATTTACCTAGTGGATCGCAGATACATACATGGCTTGTGAAACATGTAATGATTGATTTCTATTCCAGGAGGCTCAGTTCTCCAGGCCTGTATGTATTTACCATTAGGTGATATCAAAGATGATCACATTTTGAGAGTTGAATAGTAACATTATGCTTAAGATTCTGGGCCAGGAAAAATTGAAGTTTCTGTGAGGAAGGTGTGTGGACTTACAGCTTCACTTCAGAGCAGTAGCTAAGGAAGTAATGAAAAATCAAAGTTTATGCTGTTGCATTGCTCAGAAAATGGAATTTCTAAAATTCATAGCAACTTTTCACGTGTTTTTAGCTTTATTTACCGTTCTCCTTTGCTGACTAACAGATGACTTGAATACTGATGAAAACACTCCCCTTAAATTTGCCACTCAGCAGTATAGCCTTAGGCACGTGTTAACAACTCCTTAGAAAGTATTTCACAGTCTTTGGGTATTTCCACATCACTTAGCATAGCATTGCATTTACATACAAGTTTTGTCTGATGCTGAGTAGCCACCAGCGTTTGTAAAAGGAATTTAAGTAAAATACGTCTTTATGCCATGGTTTGGTTTTTTGTTTTTTTCTTCCAGGCTGCAGCTGTTTCTCCGTTTTGAAGTCTAAATGGTGAAATCTGCTCCTAAATAGTCAAACAGAAATGGTGCAAGAAGTTTGAAATGAGAATTCATCTTATACATCCATAGCTGCTGCTGACATCTTATAATGCACCAATTATAGAATATGTAAATATTTAATAAAATATTTATTACAAATACCAACAAGATAAATACTCTTTTTGAAGACCTAACACTTAATTTTAATTCTAGCCAGATTTGTTTGGAGTCAGTGTCAGAATGCTGATCATCGATTTAATGATAAAAGACAAACTGTGATGAATATTTTCTGACCCTGATACACTGAAATACTCTGAAAGCTAAAAAATACAATAGCTTGAGTTGCTCTCATCAAAAAAATACTATGACAACATGATAATTCATATACAAAAATGCAAACATACTAAGAATTAGTATGAAATTCTGTTTCCACTGACCCTTATAGGATCAGAATTTGTTCCAGATGGTGAAGATCAAATTCCTTGCAGTTTAAAATATTGTAATTCTGGGTTGCTGCAATCCTGCACTCGTTTTCCCAGACCACCCCTTTTTCTGCCATCCCTTGTTCAGATACTGGCATTCATGTGTTCCCATTCCTAGATCAGAGACCTGAGCCGGGCCAAACCAAGTGGAAAAGTTGCCAGGTTAGATTGCAATTAAATGAATATTGGCCTGTTTCACAGGACTGTTAAATGAGTGCAGGAAGATTGCAAAATCAGTAATACAGTTTCAGAATGGCTTCAGCTGTTACAGAGCTAAACCTTGGTTATTTCTCACTTTCACAGATTCTTAGCTTTGTCAGAGAGACAAGGGAAAATCTGAGGCAAAGCTTCAGTGCCATAAGACAATTGGAATAGTAACCATGGGTGCACTTCACATGCCCCAGCAATAAGGAGTGGTTGCAGAATCCCTCTCTATGACCTCTCTGTGTTGGAAAGAACCGTGGAAGCACTAAAAAGCCAATACCAAGTAAAGGTTGTTGACACTTCAGGCTGAGGAGTGTGTATGGACCTTTAATTTCTGTACTCTTCTCCAAGATATATAATGTTAATCTCAGAGGGGCTGAAACACCATGCATGCTTAGCAGATGTTAAAATACTGTTCTTAGTCCCCCTTCTCCAGAAGCTATGTCCCTTTTTATGTTTCAATCAATACAGCCTGGAGCTATTAGTAATACAAGGATATGATGTTATTAAACGAAATCCTGCTTTGGCAAAGGTAATGCTTGTCAGTACCATTAACAAAAATTTGTTTCTCTAGTACCCTCAGTGCATAGAAAAAAGGAAAATTATATGTAAATTTTGGGGGGGAAAACACCCAAATGAAAAACCCAGTTGTATCAGCCTGGTCTGCACTTTTACCAGTAATACAGCATTCTGTTTAGGACATCTTGTCAGAAAATGTAAAAGAAATAATCTGAGGCGATGACAAAGTAATTAACAAGTGGGGGAAGGAAGGAGTTTTGATCCAGTTAAATTGCAAATACAGCATAGGCTCATAAAAGGGAATTTCACAGGGATAGGCAGTTACAAGTGGTCCACAGGGAGGCAATTAGATCCTTCTCACCCTCTTAAGGGGACAGACATTGAAATCAAGAGGCAATTGATTTAGAAGAGATAGAAGGAATGTTGCATAATTAACCCATGGAATTCTTTGCCCCAGGCTAACTTCCAGTCGAATTCCTCCACTGAATTCAGTCACTTACAAAGATAACATTTAAGATGTTATATACATTAGAATACTCCCCTTAATTTCCTTAAGTAAGAAGAAAAGCAATTGTTTTCCTGGTTAAAGACATAAGGTATACGCCACCTGGAAGTACATGTATACTTCCCCACGTGAAACATTACCGGAATATGGTGTCTCTGAGCACAGAGCTTTGACTGGTGTCTGCAGCAGTTATGGGTTATGGGTTACTCTATTTTACTCTATTGAAAATTATCCTGCCTGAGACAGGTGTAATGGAGGCTTGGGAAAACATATATATTTATACTTCCGTATTTCACAATGGCCTAAACCAAATTAAATGAAGCAATTTTGCAATTACCAAAATTGTTGAGCAGTTAAATCTTAAGGGGCATATAAAAGGATCTTTACCCTATTTGGGATTACAAAACAGAGTTGTCATGTAACAGAACACCTTCTACATTTGCTACAATGACTGCTATGCTGTAGAAACTCTGTTGTCAGCAATGTTTCCAGGTCTGCTGCCATGAACAGAAGCCATACCCGTGTTACTCCCAACAACAAAAGGAATACATAGCTTCTAAACCAGGAAAGATTCTGTTCTTCCCAGAGACAGATTATACACTCTTTTAGTGAGACACAGCTACAAACAAAACATATTCCTTTCTAAATACTCATTGTTGATTCAGTGTGTCAAGAAAGGCTGTAATATTTGGTTACAGTGCTGTTATCAACACAAGGAGAAATGTGAGAGTATACTGGAGAAAAATAAAAATGAAGTTTCTCTTCATACAAAGATTTTTAGCTATTAAAAAAAATATTAAGAGCATTATGACCAAACTTTTTTAAAATTCAATGACATCTAGCTGTCACTCATGTACCTGAGATACCCCTGAGGGTTAGACAGTATCCTTCATTTAATGAAGCCCTTGATGCCTTATATGGGATTCAACTTTGACATCAACATTTTATTTTGAGTTGTGGTGCTCTTTCCTACATGCTGTTTTTGCAGCTGATAATCGGCCACTCCATTTATAGTTGTCACGTTTTGCTGGTGACCTAGTCTCTGCTCCCTGCAGCATACCACTAATGCCACTGGTAAGAGCCAGAATAATTTTGACTGCCATGTGACGTGCACACAGGAAGATACAGCTCTCTGGGATGCAGTAGCTTTCCCGTGCCATTCCTGTTACTTGTTGGATTCGCTGTGCTCTGGTTTCTAACAGCTTGAATCCAAACTAAACTTGTCAAAGCTGAGTGTGTTGAGGAATGCCATTTAGGCCTCAAAATAAGGTTGCCTCATTTTCAGGTGTTGTGAACACATACACATTTCCTCACCCCCATAAAGGGAGGGTATGGTGTGCATGTGGCACCGCCATAAAAATCAGACCTATAATAGAAACAGCTTAAAGTAATTACCTTGAGGCATCTACATGTGGAAGTGTTGATCTTCTGCCTTCTGATGGTAGCATATATATATAGTTAAGGTTCCTGTAGCATAGTTAATAGCATAGGGAATATTTCTCATGTCTTGGGGCATGGGAAGTTTCTTCCTTCTATCATTAATATTAATCCCATGCTGGAGAATATACTGCTTTCCAAGATTTGGAATCATAACACAGTTTCCCCATTCTACATTAACAAGCTCTTTAGAAATTGGGTTTTGTTCTCATTAGTAGAGCAGAACCATACTCTTAATTAAGCAAATGAGGCAGACAAAGACTAACATATGCAAATTAAAAAGAAGCCTGGTAGGCAAGAGGAACAAATAAAAGGCAAAAGACTTCAGAAAAGCAATAGTGTCAGAGAATAATTCATCTAACTACAGGGGACTTCTGGGATGGTGAAGAAGGATTTACATCAGAAGATGTGACAATGTATCCATAAAAAAATTGTAATCCCAAAGGTTTACTCAGAGCTCTGGAAGAGGGACTGTCTCATCTCCACTATGTAAACCACCAAAATGTTCATTTACATGGGAGATTGCTCAGTCTAGCAAAGGGAACTCTCAGCTGTGCAACATTTATGAGGAAAGACTTGAATTGAACTGTAGACAGGTTCGTATCGTTTTCCACATAGTGAAAATCTAATTCCAAGCTATTTAAGTAGCCTTCAGAGATTTTTGTTTTCCGTGCTTCTCTGAGCTTGATTTTAAGTAGAGTCTGCCAAGATGACCCCACCGAAAGGGGAATCAGAGCTTCTTAACTGAGAAGCTCCTTAAGTGAGATTAGATTAACTCCATTTGTAACCAATTTCTTAAATTACTACAGTCGGGCTATTCAATGTGTTAAGTGTCAAGAAACTCTTCCTGTTGAATAGTTCTAATTCCAATGGTTCTAAAGCCCAGTAAGAGTATTTTCAACAACTTTAGGTCCATGAAGTTCAGAGATCTACCAATTTAATAGCTGCTAGACAGGACAAAAAGAACACTTTTTTTTTTTTTTTCAGAATGCTTTTAACGCACATGTAAAAATTGCAATACAAATTGGCAGAACAAAAATCAAAGCCCTCCAGGAAATTTCCCATGGGCTTCATAGCTCTATTTTGTCTCTGTGCAGATATTATGATAGAAATGTTTTTCTAATGGTGGAGTTATTTATGCTTTAGAAGTGGTTGCTAAATATAGTTGATCATGATCCAAATTTCTCCTAGAATTTCTGCATCATATATAATGACTAGCTTTTACAGAGCCTAAAGAACCAAAAGCTAAAATCATCAGCATTTACTTGTCAGGAAAGCAATGGTGATTTATCTACTATAGAAAGACAAAGGCTTACATCCTTAAGGGAATTAAATGTCTAAATCCTGTTTAAATTGCCTTCTTTCCACTGAAACCACTGAGAATTAGGTCTTTAAATAGAACTTAAAACCTAAATCTCTGTGGAGTTGAACCAATGTCATCATCTGCAATATCTGTGTATATAATGGAAACACCATAAGGAGATATTAAACTGGTTTATCAAGTCATCTATTGATTGTTGTACAATCTGTGGGCATCTTTGGGCTACATAATAATTGTAAATGGAGAAAAATAACTTTTGAAACAGTTTACCTGTGAGGTAACATATCTGTGAATTACTGTAGGCATACACGTTTTTTGGATCACCTCATGTTACCATATCAGGAAGAATTTTTAAATTTTAGAAAGAGAAGTTCCTGGTTTTGCCGATGATTTTGGCATGACTGCTGATGATGACAGGTTGTCAGGCCTGTCCCTAGGAAGCTTAACAGCATTGACTGGTGGGGACATTAGATTGTCTTGGAGGGCTGTTTGTTAGATGACGATTAAGTGACAGTCCTTATTAAAAAGGCAAAATTCTAGAAATAATTGAATTTGTGACACAGAGCACTTCCTGTTCTCATTCACATCTTCACTTCTGTCATAAAAGAACCATGCAGAATCACTTGTTGCTGAGAGGAAATCATTATAGTAATGGTAAAAATTATTTTAAGCCAGAATTAATAAAAAATTGGTCTGCTGATTTCAAGAGTTAGCTCAATGAAATTAAATGTATTTTTATTTACAAAGGAGATACATGTGCCAATAATGCTTTCTCACATGTTTATGCTTAAGTATCCTCTAAAAACCACAGCAGATGGAATCGTAGTTCCTTTGTAGGGGTTTGGTGTTTCTTTTCCCCTACAGGTTTAACTAATTCTTCTTCAGAGAAAGTTTTGGGTTCTACCCTTTGGTTTTCACTTGATCCCTGCTTTAGAAAATCTAGGTGGTGAGTGATCCAATGTTGTTATTTGGCCCATATGAATATCATTTACTCTGCTCCTGACAACTTCCTCTGGAGAAAAAGCAGAGAGAAATTCACACAATCCTGCTGATGAGAGACAGTTAAGTGAGGCATACTTATTAAAAAAGAAATAGCTTTGACTTCTAAGTAAAGCAGGGGAGTCAGAACATGAAATCTGTTTTTATATAAACTCACTATAAAAAAATAATCTATCACTTCTACAGCTCTGTGAGATCCACTGATGAAAGGCTTTTCCTAAATGCAGAGAATTATAATATAAAGTAAGATGTCAAGAAATATTGTTATGCTGTAGAGATCACAAGCAACCCATGAAAGAAGGCAGTGTCACGTGTCATTCAGAAGCCTTTGTGAACCTGGAGTGGTGCTTACTTGGCTGGCAGAGCTTACCTGGGCTGGCAGAGAGTGTCAGTGGTGGGTTGCAGTCATCCCCAATGCACAACTGCACCCAGGGTTTCCATGGTACTGAGTGAGAGCCTGACCTGTAGGCTTCTCTAACTTATATTAGTTATTTGATAATAAAAAGATTTGGATGTTGGATAAAAACGTGATTAAGTGACCTTTGGAGATGGTCTGGTCCCATCCTCCCTGGTCAATGCAGGGCCAGAGAGTATAACTTTAGTTAACCCACAAGAGACCCCAAATTCTAAGAGTACGCTATTTACTCTATAGCAAACCATGCATTGATTGCATGCAGAGACACAGACATGCAGAGGTACATACCTTGTTCATTGATGCCATTTCATTCAAAAAGGAATTATAAATAACACCATATGTTCTTAAAAGGCTGATGACCACATCTGTGTTATAAATAAATGTTTATTAATACCTGTGTAATATTGCATCCAGCCTATGTTTTGAACTGTCAAAGCCAAGTTTCAGTGAACTCACTTAAATGGAGGACGTCCAGAAGGCACCTACCTCAGAGATTTGTGATACAGGATCACACCACAAACATTTCAGGAATTTAGAGTAAATTCACTCTTGTTGCTTTAATAGCAGGACTAAATTATTCAGAGGATGGATCTTCACCTTGCTTTGCATCACTGTTGGTTTTGTCTGGAAACATCCATTCTTGCATCCTTATTTGCTACCCAGCTTTTACACACATATAGGAAAGCAACTAAGAGTGCATTATCCCCCCCTCCTCATCAATCCAAATTACTCTGGCAGCATGTTCAAATTTAATGCAACACTCTTAGTCTAGGGCAACCAGTACTGATTTAAAAAAACTTTTAAAATCACCAAGTTTATGAGTCCCAATATACCACAGAAAAATATGGGCTAAAAGCTTTGGGTTTTTGGGTTTTATTTGTTTGTTTGCTTGTTTGTCTGTTTTTCTGTTGCTATTTCAGGAATGTTGAGATTTTATGGTCTAAAAACATTTCTGGCAGATGGAATTGTTAAATCATTCAGATGCTGGTTCTCTTGATACAAGAACAGCCATGGCCTCCTGTGCCTAAAAGCCATTATTTAGCACATCAAGCTTTGCAGGACTCAGCACCAGGAAGACAGTGACAACCCTGCCATGGCCAAATACACTGCTGTGTTATGTCTGTAAAGAACCAGATACTGTCACAGGAGAGTAGAAGTGTGCTTAGCAGGGGCAGTTTTGCTAGTCATAGCTTTCACATGTTCTGTGGACCTCTAGAGCCACAATGACCAATATTTTTGAGTCTCTTGTTAAAATTTGCAAAGAGTGGAGCTGTAGAACATATGTATTTTTGAGCAAACAGTTCTATGAGGCACCAGGTGTCCCCTTCAGGACGTTCAGCTCATTAATTTTTCATTAATATTTTCACAGGATTTCACTAGCCAGTAGATTTCTTGTCCCCTTGTCCCCTTTCTCATACATATTATTTACCTAAAGAATACAGTCAAAAATAAGCACATCAGGTGAGGAGTACCAAGGGTCCTCTACAATTGGTGGTTGTACTGTTCCAGTGGGGTGAGTGAACTCTGCCAAGGAAGGCTTTCTGGTGATAATGGATGTCTGGATGTCTTCCAGACAGGGGCTGTGCTAAAACTGATGTAGCATCATTTGTGCTGTTGAGAAATTTATTGACAGATCACTCAGTGCTGATACCTTAATGTCCAGAGGCAGGTTTAGAGTTGAGTCAAGAGAAGATGCCTGATCTGCTGCATCAGGGAGATCAGCAGAATTTAAAAGCTCCAGGGAGAGGCTGAAGATGTTACACCTCATCTCTGACTGTGGTCTATGTCTTGGAGGTGTAGTCTAGAACTGTACCCAGCTCTGACAAATGCTTACCAGTCACTTTTTTTGTCTGAGTGACTCATTCTGAAAGCAGAAAATAGAACGCCATTTGGGCATCATTTTTTTTGCCTGCATTTTTTTAGATGTCTGATCCAGCTGCTAGTGAGCTTATTCTATTGAGTTTGGGAAGAATTGACTGTGGAGTCCTTTGCTCTGCCCCACTTCATCATACCACTTGGGAATATAGGACTGGAAGTGATCCTGTGTGTATCAGTTGCCTTCCTTTACTGTTATAGACATGGTGCAATGAATGACTTTCAAACCTCTGTTTAGTAACAGCTAGGTTGTGGCTTTTCTTTTCACTGGGACCCTGGGAGGGACATAACAAGAGTCCTGATAGTCCCTTCTCAGCCCCTTGGGGACTCCCCCCATGCTACCCAGGATGCCATTTCAGCCCCTATTTAGAGATGTCCATCCCAGCCCCAGTGATGCTGTAGGATGCTGGTGTCCAGCTCCCTTGCCCAGCCACAGGATCCCCTGCGTGAGGCCCACCCATGGGCTGAAGGCTTGGCCTGCCCTCGGGCCGTTCCCATTCCCAGGGAGGTGCTAGATGCCCAGGGCTGAGGCTGGCTTGGTGCCCCCAGCTGCTCTTGGGAGCCCTGATGGCCCCCCTGGGTATCTCTCACCTGGCCTCACTGTGCCCTGACATCACTTTTACATCTTCTGTTGCCTGTGGAAGACTGTTTCACAAGCTCAGTTCACTTCTTGTTCTCTCACTTTGGCAGAATTTTCTTTTCATAACAATGCAATGATATGTTTGTAAACAACCGTCAAATCAATTCTCAGTTCTGCTTGGATGGATTAAGTAAGCCAAGCCACCCATATGTGATAGGGTCTCCAAATTCAGGGTCATCCAGGCCATTTTTCAGTTTATGTCTCAAGTGTGAGTGATTGGAATGAGATACATTACCCCAGAGAAGACAGCAGAAATGCTTCACACAAGAACATTGATATTTTTCTCTCTCTGCTTGTAATACTGTAGTTAAAACATCCAAAGATCTTCACCTTTTTCAGAGCTGTCTTTCATTATCAGTCTGAGTTATCTTGTTATTTGGCACATCTGGATCCTCTTGCCTCCAAACCATGAGATTCCAGCTTAAACATCAGTCTGTGTTGGAGGAGCCCAAGGACACAATCGTCTGTTGTGTACCTGTTGTGTCCTCTGCTCCCTTATACTGACAAGAAAGGGGACAATGAAGAAAGCAAGGAGCACAGACAGCAAATTCCCAAAGAGTTCAGGAAAGTGACACAACACCCTAGGGAAGACTGAGCTATAATTTTGAACTGTGCTTTGTAAAAAATATCAAGATAGTTTAAACAGAATGTTTCTGATCTCAGGGAAGCCAGTAACTGCATGGAGACCACCTGTGGGCCACTGCTGCAGGCTGTGGAGACACATCGGTTTCTGTTCAAGTGACATTTCACATTAGTCACTGCATGAATAAGCACTGACTAATAAGCACATCTTCCTGAGCTTTGCAAGCCTCCTTGTTTTCCCTTCTCTTTTATTTTTCATAAATGTCATTTCACAACTGGCAGCTTAATAATTTCAAAAAGCATCCTAATGGTTCCTAGTGAAACTCTGTGTACAGGATTGCTGCTGCTCTTTCACAGCAGTGCAGAAGTAGGAGCTTGTAAGTAATCATGACACAGCACACAACTTTGATCTTAGTACAGATTGCTTTTTGTGCACACATAAGAAATACTTTAGATAAACTCATATTAAATTATCCTTTTTTTTTTTAATATGTACCAAAGGACTTTGAAATTTCGGTTTGCAACTGTTTGCCAGAAGTTCAACAGCAACACTCCTGTCCCTGTTAGTAACATCAATACAGAGTTCAGTATTTGAAGATTACAAGCAACAAAGCAAAGCACACTTTAGACAAGCTTGTTCATCCATCGTGCTCTTTTTATCTGCTTTTACCTGAGGAATTCCAGCTCAGACAACACAAGTACAGACCCCTTTTTTAATACTGAAGTGGAAATTCTGACATGCAAATTTCCTTAAATGACAAGATCGAGGTTCTAGTCTCTTTAGGGAAAAGAAGACATACTTTCTACACCAAAGTCTTGGCAGAAAAAACTTATTACACTAACGATGGAACTAATAACACCTGAGTTCTAAAACCTTGTGTATTCTTTCTATACTCTTCTCACTGTATTTTGTCAACATTTTTCTATTCCATACCCATAATACTCTTTGCACCTGAAACTCCCCCAGTAACCCTCACTTAACAGCTAACCACCACTTTCACACCAAGTCTCCTTCACACTACCTGAGGAAGCTGCATTCGGTACCGATCTGTGTTGATGCTGTTTGGTTTTGGCAGGGCAACAGAAGATCGTTGAGTTTATACTGGGGCCTTTCCTTGAGGGACACTAATTTTGGTTGCTTTTCAAGTTGTGCACAGACACTGTGTAGGTGTGACAGTTACCAGTGCTGTGGTTTGCCAATGAAGAAAGAACCTTGAGAGAAGAGGAGAGATTCTTGAAAAGAAAGGGGGAAGAAAGAAGGGTTTCCTGTGGGTTCTCAGTGCTCATGTGAATGCTCTGTGTATCTGCCATCTGTGTGTCTGGGCATGAATATAAGTAAATATGTCATATATGTGAGCTCTTTGTGCATGCACCTACTAGGAACACATCTCAGCCTCCCTGCTGGCTGGACATGGAGACATGAATGGTGCAGCCTCCCCTCCTGGGCTGTTAGATCCAGCATGGTATATACTGTCTTCTAACAGTGATCCTTAGCCTACAGATGGTAATGCTTTCAAATGACAGAGCTGGTCTGTACCCAGTGAAATATATTGCATACAGGATATGTTGGAGCACTGCCTCAGCACTGTGAAAGACTTCCAAGCATAACAACCTTTATTCAATAGATGTTTAATATCCTAAGTGAAGGAAAACAGTAGGGCTTTTATGATTTCTCAAAGGAAGGTGAGCCATTTATAAAAGGTATGTTCTGACTGTGAAGGCATATTTTTTTAAGCAGAATTATTGAGAAGGATGAAAACGAAACACCTCTACATGCTGTGTAACAGCATTATTTGGTCTTTGATGTAGACAGACACCATCTGATAAGCCTCCTACATATCAGAAGCCTGACTTCTCTGGGGGAGTGGGCAGAGGCAATGCTGACAGGCAAGCAAGCACCAGGCAGAAGCAACTCTCACTTCTGACATGGGTTTCACCTTACTTCCAGGGCCTTTCTACCAGAGATACAGAGTTCTTTTAATATTTAAGAACTGTTTCCCTCACAGATCTGCGAGATTAATGTCACGTGTCAGTTGATGTGGAAATGAGTCCAGGATCATCTGAAACTGTGCCATAGTCTAAAAATAAAAGGAGAAAGGAGTTTTTTCCTTTTTTTTTCCCTTCAGAAAGCAGTCATGCAATATTAACTTTAGCCCAGCAGAACTGTCTGCATGTGAGCAAGGGGACTTAGAAATGCAGATGATGCAGGAACATGAAGTGTGTCTGAACCAGGGAGGTGCCAAGAGCACAGAACTGAGTGAGCAGCTTGGGAAGCAGCAGCTCTGCCACGAGGTCAGTGTAAATTTGAGGGAACAGGTTTTCCCTCAGTGTACTGGGCTAGGGCTTTTCTGCAGGAGCCATGGCTTCTGTAGACACTCCCGAGTAGGAGTGCTGATGTACTCCTGGCAGCAAAGCACAGCAGGCTGAAAACACAGGATTTCTTCCCTGTGTTAAAGTCAGGTCAGTCATGTTCCCTGCAGTCATCCTGCAGCATTGCAGGGGCTGACGTGTTCCACTCTCAGGAACCACACCAGGAAGCTCAGCCTTTCGGCCTGCACAGAAGGTGAAATCTTTGGCATCTCTGAAGGAAGCAGAAGAAAGCTCACAATGGTTCTTGTTTGGGGCTGAGGGAAGTATCAGTGTTTGTTTAACAGTGTTACCATGACATTTTGTTCTGGCAAACCAGAGTCGCTACAGGAAATTAGATAGAGTATACCAAAACCAATCCTGTTGGTTAAGCTGATCATTCCTGTAAAGAAAGAAGACCCCATGATGACTGCTCTTGCACCTTTCTGGAAATAGGGAGTGTGGTTGGAGTGAAGATGTTTACCAGATCCCTTCCCTTAGCTGCAGAAATGAGTGAAGAAGACTGCCAGTACTTCAGATCTGGCAAAGTTAACATAGTGCATCCTTATATGGGTCAACATCATGGGTTTGCATCACTGAACCAAAAGGAAAAAAATCCTTTTTAGGAAATATTTAATGTTACACAAAAAGGTACACTATGGCATAAGGATTATTTTGAGAATAAAAATAAACATCATGAAACTAAAGATATAGTTTGAGATGCTGCCAAAATACTGTTCTGCTAGTGCTGCCTGTAGATCAAGGAACATTAATAAATTACTAAAAGAAGGAACCCTTCTGAAAAATCAGAAAGAGCATAATGAGATTGTCACAGTTTAAGGGAAAACTATCCAGAAGCAAAATGGAGAAATCCACTGTCAAAGATGAAGAATGCCTGCTTTATGTCTCAATACAATTTATTTGAAAATGGAGATGTCTGTCAGGTTATGCCTGTTAAGCAGATGATAAATAACTTGGAATTTTTCTTACAAGTGGTGCAGTGGTCCCTGAGAACAATAGCTTCTGGTGACATCTGATTTATGAAAAACCTAATCCTTGAAAACACAGCTAAAAACTGCAGATGGCAGCCCTGAACTTCTGAAACCACTCATGGAGATTTAACTGAGCACTCTAATGATTTTGACTATCTATCTGTGCCATTGCTGTGAGGAGAAACCCTAATCAGCAGCTTTAGATACCGCACACATTGATAGTGAGAGGCTCAGACAGATGGAGACAGAGACAAAGGTGAAAAAAGGAGTTGTGTTCTTCCCGATTCACAGAGAGAGGGATAAAGGCACAGGGGAACTAAGGACTCGTGGCACTCTATTCTTGTACTAGCAGAAGCGTGTGCCAGGCTATCCAGAAACTAAGGCAGATGCACTAGTGTGGAGCTGGATCTCAGAGAAGCTCATGAATTTGAAAGTTGTTCTCAGCCTCCCCCTCCCACCTTGAAGCCATCTCTTCTTCAGGCTAAACAAGCCCAGCTCCCTCGGCCCTTAGGGCAGGTGCTCCAGCTTCAGATGTCCTTGGTGATCCTCCTTTGGGATGCCTCATCTGTCTTTCTGGTAGTAGGTGACCCAAAATTGGACACAGTAAAATCTCTTTCAGACTCTTTGGATTCAGAAAATGCATGACTCAGTTAAAAAAATTGCTTCTTCTGAAGCATTCTTGGTGGGTAAGGACTGCAGTATGAAACTGTGAACTTTAATGTTTGCAGGGTACAAAAATCTAGTTAATCAAATCTTAGAGTTACTTGCTTTTAAAAATCATTAAGTACCTCAAGAGAGTTCTATGGTTTGTAAGACCAGAGTTTCTAAATATATAAATTCTCTGTCTTAGAGTAACTTACAGCCTCTGATTCTTGAGGATTCAATGCAAATATTTCCTGGAGATAGTACTTCTCTAATCATCTACAGCATCACTTTTTTCTGCCTTCTTAGAGAAACATTATTGAAAAGGTACTAGGCTAATTGGATACTCATTAATTTAATTCTTCCTCTCTTCAACATTCATCCACCTGCTAGCTGTGTAGGCTTGTTTTTTATTTTTAACTCATCAGTGTTTTTCATGATGTAACCTTAATACACTATTTCCAGTTGCCCTGGCTACATCTGGGTCAGTATGAGTGAAAACAGGGGAATTTTCCTTGCACCGTGCTGAAGGACGATAGAGGTTTAACCCTGCACATGAACGAAGTGCTGCTGTGACTGAAGGAAGTCCTTCATCACCTTCAGAGAAAAAATGCAAGGCATGCTGAGTGTGAAGGGGATGCTGCCCTGGGGTTCTCCAACAGCACTGCACGTGGAACTGGAGCAATGGGGGGCCCTTCCAGCCTTCTTGCCAGCGACGTGAACAGGCAGAGATATCTACCCACATGCACCTCGAAGATATATACTGACAGAATGCAAGGGCAGAATTGCAGCATGACATCCCTTCTGCCTGCTGGGGAATTGCTCAAGGAATTGAGCCTCCCTCCCTGACCAACCCTCTCTCTTCAAGCATCACTCTGCACCTGAGACAATAGTCTGAAGGAAAGGGCAAAAGTATTTACAGCAAGAAGAACAAAAGGTTTATATTCCTAAATATTGCAAGTGACAGGCCTCTGCCAGCATGGCACTAAGGCAGCCCTGCTGCGGGACCGGCTCTGGTGCCCAGGAGGTGCAGTGCCAATGACACCTAGTGTCAGGAGCTCAGATAGAGGCTTCAGACCAGGAGCTCTCTTCATGAAGTCTTTTGTATTTAGTCTCGTTTTCTAGATAGTATCACACTTCATGCCGCTGCCCCCCTCTGTCACCTTTCCCCTCCTCCCTGTCATAACATTTTTAAAAGTAATTTTTCTATTGGATATTGGATTTGTGGTTGCATCCTCCATAGTCCATGGCAAGAGTCTTAACTTGTGCCTCAGTTCTGTTGCATTAATCACCTGCCTGGGAGTGTTTGGTACAGAGATGAGACATGCAGCACATCCCCAGCTGAAGTTACAAGGAAAAGAGTCAGCCATGTTCAATACCCATCTTGTTGATGACATATTCTCTTTTACTTGGTTATAGAAATTATGACCAGCTGACAATCTTGCTGGTCTCTGCCACCTATTTTACTGTTGTTTTTATCCATTCAATCTATCTCAAGCTAGGGAGACAAAACTCATGTTTCCAAACATTTGGAGTGTCAGGGTTGACCACATCCAGGATGAGGAGGAAGAGTTTTGTCTTTCAAATTGGAGAAAGGGATTTTCCAGTGGCAGAACTACTACACAAGACAAGGGAGTGCTGGGAACCTATAGCCTCTGTAACCTGATATATCTACCTTAAAATGTCTAAGCAATAAAGTATTTTTACTGTGTGCTCAGCAGAAACCTAATGTTTTCTGTGGGATTCCATGATTATCTTGCATGCCAAGGGAAGAAATGTCTTGGCACAAGAATTTCTGCTTGAAGTATCAAAACTTTCCTTCCTCCAGTCCTGGAGATGGGGAGAGAGTCCAGACAGATTGACTTGATCCAGTAACATAAAAGTATACAGATTTCTTGGGAGTTTTACTTTTTAGGGATTATGCCTAAAAATAGTAAAAATGAAAACTTTAATTTAAAGAAGTGAAAAGAGCAGTTAGACAACATATTATACTTCTGCTTATATCTACTTGACACAAATTTAAAGGAAGTATAAGCTTGGATATCAGTTTGAGTCATGTTATCTGTGACTCTTTGCCAGAGACCCTAATTTCCAGTGCTCATCCCTGACAGTGACCTTGAAGGCTTTTTGCAATGATCAGGATTTCAGAAATCACCATCATTTGTGCCTTGGACCAGGTCAGTCCAGTGAAGATGTGGAAGGAATTAGTCAATCATTTATAAATATTCCTAGACAACAGAGACAGTCCAGCTGTGGGGATCTCTCTCTAAAACAAGTTGAAGTCTGACTCAGCCTCTTGATGAGGGTATATTTTAGTCTCATTAATAGAGTACCACTGTGATACACAGATAATGAGATTTGGTAAAAAAAGTGAACTGTATGAATGTGAAATGTAAATCATTTAGAAGCATAAACAGCAGTGGCAAAGACATAGAGTTTTGCAGTGTGCAGGGATTTTTCTTCATGTATGATCAGAGTGACCACTGCGACCTCATAAAATTTTCTGTTCAAAATCACAATTTTTTCAAATGTTATGTCAATGTGCCACAAGAAAATGGGAAAAATATCAACCATTTATGCTCTCAAGTATTCTCTTGTATGCAAATATGACACCATGAAGCAGTGAGCTCAGTGAACTAGGAAGGACACATAAATTCAGTTTAAAATGTTCTTGAAGTCTGAAGGACTCTGTGACTCAGATTTCAGAGGATGGTATCATTAATCAGTGCCTATCTGCAGGGAGAGTCCTTGTTCAGAATGACAAGATTCAGAATTTACTCTTCCCCACTGCAATCACTGTTAAAATGTAGAGCCAATTGCATATAAAATATTTATAGTCTTTGTCTGCATCCCTTTTTACCAAGACATGGAGACATTCCAGTAGATTTGATTTCGTTAAACTGATGCTCATTTACTTGCCAATCTCATCCTTGCTTATGTTGTCTCCTGGGATCCTAGGCCGAGTTTTAGGATTTTCTGCCCTTCTTACCAAGCAAAACTGGTGAGTTCATATGTCTGTGACACTGCTCCCAGGGGTGTTCCTGCTATCCCCAGGAGTGTACACCTGGCTTCCAGGAGGCAAGCAGCAGCAGAGATGACCTCTGAAACAATTGCTCAGTAACTGCTGTTAACTGTTCTTCCTTACAGAACAGACAAGCAATACAGAAAAATTTTACTGTGTTTATAAGTAGTTGGCCTTCTCTACTAAGCTGACTGCATTTTAAAATTTCTGTTATTAGAATGACATTATATTCTGTTATTGGTTAGTGGGCTTTTTGCACCCTTTGTGGAAATGGCAGCTCCAGGTTTGCTTGACGGGCTTTTTGTTGCCGCTGCTAATCTAAATGCAAAGTGTGAGGCTGCCTGCTCCATGCTGGGTAGAGACACTGCCTGGTAGCTGGTGTTCCATTCTTTCTAGCAGGACAGAAAAGACATGGGTATTCTTCTGACACTATTCTCCTTTTCCGGCATTACCCTCACTTTCAACCCATCTCTCTTTCTGGTACAGGAATTAAAATCTGCTATACTTTTATGCAAATTGCTGACATAAACTTTTCAATTCCTAATGCAATCAGAAGATGATGAGAACTCTTGTATTGGGTGCTGTTTGCAGGTAGGTATGAGATTCCTCCCCTCAACAATGCTGTGGCTGTTGCTGCTAGCCATTAACCTCTGAGTGGTTGATATTTGGAGAGTTGAAAGGGAGAAGTGCCTGTTTAGCTGTTGTCCATAATGAAGAGAATAATGACAGCTATGTCAAATGTGTTTCCCTATGTAATAATGCTTGTTAATTCTAAATCAATTCAGGTTTCCAAGTTATCCTGAAAAGAAAGGGACAGTGGTATTTTTAAAGCTTTATTGAAAGGACATATATTAGGATTATATTGACTAATGCCTAGTTATATGCTACATGTCTTAAAAGCACCCCTCCATAAGGCAGATTAAGACATGGAAATTTTGCCAATTGTATTTCTCTGAATGAGGAACAAGTTTGCTTAATTCTCTTTCTGAGTATTTGATTCTGTTCATTTATCAATTTTTACAAATTATTTCTACCTTTTTTCTTATTAGCTAATAAAATCTGCCTTATTGGAATATCCTATAATACAATTTCCTACTATATGCGTTCAAATTTTTAAAACAGATTCATGAACTTTCATGTAACTCACACTTTCTTAGAATTTAATATAGAAGATGTGGAACAGGTAACTTGTTTTCCTATATAACTGTTGACTGTCTGATCAATTTTCAATTATAAGGAAAATAAAAGACTCATATTAGGAAACAAAATCCATCTTGCTCGTGTTAGACAGCCTAGGTGAAAATAAACCAGGAAAAGTGGGAGTTGGATCACAGCAGAATTACTAATATTATTCTTGGCATATTTTTTGAAAAAAAATTTTGCATTCCTTAGACTGAAATTCGATGAATACAAATTTGAAATGCAGGTCAAAAAAGTCTTGAGATGAAAATATTCATGCTAATTTTGCAAATCCAATAACTGCAAGAGAAGAAACTGGTAGATCAAATATGCTGAAGCTGTAAGGAGTGACAAGGCTTTAAAGACTCAAAAAGCTTAGGTACAGGAGTCTAACACAGAGCAAGCACTATTTTCCTGGTCACCAGTGAAGACCTTGCAGACACTTGCATGCTTTAAATATAAACTGAAGAAACTGTTTTACACTCTAGAAAAGAATGCTTGCCAGAGGTGATAGAAAACTGAAGGTACCTGGGAAGAATCCAGGCAGTCCACAGAGCTGGTCCACAGCATGGGCCAAAGAGAGAAAATGTTCTGAAGGAAAGAGAGGAGTTTGTGGTATGGAGCTCAACTCACTACTTCATGAGTTAATCCTGGAGAATTTCTCAAACTATTCCAGCTATTACTTTTTCACTGGGGAATCATGCATCCACTCCTGTCCTTGTGCTGCGTGTCCAATGCTGTGCTGCAAAACATCCCTGGCATGGCAGTGAGCGACTCCCTGGCAGCTCAGGTGTAACACAATAGTGACGCCAAGCTTCTTATTTCTTGCCCTTAATCCGCTCGCTGCTGCCTTTATGTGTTGCTGTTGACAACAGCTCCATCCTGTCACTCAGACTCTAACCGAAGGAAGCTCCTCCCTCCTCTACACGCTGACTTGGCTGTGAAAGCCTTTCTGCTCCTTCCCTCCTCTCAGTTAAACACAATTTAACCATACCCACAGCCTTTCAGGTTTCTTTCCTCCCTTGATATAACTTCTTTGCTTGCAGTCTCACTGGGAACTGTCTCTCTTCACTCCCCATCGCTCAAAACACAACACCCTCCAACACCTGCCACTGTTTCTCCTTTTTCCTTGTTTCCTCAATCATGTTAAGTGTCTCATCTTTGTCTTGAAGGTCTTTGTAGCTTCATCTCGATCAGCAGTCTGATCTTCTCTCTTGTGTTGCTCCCCTTGTTCCAGTAACGGCTCCAGTCTTTTCTCCAGATTGTTTTCTTCCTTTATTCCTCTCTGCAGGACTTCTTCTACACTGTATTTTTAGAGCCAGACCTGCCATCCGAGGTTCAAAGCTTTCATAGAGAGTATTATACTTTGATAATGTATTTCTGGGAAGCTGTCAGACACTGTATAAACTTCACACACTATCAGTTCTTTAACAAGGGGCTGGTATAAAGGCTTGAGTCTCTGACTGGCCGTCTCCCTGTCTTAACCTATGTCCATCTATAGGACTGCAGGCTTTTCAGGGCTGGCTCTGACTCCAGTCTCTTTTATGAGCCTAACTTCCAGCCTTCACAAGTTACTTTGTGAGAAATCTGACTACATATTGCTATAGTTTTTAAGACACAAGATTTTTTTTATTATTATTATAATGTATACATAAGAAACCCTTTTTATATATAGGGTGACATATCTTGATCTGTTGAGATGGCAATTGGGAATGAAAGCGCAGATGTTAAGAACAAATTTCAGAATAAATATACTATTGCACAGTTGTTGCTTTGATAATATTTTTTTATTCAAAAGTTTGATTTTTTCTTCTATGAGCGTTCCAGAAAAGGAGCTGAGAGATCTCTCTCTCCCCTGTATTTAAAATACCTCTAAGTTTGTGTGAAGTCCTTTGGTGTGTCTTGTCCATTGATTCCATTGTATCTGAACCTCACAGCTGATGACACGGATTTATTAAGGAAGATGATGCTCCTCCCTTGCAGCATGAATGATGTAATTTTAATTTATTAAAATATTATCTTTCATCTTTTCCTATCAGCTGAATGTGAGACCATACATGGATGGTGGAGCCTGGTGACAACTGAAGCACAACGTCCAGTTGTGTTCTGCAGTCCAGGAAAGCATTAGTGTTCTCCCCATCTGTTCTCACTTTCATTGTAGTGGTTTGCCTGCCATATAATAAAAAAATGCTGACAATCTCCAGCAAAACACAGACTGAATGCTTGTTCCTGTTCTTATCATGTTCAAACAGGCTTGCATGTAGTTCTTACTTCACCATAACAAACTGAAATAAAACACTCCGATTTAGTTGCAGCATTCCCATGTTACCATGCTTGTACCTTTAATGTGCCTCATAAATCAGCACTTAATGAAAATTAAACTGGATGAAAACTATTTTATTTCTACATTTTGTTTAGAAAAAAACAGGAATTTTATCAACAGACATGAAAGTCAACATCGTACACAGCTATGGATGCAGAAGAGCCCGAATCCAATATATATGTACATATAATAAATTGATTATAAATAAAGAGGTCTATAATATTATATTAGTGTTATGTCTATTAAAGAAGTAAATAAACAATGAAATATTTTCTTTACTAGTTGCTGTAACTTAATTATAAAATCCTGGTTTTCCCAGCCTGGTGAGTGGCATTCCCAGAGCAGTACGTGCTGTTTGCTAGACCATAGTAAGTAATTGTGAACAATAAATCTGACTTTACAGTGTGTAAAATAGGGAGCTCACTCTCAGTTAAGAGTGTGCAGCTTCAATTGTAAACAATTGTGTGAATTGGGATGTATTTAATATCTTCCCTTTTCTCCATTCCAGAATTGTTTTTTAAACGCTTTTTTCTCATTATAAAAATGCAGAAAACATAAGGTACTTAGTGTATGTTACTGCTGTGAAAAATCAAACCATCTGTAAACACAGAGTTAAACTCTGTATGAGAGAATCTGTATGTATTGTGCTTATCATACCAGCCCAGTGTGCCATTAGGCTGGCCTGGTCAGACAGAGTGTTCCGTGTGGGATTATAGCACGGGCTTGTGAGCAAAAGTGGGACAGAGGGACAGAAGGACTGTAATCAATGCAAACTCATTTATTATGTAAACAAGCATCTCTTCTTGATCCAGACGGATTTTCCGTATGGACAGGTGGTGGTGTGGCCTTCCTTTTGGGCAGATGGGGTTATCAGGATGATCTGGTTTTAAAAAATATGAGAATTAGGTTTGTAATCATGTTCTTTTATTTGTCTGTGTTTGGCTCTCTGTTCTTAGAGGAGAGTGCGCACAGTGACTGATGAGCTCCAGCAGCCCTGCCTCACTCCACACCAGTGCCAGCCAATTCCCACCACTGCACTTGAGCTCTTATTGCAGGACCAGGCACAGGTCAGACCCTAAACAAAACACTGCTCTGATGGGTCAGACATGGAGTCAGATTGGCTTAAAGAAGAGTGTTCAAAAGCCAGGTCCTGTAGGTAGCCTTCACTCTTTGGTACACTGTTTGCTCACTGCTCATTTTAGACCAAGCCAGCTTTTTTAACCTGAAGATATTTTGTTGATAATGGTGATGTACAGTCTCATACAGTAATGGCACCATGTAATTCAAGTCATGTCTGCTTTCATCCAAGATTAATTCTCCTCGAGGTGCTCATCAGAGTTCTCCTTCCTTCCACATGTGTTTGGGGCGAAGTGACACTCTCAAAGGTGAAAACCATTCCAGGTACTCGCCCATATTCTCCCATGCACCTTGCTACCCATGACCATACTGCTTCAGGACATGTTCCTGTGTGAAACTCCTAAATAGGTGAATCTTGGGAAAAGCCAGAACAGGTAGTTGAGGCACACCAGTATGTGCATTCTGGTTACCCAAGGATGCTGGAGGGACTGAGGAGCCATTGTAACAAGGCAGAAAGCATCTCACCACAGGAGAAGGGGAAGATGCCATTCTTCATCCTGACCATAAATGAGCTCTAAAATTAAAAAAGGTAAAAGGTGTAACTGTTAATTGTTTTCATGAGATGGTGCCCAAGGTACGGGGGTTACTGCAATGCTGTGCCCAAATGCCAGATTACTCTCAAAGCCAGTGAAGAAATGATACACAGCATAGAAAACTACATAAGCCAAAACCAGCCTTTCACACACACTCAAATTTGATGTATAGCAAGTCATGGAGGGTGGCATGGAGCATGTAAGGGAACAAACAAGTCAGTGGCAAGAACAAGTAAGTCAATATTGCAACCAGCAACTGCTAAGAGATACAGAATTACGTTCTCTACCATGCTCTGATCAAATCTGGTATTATTCTGACACTTAGTGCCCTGTGTTGGGTGCCAAGAAGGACTATGATGGGCTCACCTTGGATGTCAGCTCAGCCTCACAGAGCTGCTTGCTCACAGCTCTCAGTGGAATAAGAGAAAAAACTGGAATGGCAGAAATGAGAAAAGTCATGCTTTGAGATAAAATACAGTATAATAAGTAAAGGGATTAAAAAAAAAAAAGGCAAAACCAAACCAAAAAACCCAAAGTGATGCAAAAGCAATCACTTCCCACCAACTGACTGCTGCCGACCCAGCCCCTGAGCAGCAGCCCCTCAGAAAACTCACCACCTCACACTGCTGAGCATGACATCAGATGTTATGGAATGTTCCTGGGATTGGTCGGGGTCTGTTGGGGTCAGATGTCCTGGCTGTATCCCCTCCCAGCCCCTTTCCCACCCCCAACCTCCTCACTGTGGGGCAGTGTGAGAAAGAGAAGGCCTTGGCTGTACAGGCAATTCACCTCAGCCAGAACCCAGACAATACCACAACTCTGTGCTTGTGGTGTCTTAGAGGTTTAAGTTTGGACTTCCTCTTGGCCACAGAATGAGCAGGGTCTTTGATGATGTCAAGAAAAAATGTTAGAGCCCTTCCTGAGATGGACAGAGCCCTTCCTGAGATGGACAGAGCCCTGACTGGATCTTGCAGAGAATAACAGAGGGTCAACTCAGTGCCCCACAGCCTGGAATCACCCTTGGGTCTGTGTACCATGTTGGGAAGAAAAAAGGCAGGTTTGGGCATACTCAGAGGGGCAAAGAAACTCAAATGCCTGCCTTATTGCCCATTATCTATCTGTACAATGAAATGTAACATTTTCTTTTTCTTTTCCCTGTCACATTCGATATTGCTTCCCCTCAGCCTGGCGGGTGGTGTGTGCACCAGCCATGATGAATGTGGATCAAAAGAAATTCTTTCCAGCCTACTCAGTTTTATTCCTTAATTGACCTGAATGCTAAAACAAATAAACTAAAATTTAGATGATAATTTTTGTTTGCCTGCTCCGTTGTGCTTGCATTGAGGGGGTTTTTCTTGAAACACTAAGAAGTCTACTAATTCAGAAAACCATCCTTAGTTTGAAGCCTGACAAAACACACAAATTAGGACAATTATAGCAGCAAGAGTAAGTGCATAAATTTTGAAGCACGTGGAGTACATAAATAATTTGTACATATTTTAAGAATAATTATGAAGACATGAAGCTACCTGGAAATTAGGGTAAAATGCAATATAGATATACCAGGATAGATGGCAGCAGGCTGTCCTGATAGCTATTCCCAGTTTTCTAGAGAAAGGAAATGATATGAATCTCATATGGCTTTCAGTAAACACTGCGTTATCAACCAATTTCTTTTGTGAAATGTGCTTGACATTTCCGTACAAGGCCTTAAATTTTAGATGAATGGATGCTGTCAGGTTTTATTAATCAAGAACTCTCCTAGTAGCCTTCCTGTAGCCCAAAGGCACTATATGGAGAAGTATTAACTACAGCATAGAAGATGGTGTAGAGAGCCAGAGAAGTTGCCTTTAAGTCCCAGGGTGGATTAGATGCTTCCTTCCCTTTGCAGTTGGGTCATCACAGATGGGAACTGGTGTGAGAATGGATGGGGAACTGGTGAGAAAGGAAGGAACAGTGGGCTGTGTTGCAAAGGAATGTATGAGGAACAGTGACCAAGGTAGCTCCTCGAGCATCATTCCCAGGACTGCTCTTGTTTGAAATCTTCTCTGATGACTCTGACTCATTAAGTGTTTAAAAATGAAAATTCCTGATTGCATTGAACTTGGACGCACTGTCAAAACAGAAGAGGGCCAGAATTTCATAAACGAAGAACTAAACAACCTTGGCCACTGTACAGCTAGAGCTGGCATGAAATTCAGCGCACAGAATGAAAGGGCAAGGTTTTGCACTTAGGGTCTGGCAGATACAAGTCTTCCTAGCATGGTGGTGTTCCTTTACAAAGCAAATACAAAGAAGGACCTGAGAAGAAGAAGAAGCTGGATACATGTCCTGATCACAGGATAGGTATTGCTCACTCATTTTAAGTTGCCATGGAAAAGGTGAATGTAATTCCAGAATGTACCAGTACAAGCATTTCCAGCAGTGCTGGTACAAATGTCAGTGAGAGGGCCTGGTGAGATTCCCTGAAGACTGTCCTGGCAGGACCACTGATGTTTCAAAAGGACTGGAAAAAGAGAGAGGCTACTGAGAGAGCTGGGGAGGGGGAGGTTTAAAGGAGATCTGTTTTCCTCCTGTGAACACTTGTAGAAACTTCCCAGGTGAAGAGAGGAGATATTTAAGCTAAGAAGGAAGGTGACACAAAAGTAGAGGCATACGTCCTGGAGATACTTCAGAAAGACTCTCTTTAGTTTCTGTGCTGGATCCCTCTACGCCTTGCCTGAAAGGAGACCCTAAGGAAGCAGGATCTTGGCTGTTTGTCAGGATGCTTCAGCCAGGAGAGTCTACCTAGAGAGAAGAGAGGCTTTTGAAGCAATGCTTATGTCACCCTAGCCCCTTTAGCTGACATTAATCTGTTAGGGTAGGTAAGAAGATTTAACCATTAGGCTTTTGATGGGCCTTAAAATAATCCCAATTTTTTAAAATGCTGTCAGTAATAGAAGGAAAGCTGGATAGAAAAGAAAAATACCTCTTTGTATTAAATACAGATTTTCTGATCACAATAGTATAATTTCTTTTAGAGATATGACTGGTATTTTTGAACACTGGACTCACAGTTGTAATTATTTCTCTACTTAAAGTAGTACAATGGCTTTAAAAGAATAGGTTTTTGGTGAGTTATACAAGAATGAATGCAATGAAATGCCTGAATTGTGTGTTAACACACCTTCACATATACCCTCATTCTTGCAGATTATTGTCTTTTTCTGCCACTATAATTACAAATTCTCTGAACCATGTAAACAGTCATTGACTATTTGGAAAAAGAAAAATTATGTATTTTGAGAAAAGGACAGACATATGGTCTCCCAGTGCCAAACCTTCCCAGAACTATGCAAGGAAGAACGACATGGTCTTCCCTTCCTCACCTTTTCTGAGCATTTTTATTTACAGACACGGAAGATTTGCCAGATTATATAAACTGGTACACAATGTGAAAATAAAGATTGTTTATTTTTGTGGCTTTGAAATTATCATTTGTATCTTGCTTATGGGTGGAGACAAATAGTGAAGAGGTGGAACAAACTGTCCACGAAATTGTCAGGTAATAGAGCTTTCCTCAAACATAATTGCAATTGCTCTAGTTCATTAGTCACCGTATTTGCAGATAGGCTTACAGTGAAAAAATAGCAGTCTGCAATTATTTGATAGAAATAGTTGTGGCAGAGATTCTTTGCTCTGTAGACAAATCAAACTCGCCTTTTGTTATACAGCAGTTAGTTTTTGAAGCTCTGTATTTGGGAAAAAATTCCAGTCACTGGAATTCCTTATACTCTTGTCTGCTGACATCTGGGATTAATTATAAGTGCATTCTCATCCTATCTGAATCAAGAAAAATCTAAAATTTTAAAATAAAATAAGGAACAGTAGGCCAAATAAAGGTCACAAGCTTCATTAGGTTCTTCCTGCATTACACTTTATTTCCTTAAAAATAACACAGAAAACAGACAAGTTTACAAAGGGTGTTGGAGGGAAATTATCCATACAGAGACCACTACTAGCAGACTAGTGACAGACAGCAGAAAGGCCTGAAATCCTACAATCCAATGAATTACAGTGGAATTTCCAAGTATCTCATAAAGTCA
Source organism: Dicrurus megarhynchus (assembly GCA_013399195.1). Taxonomy (NCBI): domain Eukaryota; kingdom Metazoa; phylum Chordata; class Aves; order Passeriformes; family Dicruridae; genus Dicrurus; species Dicrurus megarhynchus. Next base: position 242,193 of record VXAD01003542.1, read on the forward strand.
GTCACAGCCCTGAGGGCTCTTTTACCTTCTGCAAAGCAGCAGCACTGCAGTAACCTCATGAAGAAACCTCATCTCTCTATCCCTCCCTACTTTCTGGAGGATGAAATCTTGATGATCAGACCAGTCTGCTAGAGGAGGAAGGGAGTGGATGAGAATAATTCCTCCCTGATCCTGAAAATAATAAACTAGGTGGACCTCATGCTTAGCAAAGGAGAAGTTAGCCAGTCAAAAACACTGTTATTCATTTGTGGCCTTTTTTAGTGCATGTCCAGGAACCCACTGCTAGGGTGGACATTACGATTTATTTGCTATGAAATCAGTAATCAACATGGGGAGGAAAATGCTTTTGTTTTACCTGGGGAAAAATGGTTGTGTGGCAAGAATCCTGCATACTGACCCACAGGGGGAGGGGTTTTGTATTGCCATACAGAAGAGGAATGACAGATTAATTAGTTCTTTGGGCATTAATTGTATTAGGGTTGATAATTCTAAGATAAAAGCTACACAAGAATGCTGTGTATATTTTCACTGGAGAGTATTCCATAACTGAAATCTGTAAACCACTGCCACTTCTTTCTTTCATGACACCATGTTCTAAGTTTCATGTTTTGAACACAACTCTGGAAGGGCAGAAGACTAATTCAGTGGAGACAGGTGTTCTTCTAAAAGTGCAGAGTTTCTGACTGTCTTTATCACTTAGGAATTTTTCATCTCTGGAGATGCCAGGTATCTCCCACGCAAAAATGGAAGGGAACTCATCCAGCCAGCATGGTGACTTGGGTTGCCCACAATACTTTTCCTTCCCCATACAAGCTAACAAAATCTCAACTGGTGGTGGCACACAGATGACAGGTGTGAAATACAAAGTGAAGAACTGAAGGCCAGTGTAGGCACTTCCTGTTCCTGCATGCTTGCTGGGAACAAAACATTTTGCAAACACTACAGTGTCACTGCATCTTATAAGCTTTGTAAAACCTAAGGTTTGAGAGACAGAATAAGGCACTGGCTTATTAATCATTAGGAGTCTGGGATAATAAACAGTCACTGAGACAGCTTCTGTCACAAGAGATGAGCAGAAAGAGATATTGCTACAGAAGCAGTTTTTGTCTTCCTAAGTAGCCCTAACTGCACACATGGAAAAATCCAAATATTTCTAAGCAAAGAGTAGAAAATAATACAAGTCCTTTCTTCAATATTTTAAATGTAGCTCATCTGTGTCCTAATGAGTTGTCCAGACTCCCAATTCATATAATTATTCAGGAGCAATGTGGAACAGGATACAATTCAGCTAGTAGCCTCTGGTCTAATAATGACTGAATTCAAAGCATACGTATTTGGACTCCCCAGACATCCCTCACATTAACCATTATAACATGTAAAAAATGCATCTTTCCTGTCATAGAATAGCATTAACTGGAAGAGGAAAATGGTCATAACTGTCAGTCATTAATCCCAGTTATAATTGCCGACTGCTTACTGCAGTCAATGTTTGTACTCAGGACAATTACAGATGATGTCCATGGATAATCTATTACCTGTTTTGGAGATGTGGTACCCTGTAGTGTAGCCCCTGACAACTTCAACATCAAGCTAGTGTAATGTGTCTAAGGATGTAGAGAACATTGCAATCCCTCTTTCCAGTTTTCATTCGGTCTTTCAGAGCTGTTTTATGGTGAAATCTCCTTCTAACATCTGCACCATTTTCAATTAACAAGCCTGTAAATATTTTCTTCCAGCACTTGAGAGTTATTTGAAGGGGATTTAAGCCTGAAAATGTATTTATTTTCTCTTTATTTTCTTTTGCAAATGCCTACTAGATAATCCAGGAACAAAACTGCTGATTTATAGAGCGATACTGCACATCACTGGTCTGAATTATTGGGTAGCCTCTGTTTTGTTAGTTCAGCAAAACAAGAATGGTATTTTTGGGACCAGAAGTGCCAAAAAACATTGTTCATCATCAAAAATCTAACCTGAGGAGTAAGTTAAATTACTGAGGTGCCAACGTAGCAGGTTTATGTCATGTTCTTTTTTTTATGGTCAACTGTTAGATTAGAGCCACCACAGAACTCCAAGGTTAGCGTTGGCTCACATGTGCATGTCTCTAAGCCTGTCTCAAGGAGGCTTGATGGTCTAACTGTAGGCTTGCTACTATTGTGACAGCTTCTGGAATTATGTCATACTCCATTTTATCCATCCCCTGTTCAAACTATGAATAAGTAGCAAAATGTGGTACTCTTCATAAGCAAATACCTTTTCCGTAGTTGTGTGGGTTATACTTGAGATTGTAGATGTGATTATGCATGAATTCTCTATTTGCTAAAGAGGCTTGATTTGATTTGATTCTTTTTCAGGCCACCTTATTTTTCTGAATCTTAGCCTTTAAATAAAAATCCTCTTTTATATCTTTATTAGTCATGATATCTAATGTTCTTTAAATGTACAAACCAGAAGCCTAATTTTTTTAAATGATTAGCATTATAGCTGTCAATCTTGCACTGAATTTGGTGCAAGTATCATGGTAGTATAATTTCTCAAGGAGATATAAAAACCCCTCCCACAGTTATTATGTTAAACTTTTAAACTCATTCTATAAGCTTTCTTCATAAAGCCCTAGAAATATTTTCTCACTTATCTTAATTTTCCCTGTGTCATATTCTTAGTTTTTGTATCAGTTTTCTAAGAACACTGATTTCTTTACAATTTTACGCATTTATTTTAAACAGTAACCAGTTGGGGAGGGTGGCTTATTTAAATACATGTATATCTCTCCATATAGTGATACATCTGGTCATATATATCTCTTTATATAAGGATATAACTGTGCATCTATATCTCTCACTACAATAACCACTGAGGGTTTTCATCTCTATGCAGTTGATTCAGTATTTTCTCCCATTTTCTTATTTACTAATGTTTTCAAGACTCCAGTGTTTAAGCCAGTTTGTCTACATTTTTACTCTTTCCTGCTTCAGTAAGAAGAGCAGGTGACTGCAAGACTGATTTCATTGTCAGTCAAAACAACAGTAGCTATAATTATTTTCCAAGCATATATTTACTGTTTGTTTTGATGAGTCACATTCTCGAACATGTAAACATTTTATTGAATTTCACGGGTAGATTAATTAATGTCTGTACTTCTCTATGTATTGGGGTGCATTCAGAAATTACAAAACTCCATGCATGTTTAATTTTTGAAAGATACCTGTCATAGGTTAGCATAGTTCGAGTTTTTAAGGAAGACTCCTTCAGCCTCGGAAGTGATCTTTTTGCAAAGAGGTGCTTACAGCTTCCTCTAGACCTGACCTAACCAATCAACTGGCTAGTTGGAATATTGACAACTTCTTTAAGCCACTTAAGAAGCTTGGTACGCCTCTGTGATCCACATTTAAGAACGAACAGAGCCCGGGAAGCTGTCTCTGACTTCCGGCCTTCGGACAGGTAACTGGGGGAGGCCCGGGGCACGGCCCAGCGGGGCCGGCCAGGAGACCACCCTGGAGCGGCCCTGTTCCACCTGCGGCCCAGCCAGGCCAGGAGACCACCCTGGAGCGGCCCTGTTCCACCTGCGGCCCGGCCAGGCCAGGAGACCACCCTGGAGCGGCCCTGTTCCACCTGCGGCCCAGCCAGGCCAGGAGACCACCCTGGAGCGGCCCTGTTCCACCTGCGGCCC
>VXAD01003542.1:246252-525312 GCA_013399195.1 Dicrurus megarhynchus
ACTTTCACAGGCAAGGAGGAACCATCCCGGGCGGCTGCCTTGCTGTGACACTGAGCCACAAGAGAACTGTTTAACTGTTTTTGTGTGGAGATGTCTCCATAGCATGAGCAAGAGAGACTCCTCTCCCTAAGTGGACTGAGAAAGGTTATTATAGAGATGGTAAACTGACTCTGGAAAACCTTGAGGGTTGTTTTTTTACGTTGTCGGTGGGAGGAGGGAAGCAGGTGGGGGGAGGAGAAGTGTTCTGAAGGTTTAGTCTAATTTTTTTTTCTGCCTTTTAGTTCTGTTAATAAACTTCTTTATTCTTTTAAGGTTTGTTTTGTGCCTGCTTTGCTTTCTCCTAATGCTTATCTCACAGAAGGAAAATAAGTAAGTGATGGGTATTTTGAACCAAACCACTACAATACCCTAAAGAAATTTGGAGGAGTTTAGTCTTTTTATCCCCATGTGACACTTGGGGGTATAATATATTTCTGTCACGAAGAGAATAGAAATAGTACAAAAGAAGTTTTTCTGCTAAGCATTTTTAGTATTTTAATGGGATTTTTTTTCACGATATTATTTTAGTTGGTCAAATCTCCACCATATGCAGAATAATTATTGCCTGCATGAGTTATTTTTGAGACTTTCAACTTGAGATTTGGAGATATGTTCTGATGCACAGGATTAGTTGTCTCTGAGGCACTCTAATCAGGTACCTTTGTAATTCCTAGAAGGATATATGATTTCTCGGTGCAGTGTTTTCAGCATTAAGATACCTGTCACCTTCTTACACACTGCTCCTTTTTCTGGTGGTATGTAACAACAGTTCAGGCATTCTTGGGAGTGACACAGGACCACCAATGAAGTGATTTGCTCAAATACATCAACAAGCCCATAAGAGAGGTAAACAGTTGCCAGGATTCCTGTGCATAGAGTCCCAGTGACGAGATTGCACAGCCTGCTTGTCCCAGTTTGAAAGCAAACCAGTGAGACTCTGAGTCAGAAATACAATTTAATAGGAAAAGAAAATAAAATAAATGCAATAGCACAAAAGAAAACCACTGACAGGGTCAGAATACAACCTGATACCCCGTCAGTCAGGGTGGAGGTAGCAGTCCAATAAAGTGGTGGCTGCAGTCCTCCTGAAGTGGTGGATGTGGTTCTGTCGAAGCAGTGATCCTGTAGAAGGGTCTGCTCTTCCTTGGAAAGTCCAGTGGTGGCTATGTAGCTCTTGTCCTCGGGGAGTCCTGTAGGTAAGGGCTGTCTGTGGTGTTCCATACTCCTGATTATATATAGATGGGAATGCTCTGTTCCTCCTCCTGGGCGGAGCATCTCACAATGGGATGGTGAGTCATGAGGTAAGGCATTGATGGGCCCATTAACAGGAGATAGTCCAGAGAGAGTTACCTATGAGTCATGTGGCAGAGTCCTTGATTGCCCATTGAACAGAGATAGCTCCTGGAGGGAGTTATCAAGGATGAGTCATGGTAGGAGACAATGAACATTGCCCCACCTGCTTTAACAGCTTGTGAAGATGGTGATAGAATACATACCTTTGGGCACATCTTACATTGTAACCTAGGACACTGCTTTAAATTTGCATGTGTTACTATCAGTATTTTAAACCCTGAAACCAACCAATTCTTTTTTCAAGAGGAATTGGCATGGATGTTACTGTATGATCTCAGGTAGGTGCAATAGATCCAGCATCATGTGTTTATATTTGAGTTCCTGCCCATTAAGGGATTGTTCTGTAAAATTAACAACTCTCACACTCAAGATGCCAAGGCAGTTTCCCCTGCATAATAAATGCAAGTGTTTGCCAGAGAAATGGCAAAAGGAACTTTTAATTTTGTATAGCATACTAAAATGCGGGCTCACAGCTGTCTACACTAAATGTTGTCTGATGCTGTTTCAGCCCTAAGTGTCCTAGGAGAGAAAGTGAGTAATCACCCCATACATACACGAGCCTGGTTTCAGGATTTTGCTCTTGTACCAGGCATCAGCAACCACTGTGCCCAAACCCCCCCGGACTAGGCTGAAGCTCTACTGCAGAGAGGGGAACTCATTTTTCTGGGCACTGCTTGCCCAGTGTTGCCATCCATGTGTGTGAGCTACCTGCACTGCTCTGAGCTGCTCACGGCCAGTGTTGAGCACAGCTGGGGGAAATTTTCCTCTGTGTTCTCTGGGCACAGAACCAAAAGGGGATTTGCCCAGTAATGCTTTTTAATGGCCAGTCCTGATAGTCTGAGGCTCATGGAGGGACTGACAGATGCTTGTGAAGTTTAAAAAGGCTGCAAAAAGACAGACATAATTTTAAGAAATTGTGGTTAGTATTCATGGGTCTCACAAGGACAAAGGATCAATAAAAATTTTAATTATTCTCTCAAAAAGCTTGGGTAACTTGACAGAGCATTGTTCCCTCTTGTGCTTTTTCACCGCACATTTTGGGGAGCTTTGAACTCTGCTCTAAGCCACATCCTTCATGCAATACTGACACTAAAAAAATTGCCATTTTGAACATACGCACAAGATGCACTGAGATGGCATTTCAGCAGTTGTTTACTTGCCCTCAGCAGACAGCAACACCCCCTGATCATCTTACCACCTAAGCCACAGCCATACATGGTACAGACAAGGGACATGCATGGCAGCTCAGTCCTGATCCAGAGGCAGTGGTAGCCAAGGGGTGCAAATGCTACCCAGGAGGGCAGGACTGCAGGCCTTGGCAAGTGGTGTTGCCCTGCATGAAATTGGTTTCATCTCAGGAGATGCAGTGGAAAGAGGATACCACTTCAGAGGGCAATCTGCACTCAAATGTTCAAGTACTTCAGATGTTCTTCCAGTTGATCACACCACTTGCATAGTCAAGGTCTGTGAAAGCCATGTGGCCAATTAATCTTCCAGAGCTTAGGTCACCTACTCAGGTGGGTCAGCTACCTGCCTCTGGCACGGCAAAACAATGAAAAAGGATATAGGAGAGGGCTCCAGCTGCTTGTGATTCTTTTCCTGTCTTCTGCCTCTCTATTTCTGCCCTGTGGGAGAAGAAAATGACATTTAGTAAGAAACAAGCTTTCTGTGCCTTGTAGCAGCATGTGTGAGTTCTCCACAAAGATTATGCATGTGGTTTTTGAAACATGCTCTGCCTGTGTCATATTGAGGCCACAGCATATGATCATTCCCTTTCTGCTAAAGGGAAGGCAAGTAAACAACCACACAAATACAAGAACTGCAACGCTGAGAAATCAACCCATGGCACACAAGGATAATACAAGCAGAAGTATTGTCCCAAGAGTGATTATTATTCAGGCCACTTACAAGAAATCTGCTACAAGTTCAGTGTGTAAATTATTTTCATTTACAGGAATGGCAGGCTGAGCTTTTAGAAAATAGCTTTGAACTAGGCTGCATTGTCATGTGTGGAAAAACCAGCTGGTGGATCTCAAATTTTGTATTTTAGTTTCCCACAGCCTCAACATTTATGATTCTTCCTGACACTAATATATGCAATTCAGGTTTCATTTTTATGCTGAAAATAGAGAGTAAAGTGACATACAGGAGGCATTGGTTCATTGCCTTGAGAATTGCAAGGAAATTGTTTAAAAAGCAGTCTAACAAGGGATCTAGCTTTCACATCCCTCACATTATCTGAACAAAATTCCCCTTAACTGATGAAATATTTGAACAAAACACACTATTGACAAGGCTTATAGTAATTTATAAATCCTGGCTGTCAAACAGGGATCCACAAGAGGAGGAATACCAGGCAGAAAATTTTGGTGTGTTTCAGAATAAAATTGCACTACAACAATATCTATCATTGAGAAGTTTTCTGGCCAAATCCACTCACAGTCCTATGAAAAGTCAGGGATTAGATTTCAAAGGCTATAGAGACACCCTGACTAGTCTGGACTTGAAAATAGGATATAAGTCATGTAAAAGGAAAGACTCACATTGTGCTAATAACTTCTACTATTCTGAAATGATTTAGGTCAGACAGAGCTTATCTTTCACTGCTCAGAAGCACGTTAATCTCACCATTTGTGTTTTGTGAATGTCAGATTCACAGATATAACCGTGAACTAAAATACTGCCCTTGAATAAATTGAAATCCTGGACAATTTTACAGCATTTTTGCTGACTGTTGCAGTGTAACAAACCCTCCAGGAGAATTGGGGCATCATAGAAAAAAAATTAAGCTAACAGCCATACCCAAGAAAATAAGGACAAATTTATCCTGGATAACTCTGAAAAATCAGTTCATGCAAATGTTTAACCTTACGTGAAATGACACTTATTACTGTCTTGTAAATGGTGCTGTTTTAAGCAATGGCTAATCGATAGCTGTATTAACTTTCCAGAAGACAGAACCGGAATGGCTTCCAGATGGGCTGGGGGTAGGTGGTCTGGGAAAATAAAAGGCATCTTGAATTCCAGTTTGGAGGAACTGGTCTTGTTTGTTAACTGCATTAAATGCTGGAAATGTTTTGGTAAAGATATTAAATAAATATAAAAATATTGGTAAAGAATGACGTAGAAAGATTTGATTTAATGGCACTTCTCCAAGCAAGTTTCTAAAGAAAGGAAGAACATATATTTTAATTCTTGTCAAAGCTCAGAACAAAATGGAGCCATTCACCTTTCTGTTTTCCACTAAGGTTAAAATGGCACCTCTGCTCAGTTATTTACTTCTTTCTACACAAAATCTCATATGCGCCAACAAGAGAAAGAATTCAGATTCATCAAATGAAAAATTAAATTATAGTGTAGACACATTCATGAAGGATTTAATCTATAAAATGTGAAGGCCATGGTACTCTAACTTCTACCTTGACTTTGTCCTCTTTTGATAGCAGAAATTGATATTTAGGTATAGACATTAGCCAGAAATGCCCATTCAAGTTTTTGTTTTAACTTGCTGTCTTTATTAAAGCTGCTAATTATTTGGCAACAAAGGAGATGGTTGATGTTTCCAGCTGGCACTTTTAATAAAGCATTATAAGAGTAACTGAAGGACAGCTATTGGATCTGAAAATCTTTGCTGTTATTTTAGTAGGCTCCAGTACAGCTGTTAATGCATCACATCCTGCTGCTGCCAGGACAAGCTCATTTCCTGCCAGAAGTAACAAAGAAGTAGCTCAGGCATGACATAAATCTTATAAATGTTAGAATAATCGAATATCAGCCTCCACAATTTATATTTTATCATCATGATAAATATCATATGGTGTCTCTTGAAAGTTGTATTGCTTTGTCAAGAACTCCTATCAATATGAAGTCTGTATCTGCAGATCTCTGGGCAAAGGAACAACCTCCCTCCAGTGTTACATCCCTGGCCTCCACAGATGCTACAGCTGCCACTTGAGTTGTTGTGATGCGTATCTGGATCTTCCTGACCACTTCCCCAAATACTGTGTTCTGTTTTTGCTTCATTTTGCATTACTTTTAGATTTGCTTTTCACTGCTTCAATCTGCAAAATTTGCCTCATGCTTGAGCCGTGTTTAGTGGAGTTGGGGAGTAAACAAATGACTTGTTATACTAACTTTGCATTCCAGTTTCCTCTTTGGGGAAGTAACTGAAATCACTGTTTTACTTCCCACACCTCAATCAGTGACTTAAATTGAGGCAACTTTCCACAGCTGTGTCCTGACTGCAAATGCACATCTATTTGGCATTTTGTCCTCATCAAGAAGGTTTTCAATATTTATTCTTTTTTTAACAGAAATCCTGATTTCTTTTTCAAATGCACTGCAGCTTCAGTTTAATAATTTGGACAGAATTATGGCTAAGGTTTGGTTCTATTCCAAACAAAATAGGTTCCTCAGGCTCTATTCTTGCACTCGTCTGACGCATTGAATGCAACTGGTTGTTATTTACAGCTGGCTGACAGCTGTAATACATTTGTAGCCTTCACTGTTGCAGTGTGTCATTGGCAGGAAACTTTTAGCAAGTAGCATAGCTGGAGCCATAACAAAATGGTTCAGTGCTTCTGTTAACACTCAGTGCACTGCATTGCACCCCACGAGTTTGTTGGGCCCTGCACTGGGAACCCCCTCGTGTGCTGATGGAGTAGAGCTGAGCAGCAGCATCAGAGCTGCAGCACAGCAGGAAAAGCAGAAAAACAGGCGAAGGCAGAGAACAAAAAGCATGGGCTCAGACTGCCACTGTCCTCCAAACAGCCCAGAGTGGAAGTGGGACACAGGTGCAGGCACAGAGCATCCTCCTGTCCCACTCTGCACCATTTCTCCTGCTGTTTTTCAACAAGGTGTGAGCTGGGACTCTTTTGTAAAATTGTATTTATGCTATTCAATTTACAAGGTAAAACCCAGGAGGATCTGGCTGTGTATTGACTGGATATGACCTTAATCCTTTTAAATATTTTTCATATGACTAGCATGCAGTTTACAACATATTACTGTATTCTTCTTATGAACTACTGGAACTTTGGTTCTTTTTTTTTCTTCAGTATAAAGCATATGAAGGATTTAGTCCTATTTAACTGTCTCTTTTCCAAGAAGTCTTTCTCATCTGATGCAAAAAAGGTTTAACATGATGGAAGTACCCAAACAGTAATGTTTCTTAGATTTTGCTTCTGTTCTGAGGTAGTTCATTCAACGTTAAGAAATGTGAGACAACTGTCATTTCAAGCTAACACACTGTTTTTTTCTCCTTTCTTTTGTCCATTTACTTTCTTTTATATACCCCTGGTTGAGGCACATACTCTGTTCTTTTGTTTATATGCTTAGTTCAGGTTGTAGTTCCACCTAAAATAAGATGCAATGGGAAGTTTTAGCTTGGTTTATACATTTGTATGCTTTTAGCCTAACTTGAGCTGTAAGAACTGTTCCTTAATTAAAATGTAACAAGTTTTTTGCCTTCATTCCAATTGCCTATTCTGCTTTTTGTTGCATTTTAACACTGTGAGCTTAGAGAGCAGTATATTTCCATTAGATATCTGAATTACATTTCCAGTGCTATTATTAAGTAGCTGTATTATTTAATGCTTATATGCACTTCTTTTAAACAGGTGACAGGATAAGTATTAAGATCATGACTGCTTACTGCAATTAACTCGGTAATGAGTATAATAATGATTACTGGATAGAAGGCATGAGAGGAATTCCTAACACTTTTTAACAATTAACAAAGTGTGCTAAGCTGTATGAAGAAGTGACAACTGCTAGATATACCCTGGGGACTGCTGGGTGTCAGGCACAGTGTGTTAAACTAGCCCAGAGAGCTTCAGCTAATTATTAGAAGTAACATCTTTCTTGACTCATATGACCCTAGATCTCAAATTTGAGCAGCTGTTGTGAAAAAACTTATTACCAGCTGAATATCCCCAAACAGTCTGCTGGGACAAAATGTCCTCATTGAAAATTTCAGTTTCCTACTTTTAAGGGCAAAAGTTGTGCAATATTATCCAAAGGCTGATATCCTGTTTCACTTGATTTAGGTTAAGATAACTGGTGTGGAAAGTATTTATTTACAACTTCTCAAACAGCCAGGACAGCTACACAGTTACAAGTGTTTAAAAAGGACATCAGTGAAAAAAAAAGAAAGAAAACTGTGCTTTTATCTTTTTATGCCAAAAATAAAAAAACAGACAAACAAACAAACGGACAAACCCATTAAGTCTACCTGCAATCAGACAGCCTGTTGTAGGCTCTATGCTGGCCCACACAATCAGAAACTTCTCTCTTCGTCCATGTTTTATGTCAAAGGTCACATTTATCAGAAAAAATCTCCTTTATTGCTCTCTTTCTTGAAGTTCTCCATCTCCAACATCCTTGGAGATTGCTGTGACACTTCTCCCCTAAACTAAGGGCTTTCTCACCCCTTTCAACAGAGCTCATTTTGTCAGATGCATCCTGCAATTGATTGTTCTATTATGTTGGTTATTAATAAAAAAGTAAACATTCCCCAGCCTGTACCTGGTGAGCTGTGAAGTTTGTGTATTTGACTGGAATCCTCAATACAAACATGCAAACGAGATTCACCCATGCAGTGCATCACTGGCACTTGGCTGAGAACAGTGTGGGAGGCACCTCCTTTGGGAAGATATTTGCATTGTGGTGACTGAACTCCAGATCCTATCTTTCAAAGGCGTGGCAATAACAATGTAACTTCAAATGCAGCAAGCTCCAAGGTGTACATCAGGCAGAGTGCCTGATGAAGAAGACAACTAAAGAAATGGTGATGGCAGCTGCTTTACTGTCAGAATAGTCATAGTGGAGGAAATAATAGAAGAAATAACGTTTACTTTACTTCATCTGGAATACTTTTCCTGAAACATATGAAGCCTTTTAGGGAGACAAACAAAATCCCATCCACTCAGCAATGGGATGTCCTATCTAGAGCATATTGCATCTATGAAAGAATAAAGAGACAGTTTCACAGGTCAACCGTTATTGCCAAGTATTGTACATTAAATAGGTAGAATCCAGTTATCTACTCTGGAAATAACTTTTTGTGTGTGTCCAAGTGTCATTTTTTTAAACACTGTGGAAAAACTAGGGACCTTCAATGAGTCATTGGTTCTTCTTTGTCTCTCTCATATAACAGGCAGTTTCACAGTTCACTTTGCCACCTCATAATTTTAATTTCACTGCTGAACTGTTAAACATTTCCAATGCATGCACACCATCACAACTGTTGCACCCTATTTCACATTGGTTTGATAATAAATCACTGGGATAATAAATCACACTGTCCTGTGGGAAAGTAGAAGCAGAAAACAGAAAGATACAAACTGCTCTTCAACGTACTTATTTACTTAACCTGAGGATTTGATAAAGGAAAACTCTTTACATAAAACTGCTGGATCATGGGAGCAAAAGCGGGGGGATGGCAAATCAGAAAGTCATTACAAAAGGTGAGGGAGTTGGTAGCCATGATGCAGTGACATTACTCAGACATTACTCCTCTGTAACTGGAAGAGAGGGTGCTGGAGCAATTTCTGCTCTTCCTTTGTTCCCTAGTAGGGACTGTGTCTGTTATCTTGTGTTGTCACTGTGTACAGAATGGTTTACATACATTAGATATATCTCTGCTCTCTTTGCAATGCCTGGCTCCCCAAACCAGCTCTGCCCATCTCCCCAAACCAGCTCTTCCCAGGGCTGCATTCCTGCACCCATGAGTCATTGACCTTGTGTGGTTTGTGTTTCTACCCGAGCTGGAGCTTCTGCTCTTGGCCTCTCTGGCACCCTTGGGGGCTTTGTGATGTTACTGCGAAATCCAAAAGGCTTCTGGCATGCAGTGACAGATCTTCAAAGGGCAGTAGTGTCCCAAAGCTCAATATTAGCATAGCAAGCTCCAGTGCCTTAGCTCCCTGCACAGTCAGTGTAGACAGATAAGCACTCCAGAGAGAACTTCAAAGTGGGGAAATTGGAATTTAATTCCTGAACCTCTTTCTGAAGCACCCCAGCTCTGACTGTTAATACTAGAAGAAGCCCAAGACATTAAGTCAGATGTTAAGGAGGTTATATCAGCTTTTGCATATACAACCGACATCCATCATTCCCCACCTACTGCCTCCACAGCCTTGCAAAGGAAGCGTAATTGTCCTGAGGAGCAACCACTGCAGGACTGCTGAGCACTGACAGGCTCTATCAGCAGTAAATCCTCTCCTAAACCAGTTCAGCCAAGAAACTGAATTCAATTATTGAAGATACAGAGAAACACTAATACTTGAAGGACATACTTTAATCCCAGTAAAATCAAAGGAGTGAGTTTTCCAGGCTTTTTGTCTTAACTGTTTTCAGTCATTGGTCATTCTGCTGCTACTTCTGAAAGATAGTTTTGGACAGACCTTCTCACTGAGCTTTTCTCACTTTATTCATAGCTTACTTCCCTAAAGAGTACTTACACTGCTGTTAATTTCTGTGCTTAGTTAATGAACTTCTTGTCTTTATCTTTCTTATCTTTATCTTTAACTTATCTAACACCAGAAGTGTCCCAAGCTTTTGATCAGTTCCCGTGGACTATAAAGTTGTTTTTTAGAGGGATTATATGAATAAAGATATGCGAGTATTCATATTATACAACATTTATAAAGTAATTATGCTTTTTTCTGAAATCTGAGCCAAGTATCAATGGGTAACTTAAATTCCCATATGCTAAAGCACCCCAAATGCCTCTGGATTTCTAAGTTGCAATTTTGTTATATCACTTTTTAACATTCCTTCTGCTTGTGTGGCATCAAACCCACTTTTATGTAAGAAATGCCTATTGTTTTTGATGGTAAAATCACTATCAATAACTTATTATTTAATTCTAATTTACAGATCCCTAGCAACAGCTCTTTGATGCTCCTCCTTTTTGACAGGTGGAAGATAGTTTGTGTTGTGCATCAACCTAATGCACAATACAAATTAAATTTGTTAAGACAGAAGCACAAAATTACAGCAGCCTAAAAGTATAAAAATGACATATTAAGCCAATTGTCCTTCTAACCCAGCAATCTGTAGCAACCGACAGCAGATGTCTTGTGCAGAATACAAAACCCAGGGATCATGTACTGGCATTTTCAGAGAGTGATGCCCCTCAACTTAGTCCCCTGTGGATATCTCTTCTTGCATTTGCCCAGCCACTTATTGAATCCATATACACTTTTGCATTGAACAACACTATATCTAGAATTTTTATAGCTTATTTACTCATTGTGTGGAAGATCACCTCCTGTTGCTTCTTCTGCATCTGCTGCCTGGTTGCTTTATTTGAGTGTAATACTGCTGTCTCTTGAACTGTAAAACACAATTGTTCTCATTTATTCTCTGTGTTGCTAATGGCTGCAGAGGCCTCCATTGTACTCCCTTCTCAGCAGTTCTTTTCTCGTGCTGGCACTTGCTCCTCACAGAGCTGGTCCAGACTTTGATCATCCCTGCTGCCCTTCTCTGAACCCATTCCAGTCCCTGGGATAGAAGAGTCATAACATCCCACAATACCCAGGGTGCAGGCACATGGGGCTCATATAGGGAAAAAAATGTTTCCTGTTGTGTCCTCTATTCCTTTCTTTGTCATTTCTAGCATTTGATTTGTTTTTCTGACCTGAGCACTTGACAACCTAGTTGACATTGTAATAAAATTCTCAATTCCAGTAGCAGTCAGAGAGGCTATTATTTTATATATATGATGTTCCTCTGTGAATCATCTGAACTTTAATACTTTTCTCACTCCTGGTTTTGCTCCCAATACTCATGACCTTTGTTCCAAATAATTCAGTGATGATTTTGAAAATCTTGTTTTGCTTCAGATCATTTTCAGCTGCTGCCTGCTTTGCATGTTGGAAGTACATATCCAATTATTTGATGTACATCAAAGCTTCCAGGCTACTACTCAATTTAAATTCTCCTTCAAAGCCATGCCTTATTTAAATAGAAAAGGTTACTATCCCCCCTTTTTATGCAGAGACATATTTTAATTCAATGAAGTTTTCATCCCACAAGACAGTCCTAAGATTTCTACCTTAGACAATATGCAGTTGTTTTTTAAAAATAAAATGTCCTTATACTTTTTTCCACAAAGAGATTTCCATCGGTGTTTTTTTTTTTTTGGAAAGTTAGATCTATCATGTTTTATTCTATTTCCACTTTGCTTTCCTTATTGAAAATCCTTCACAACTATCTACTTTTCCTTCAGTAGCATGTGTATTCCATGTGGAATCTACATACTAGGTATGAAATTTCCCTATTTTCTTCATTCTTGCTTTTTGCAAAACTTACGTCATCATCTGACAAACTGCACTTGGCCATGCTGCAATATTTTTTTAGATTCAGGCATCTGAGGCAATGCAGACCTGTATAATACTCTGTACTGACACTAATTCTCCTGTCCTTGCCTACCTTGTGCATTAACACCTTAAGCATATGGATGTGCAAAAGATTCTCTTCTGTCAGTGCCACAGAGCTGGAAATTGCAACAAAGGCTTTTTCCCTTTTTGTCCTGTCTTCTTCCATGATGAACACCTTCTGTTCTGACCAAAAATTCACCATTAACTGCTTGGGGATGGTACTAAACATTCATTAAAGAAACCTCTCTGGGGAAAAAGGCTGTCAACAATTTTGAAGGCACAACGCGTGGTATTTCAATAGGGAGAAGAGAATTAAAAAACAGATATTTCCCGTCCTGAGGTTGTGAATAACGGTCAATCACTGAAACAACATTATACCTGATTCAGATTGTATGTGCAATTATACACTAAAGAGGTAGCAAAAAGGGTTTTGAATTGATTTAATTTTTGTTATGACCATATCTTATTTCTATACTTGCAGTACTCCAGTGGAAGTGTACAGCACTATCAATTGAGTATATTTTTCCATTTAAGTGTTTTCAGGCTTTCAGGCCATTTAAAATTCTGATTCAAACAATCCCAAGAGAATTAATTTTGCTTTCTGTTGAGTTTGTTTTTCCTCTTTGTGTTCTTGCAGTAGCATGGAGGAAAATATTGTAATGTGTGGGCGTTCTGTAGAGGCTTATTCATGAGTCAGTCTGCTCATTTTGCATCCAAGCATTCAGTTGCTAAAATCAGCAGACCCTATCTTGTATACGTCTAGACCCGATCTTGTATAACAGCTGATATGAGAACAAATAGAAATTTAAACAGTTTGATAGGTTCTTTAAAAAATCATTAGAACAAATTATCATGAATTCTAAACACAGAAATACATTTGGTAACTGACACTGACATGAACAGTTTCTTCTTTTGTGCTGACAGATGTGATATTTGCAATAGAAGATTCTGTGTGTGGGGGCTGCTAGGAGGGACCAGAGGCCTTAGGAACTTTTGATCTTTTCCTCATGAAGGATAGTGTTAATTGAAGATCATACTGGGATTATGAATATACCAACAAACATGTTTTCTACTTGCAAATGTTATGGTAACCTTCCTGGAGATGTACATCAATTAGAACAACATGAGGCTTCCATATTGACCCTTAGTACAGAAATAAATTCCTCAGAGGAATTCACCATCCCAAGTTTTGGGTTACCTTCCTGGACTGACATCTGACATAACTGGTCACTGATTCGGAGACAACAAAGCTGTGATGGTTTCTCACAGAAGGTCTCTCACCTGAAGTCTCATGTAGGTTTGTGAACTTGTGAGAATTATGGTTTCTTATAGAAATGATGTGCAAAGGTAATAGCTTGACTTTTCATCCTTTTTTATTCCTCATTTCAGAACTGGTGCGTCTGCCATGCAATGCCTGCTTCATACTCAGCTTTGCTTTGCTCACATGCTGGCTGTCAGCTGTGTTTATCCTGCACTTTGGGGTCTCTTCCTCGGATGCCTTTGGTTTCAGCTTTTATATTTTTCAAATCCTGTACTGCCTCGTGGGTAACTGAAGTTTTGTGTGGCCTGTTAGCTGCTGTTCTCTCATGCTGGTTAGACATAACAAACCTCTTTAGGTTTGCACTTCAAGGACACAAGGCTCCAAAATGTGTAAATGAAAAGCCTCTAAAGGGGGGCAAATTTGGGGTAATTACATAATGAACTGAAGTTACAATTGGACAATTAACCCTGATATGCAAACGAACCAAACTTATAAAAGTGTGAAGAACCTGTGACCTAGGGTTCATCTTGAGTGTAGCCTTTGGCCTGCCCAGCGTGTACCTTTGAAGGCCCTTCAAATAAATACCTACCTTTATTCCCTTACTCTTGTCTAGTCTCTGGTTTTAGGTGGCCATCTCAGGCATCACCTCTGTACATGGAGACTCAGACTCCCCTTCTGAACAGATTCATTAAATGATGACTGATGTGGCCGCTAGCAGAGTGAACACTGGTGGTGTCTTACTTTTAAAAGTCACCTAGTTTTATGTAACCGATGTAATAATCCAACTGACCATGCACTTTTAAGACAGATGTGTGCATGTTGGGGTAGTAAGAAAAAGCAGAGACAGTTCAATTGTTGCTGACTTCAAACCTAGAAGGAAATCTGTGAGAGGAAAGGGCAACACAAAGACATTGGGCTGTTGGACAGAGGGAAACAGCTGGAGGCAAGGACTTCCCTGGGTGGTCTGACAGGGCCACATAGTCTCACCCATGGGGTAGAACTCCCTTCAAGCTTACAGGTCTTCCCACTGCACTCTACAACATTGTGTACATTCATCCATTTGGCCAACATCAAAAGTAATTGAAAACAAAGACAGGGAATGGAAATAGCCTTAAGTTTGTTTTAAAATGTTCAGCTTGTAGCAGGTTGTATCAAGAGAAATTAAGATCAGACAGCTAAGGTAATTAAATGACACTTGCACAGCAGGTTGTTTCAGGTCTGTCCCTTTAAAATCTGCCTTTTGCCAGTGTGCTCTTTCATCAGTGGCCTATCCAGCACAGTGAGATTAAATGAGGATTTTGACCTGCTTCATCACTTCTGTAAACAAGGAGATTCAATGAGCTTCAGCTTGTTCATTGACATCTGGGTCTTGACCAAAGCCCAGTGAAAATCAATGGAAATACTTCCATCAGCTGTAGTGGATTTTGAATCTTGCCTTTGAAACTTGGAATAAAGATGACAGTGAGAAAGGAATTCACTTCTGAGCATAAAAAGAATGGATCATACATCCATAATTTGTTTTGATCAATTAATGACTGACTTTAAACACAGAATTGAACACAGACGTGATGATGTTTCTAATCATGTTATGAAGTGTCTTGATAAACACTTGTTATAAAAAATTAGGAATATGAATTAAGTAAATTTAATATTGGTAAAATTGCATTACAATGGAAAAGTGGAGCCATTTGCACTTCTTAATTTTAGTTCTGCAGAAATATAGTTAAAGGCACTAGCAATCTCTGCCGCATTTTGTGTTATTAAATAGGTCAGTGATGTGGGTTGGGTAAGGGCTTTACAGTTCTGTTGGTAGCTGAAGAGGTAGATGGGGTCTTGGGGCCACTCAGATTTTTTTTTAAGCAGGACTCCAAAAAACTCTCAGTAATAATATGAAAACAGAGTATTAATTTGCTTCTAGAATAAAACGGATGTTTAAATCTACAAGTCTAAACACAAGATCTTATGCAGAAGAATAGTTCATTTTAAGGACTTAATAAATTTACTCAGTTTAACTCCAGGCCATGTTTTAGCAATAATAGTGCAGATTAAAATTCACGACAGTAAAGTAACAGCATAAGGAGTGTCTTCATTGGAATTTTACTGTTTGTTCCCCTTATGTTGAATAGTTTCCAGGAATGGAGATGACGACTGTACTTCTTTTGAAAAAAATGCCAATCTACAGCTGCTAGGAAATGTATTCTAGTCTTGGAATTCTAACTTGACTAAATTCCCAGTTGGAAACCTCATTATTTTATGAAATTATTTACTGCAACTAAAAATACCACTAAGGATGCCTGTTGAGACACTAAATTGACTCCAAAAAGCCAAATAAGCTCATTAGGTGTATTCAAAAGATTACCCGCATCCATTATCTGTTCAAAGTAAATTAACTGACTTTTAAATAAAAAGTAGAAATCCTTTCTACAACAGTGCACATTTTTTCAGTGGTGATTACAAGACTAAACATGTGTAAAAAAATTCAGAATACATATATATCTAAGTCCTTCCCCACCACAAGCCATTTTTATCTATTTCCTTCCAATGTAACTTGTAAAACCTGCAAAAAAATTGAGGTATATCAGTCCTCAAACAGAAGCCCCCATGGTGTTTAATATTCTGCCAGCACAGCTCTTCTCCCAACCTGAGTTGTTCTCTGAACTGTCCAGACTGATGCCATCAAACCAGTCATAGGCAGCTAAATGGTGAAGCCTAAGAGATTTTCCCAATTACTCGTGTAAGCTCCCACAGATCACCAGATATCTCTGGCCTTGTGAGATTGTCTGCAGAACTAAAGAGGTTTAAAGCTCCTGAGGGAAGAGACTAACTTTAAGTATGTGGGGTGGAAAGTGTTTATACTAAAAAGGCTTATTTTTTAGCCTCATCTCAAGTAATTTATTATCATCCTTCTCTTCTGGGCACATGTAAAATAAAAATATCTACAGATGTAGTGTATAGGGAGTAAGTGCGACTATTTATTAGATCTTTTTTTCTGATAAACAGTAGGGATGATAACCCGGAATTTATAGTATTCAGTGTGTTATAACCTGATGCTTATAAAGTTGTCTTTCAGATATGTGAGCACCCAAGGTTTTTTTGGCTCTATTTTGGAGCTGCTTGGTAATGTGATGCAATATTTCCTCTTACTATGCTTATGACCATGTCAGAAAATCAAGGAATTTGGTAAGATTTCTTTTGTGATTGCACAAATATGAAACATTACCTCTTCATTCCTTAATATTAGATTGGAGAGAGTGAATGATTAATGTAAAAGAGCAATGAGACTCTTTGAATGGAAATGAAATAGTAGTTCCCCACAAAGAGAGTTCAATAGATACTTGGGAGTCATCATAGGGGTATTTAAAATGCATTTATTGCTAAAGCTGCCATAGAAGCAGGAAACTTAAAAACCAAATGTCTTAAGTATGGAAAACTTGTGACTCTGCAGCATTTTCTAAAATTCAGGTTCTTTTGCATCAAAAAATAAACTGGGAAATAACTTCTAGAGTAATAGGCTTGCTGGAAGACTGTCCTAGAAACTACACTCTTCTCTTAAATTGTATGGGTGCAGCATCAACTCTCTTAACTACCAGATGTCAGAGATACTTTACAGCATCTACAGGCTTGGGAAAAAATGTAAGCCAGAAGCTATAAAAAGTTTTAATCTTCTCATCTCTTTCTAAGACAATTTAAAGAAAATTAATTAAGAAATTAAAAGATGCCCCTTAAATGTGATTTTTATCCAAAATGAGGCAGTTTTGATACCACATCATGTCTCAGGGTTGTATTGAAGGGCTCATATTTCATAAAGGACGTCTCATGCCATTAATGGTGCTCTGTGATGACAGAGAAGCTCCAATGCTTTGGGATGTTGAGCAGCAGAAAGAAAATGCTGTTCTCAGGCTTGACGGAAACACATATTTACTAATTCTAGAACACTGACAATGATTAAAAACATTTCCTTCTACTAATTCTTCACCTTTACTTCTTCAGGAATTAAAATCCATAGATACAAAAGTAAAACACAAGCAATAATGATGACTTGGATTTCTGAGTTATTGGAGAAAAACAAAACCAAAAATGGCCCCCAACTCCTATTTTGCCCTTCCTCATTATTCTACAGAAAAAGGCACTCATTGAGCAGTCTGGATTTGCACCATTACTGAATATTTTCTTTAATATGAAACTAAGATCCTTTTAGAAAAAGTCACACAGTAAAATTCTTTTAAATAAAGAATGTCATTTAAGATCTCCATAGCTTTAACAGGGTTTAACTATGTACGGATTTAACAGGGATAATTATGTCTTTAATTTCTTTATAGATGGCAAAACAAAATTTCACAGAATGGGTAGTTATTTGAAAAACCTCTTGCAACAGTTGCAATACCCAGAGAAGGGTCTAAGGCAATGAAATTTGAAATCTGAACGGCCTGAAGATAGTATTGACATGTTAATGGTATTTGGCTAAGCACTATTTCTCTAATTTCCGTGTAAAATGCAAGACTCTATCTCAGATTTCTCCTGCTGTACTGGTTTACAGGACACATCTTTACCATGAACACATTTTACTGCTTGACTGACTGTTATTCTATCCCTGGGTAGTTTCAAATATTTTCTAAGGAATAGCTATGAGCCACAAAAATAAGTGATGAGGGAGAACTATTAACTGATAACTGTGTGTGTTTTTAAGCTGATTGAATATTAATTTTTGCTTTCACTCACTTCGTATCTCCTCCCCATTTTCTTTTAGGCAGCTGTAAGGTACACTGGAATGCTCACCACTGCCCATTGTCTTCCTTCCCGGGGGCTCCCACCGGAGTTGTGCTGCTCGACAGCCGCAGTCCCCAGGCCCTTACCCCAGGGGCTTTTCTCAGCTCAGCCACCAGCAGGGTACACAGTGCCAGAAAGGTCTCTAGCTCACCTTTGGTGTCTTTCTTGCAGGTAAACATTGCTTGCTGCCCTTCAAAAAAGTGCCCAAGCTACCCCCGATTAATGACTGCACACAGCCTGTCTGTTGAAAAGCCATTGCAGGAGTTCCAGTCTCTGGTAGTTCAGAACCTCGTTCCAGTTTCTGCCCTGACTACACTCTCAGCTGGCTCTTCTCTTCTTCAGCCTGACTTTCATCTGTTGACCTGAGTTCCCAAAGGATCAAGGCTTATGTGATTGCACAACCCACAACCTTCACCCCTATGTTTAAATCTAATTCCCAAATTGAACAACTTGATAAATGAGCTGAGGTCTACAGGAGAGTGTTTCCTGTAAGACTGTAAAATCTGGTTGCTTGCTGGAGGAGCCACTAATTTAACCCAAGTAGCCACACTTCATTGCTTGCTAGCAGCCCATCCAAACATGTTTTGCTTGTTGAGAGGCAGCAGAGGCGCTGCCACGTAGCGCAGGAACACGGGGGCGAGGCTTTGGATGTTGTGCGCTTTGGGGTGGAGAAGAGACACTATCTGTAGGGTGGTGAGGTCACCCACAAACGGGGACGTGGGTGGAAATACTAGAAATGTCGGTGCAAGAGAGGACAGAAAAACGCGAGAGACGTGTGTTTCCTCCTCCGCGAGGCTCGAAGTGCGATTTCCTCGAGGCAGGACGGGGCAGACGCAGCGGAGCCGGGTGGCGGAGCGGGCGGCGGCCGCTGGAGGGCAGCAGAGACCGGCGAGCCGGGCGCGCCGAGCCCCGCAGCGCCCGCACACCCGCGGGTGCAGAAGCGAACATCGCCATGTAAAGCCTCCTCCTGACTATTCTCAGTGGCTCCAATGCCCTCCAATCCAGCAAAGCAGCAGGAGGAAGAGACCTGCTCATCAGCAGCAACCTGAATCTAAAGAAACCCCTAGAATGCGTCATATGTTGTATGCGCTTTGCTCAGCTATTTGAAGAGGGAACGTATCAAACAGCATCAAGTGAACAGCTGCAGAAACGCAAAGCGGCAACTCAGCTGGTTCCTTCAGTTTCGAAGTCCAAGCCCGCGATAGATATGGCTGGGAAACTCAGAACTGAAACTTCTGCTCTTGCTGTTGTAAATACCGATTATTGCCATCGTGTGCATATTTTGGAAAACAAAGATTGCATTTCTCTTTTCTAAGTGCTCTGAATGCTTACAAGGTATATTTTTACCCTGGATGCCAAAATGTCCCACCCAACATAATTTAACTGTACAAAGTGTATTCCCTGAGTTCAGTAGACTGTACGATTGCATTGTTGCAGCCTATGGAGTGAAAAAACATATCCACTTGGCTATAGTTTTATCAGTGTCCTGAAAGGGGGCAGGAGAAGCTGTTATGTGAAGGTACTGCAATGGCTCAGAGAGAAATTCTCTTTGTCTCAAAAAAGTGCCCTTCTTCATTTTCAACTTGGGTTATCACTGCTGGGTTTTTTTTTCAGGTTTTCCAGCACATTGTTTTTTTACTTTTTGGGGGAGAATACTGGAAATGATATAACTTTCCTAATAACTTTTCCAACTAATTGTTTTCATTAATTTTTTTAATTAATTGTATTAATGAATCATAAGCAGTATAATTTTCCACTCTGTCATTGTAGCCAGCATTTAGCAAGTGCTGGGAGGAAAGGGTTAAAACTGGAAGATTTGGTGAGGAGGGAATAGTTCTGCTCAGGATGTCAGTGTGGGAAAACTCCATTTATTATACCTAGTGTTGTTTATCCTTCACCTGTTTCGAGGAAGCGGGGTTCCTGTGTAGGGATAACACACTGTCACACACACACTTGGGCCTCCTGCTGGGAGAGGGAGAGATCAGGAAAGCACAGCCTTGGGATAAACTGTGCATGTGTGAAGCCCTTTGATATACTGGGGCAGGCAGTGAGCCCCTGCCCATGCTCATGGTCTGCTAGGATGAACTAAGTCTGATGGAGCCCATGTCCTCATGTGCCTCTATCTCCTAGGAGGAACCAAGCCTGACAGAGCCTGTGTCTCTGCCACACGGTGTTGTTTGTGAGGTAATGAAATAAATCCACTCTTTGCATTTCAGCTGGGGCTTGGTGATCACCCTGGTTACCTCTGTGTGTCAATTCGGGTTTGCCACAAGCTGCTCTAGTGAGAACACAGTTTGCGAAAATTACTGAAACTTTAAGTTACACTAAAACAGCTGTAATCAACCTTGATATGCTTCAATGATCTCACACCTGGGTGAGAGATAATTGCTGAAACTGGACACTAGGAATGCAGAATTTATGAACCACAAGGACATTTTGCAGAACCCTGAGATAAAGAAGAAACTAACGAAGTCATTTCAGCAATTGTACTGAAACCCTCTCTACCTGGAAAAAAGATAATAAAAACACTGAAAATGTGGGCTAACTAGCATGAGAAGAGAGAAATCAATCAATCAACAGCCAGTAGAAGATAGAATAATAATTAATGAAGAGAATTATATAAATTATAGCCAGTGAACATTAATTTCTTTGTTTGCTAAAATGTACAAATAGTGAAAAGTTTTGAAAGTGTTTATGCATGTTCAGGGAAAGATCCAGCATGCATCCAGTGCTGTAATAAAGTAATGCCTGCAATCTAACACTAAAAATAGTGTTAGAGAGTTTGATTTATGCCAATGTTTTCAGTGGCAGAAGGGCTTGAGAATTTAGTAACACACAAAGCAAAACTGTTCCAAGAGAAGCACCTAGAGCACCTGATTTATCTTGTAGCTCATTTACTCACCCACCCTCTTTATTTCCTTTTATTGTGAACCTTCTCCAAACATAGCTCATTTAGTCTTGTAGTTGAGCTTCAAAGCTGAAGGGGCTGGGCTTGTTCAGCCTCAAGAAGAGACAACTGACAAGAGACCTCACCAATATCTGTAAGTATCTGAAGGGAAGCTTCATCAAGAGGATGGAGTCAGGCTCTTCCCAGTGGTGCCAAGCTACAGGACAAGAGGCAATGGAGAGACTAATGCACAGGAAATTGCACCTGAGTATCGAGGAAGAACTTCTTTACTGTGCAGGTGACTGAGCACTGGAACAGATTTCGCAGAGAGGTTGTGAAGTCTCCCTCATTGGAGATCTGCAAGAACCATCTGGATGCAATCCTGGGCAATGTGCTCTGGGATGACCCTGCTTGAGCAGGGAGGTGGGACCAGATGATCCAGTGTGGTCCCTCCCAGTCTCACCCATTCTGTGATTCTGTCTACCTGTGGTTCTCATGGATCCACAAGCAACAATCAGCATTTCATATCAGATAATCTTGTTAGAGGTTGAAAAGGAATGCAGGATGGCAACAGGACGAGCAGCGAGCAGCGGCAACTGAGGAGCCGTGGTGAATTCCTGGTATGAGGGTGTCCCACAGCATGTGACAGGACCAGTTTCATGGACAGCTATGCTGCAAAGGATGCAGGAAGTTAAAGAGGCTTCTTGATTGGAGGCTGCTTTTGTTTGCCAATTAGCAGCCCTGCTATCAGTGTTTCCTACTTGGGTAACAAGCCTTGGCATTACTAAGCGCTAACCCTCCCTTTAGGACCCTCAGCAGGAAAGCTCATGAATGCCTAACCAGCACTGTGGGCAGCTGAGTCACAGGACAAATTGAGAAGGAACAAATGACCAGGCAAGAGCTTGGAATTTAGAGGAGGTCACGAAAGACGGCTTGCAAATGGCAAACCAAAGGGGACAGATAAGGTGGAAACTGCAGGAGAGTTACTCTCTGTCTGGTGTACTAAGTCGGTTCAGGGCTGGAGCCTAAGTGAGAAAGAGGCACTGTGATCTGATCTGATCAGGTCCCACTCATGTCTTCAAAGAAGAGAGTGTTCCTGTGACCGGAAGGGAAATCAAGTTGCTTTGAACGTAAGGTTAGAAAATGCAGGGGAGGGACTGAATTTATGTAGCTGGAAAACACTGAGGAAGATGCAAATTGTCTCTCAAGCTTTCCATAACAAAGCTTTTTCTGGATGACATTGTTTAGTTTGGCGTTATTTAATAATGAATAATCTATTTGCACTTGTTAGAGGAAATTGCCATTCTAACCTCAGAGCTAGCTAGCTACACATATCTAAGAAAGAGAGGGAAAAGTGCTTAATCAGTGTTGAGTATCAGACAACTGATTCCATTTTACTGATATGAAGTATACTTATTGCAGTCTGGACTTTTTCAGATACAGATAGATGAGGTGAAAAAGCCTGCTGGCTAGCAAACTATTTCTCAAATTATTGTGTTAAATATTGTAATATTGTATTTTAGGAAAGTTTCTATTTTTTCTGGCTTTGAAGAAAATGATCTACTCAGTGTGGTTCACTTTTATGAAAATTTGCAACAATTGGTGCTGACCAAGAGTGGCCAGGAAACGAAGTACAGAATTACAAGAGTAAATATTTATTCATGTGCATGAGGTGTCTCAGCCAAACTGGGTCATCCTGAATGTGGTTTTACACAGGGTTCTTATACCCTTCAACCACTCCAGTACAACATGATTTGACTAATAAATAAGATGCACACTACTGATTTCTAATAACAGTAAAATTTTTCCACGCAACTGTATTTCTGCAGCATTCTTGCTGCTTGTCTATTGATCCAGATGTCCATGGGGTCAGTTTTGCCAGATAACACTGTAAGGGTTTCAAAGACATATTAGGGTGGCTAGAATTCTGGCTTTATCTGGGCTGTCCATGGGTGTCCTTTATCTTTTGTGGACAGTTCTATGCTTCCAAGAAGCAAAGTCCTTATTTCCAGGGCTGGGCTGTCCTTTGGTTTGTTTTACTTGAGTATGAACAAACCCGAAGTCTCCAGTAAAATTCCACTATCTCATTCCATTTCACTGAATTATGTGAGCTAATACATAGTAACAAAGTGAATAGATATTCATATTACAAACACTGACTGATATAACAGTTAGGGAAGTAAATTTTCATAACACCCCATAATCATTTTTGCAAAATAGCTGACACCAGTCAGTAATTGTAAATTCTCCCTCGTGGCTTTCATGGGATCCACACACACAACTTCCAGCTGTAACTGCTCACAATTACAATGATCACTCATGATTTTTAGTCCTTTGTTAACAGTCATCTTTTTTTTTTCAGACAGAAGCTTGTTTAGCTGTTCCTTATGTGAAAGTTGAGAGCAAAGTACCTTTGATCATCCTTTTTACCTTTCATTGAACCTTTTCCGCTACTATTCTGTCTTTCCTGAGCTGAGGGAACTTAGAAACTCAAAGAGCTTTTAAAATGTGTAAAATCATGAATTTACACAGCACTATTACACTGCTTTGTTCTCTGCTCTTTTTCGAATCTCAACATAAGGCTTATTTTTATGAACTTGATTAAGCGCTGAAGTAAGATTTTCACAGAAACTTTTTCTCAGGCCAAGACTTTGCTCCTTTTGCACAGTACTAGTCAGCTTAGAGTTGATTTTTTATTTGAAGTCAGGATGTTTTTCCTCACTGTGCATCACTTTTATCTATCCAAAATCTAATCTGCCCTTTCACTGTCTAGTTATTCAGCTGCATAATGTCCTTCCGCAGATCTTCAGTGGGCTTTTGCCCTTAGGTCCCTCAAAAGCTTGGTATTAGAAGGCGCTTGAGTGCCCAGCTCCCTTTTCAAGTGACTTGTATGTTGAGCAGGTCCAAGCAGAGATTGATACAGCAGTGCACCCATCATCTCTATGCTACAAGGACCACACACTCACTCCATCTTTAACCAGCTATTCATACTTGGTCTTATGCCATTACCATTTAGTTTCTTTGACAGTCTTTGTCAAAAGCCTTCTAGAAATCTCAACAGGCTCTATCAGCCAGAAGACCTTTTTCACAAGTTTAAAAATATTCAGTAAACTATGGTGTCCCAAACTACCAATTAAGAGCGCGCTCTTACACTGCTAATCAAAAGATGTAACAGACCCTTGAGGGCAACATCTCATTTTGGAACTAAAAAAGTCATAGTTGAGAGGATTCTTCCCCCCCGACTTCCCTGTCTATAGCTTTCCCTTTTCTTTTTTTGTGACCTGAAGAGCCTATCCCAAAATCCAAGATCCCTGAAGATGTGTGTCCATGCCTAAACAAGATTGCTCACTCTCAAATCATGCCAGCAGAGAACAGATTGGAAAATGTAACTTACTGGTTTTGCTTATCACACAAAAGCCATGCAAACAGAGCAATCAGCAACACAGAGATCAACTTTGAAGACATGTACCAAAAAGCTTCATTTCAAAGACCTCATCTGGCAAGACTTCTGGCCCTGTGTTAGATATGGTTTGCTTTTTAAGTGGAGTGATTTGATATTGAGGTGACATCAAAGGTACTTTATAGGGCAAGATAAAGTCAGTCAACTCTTTTTCTCCCTTCAAATTTTGCTAAGAACACCTTATTTCAAAAGACATCCGGATTTCATAGGAAGGATCTGAATATACGCAACTACCACGCCACTGTAGTACTTCACTGGGCGATGCCCATGAAATGTATGCCCACACCATACCCTAGTAAAACAACGGAATCGGGGATGTTGAGAGGTTATTGGGAACAACAGCGCATCCTTTGGCCTGTTGTGTCAGTGTGGAGGGACGGCCAGCGGGCAACAACCCGAGGCTGCCCCTCCGCATAGCGGGCAGCCCAGGGCTCTCCTGGTTCCCTCTCCCGCAGCCCGTCCGGCGGGGCAGCGCGGGTCCCGCAGGGCGCTGGGGCCGCGGCAGGTGCGGCCGCACCGCCGGGGCTCAGTAGAGCTCTACGCGCGGCGGGCGGGGCGCGCCGTNTGCGCGGCCCGCGCAGCGCCGTCCCCGCACCGCATCCCCCGCGGCGCCGCGCTCGGGCCCCGCACACGCGCAGCGAGCGACCGAGGGAGGCCTCCCTTCCGCGGAGAGGCGGCAGCACTGATGCGTGGGTGGGCTGGATGCCCAAGAAAAGGAGATTTTTGGTGCTTGCCGTCTCGTGGACGCCATCAGGCCGCTTTGGACTCGTCTGGACTAAAGCTGTTGTCCAGGTTTGTCGTCTTGGTCATCCTCCTGAAGAAAAGGAGCTCTCGGGTTAGTAAATGTATTCATGAGCAAAATAGAACATCCTGTGTTTTGTGTGCAAATGAGGTTCTTTTGAGTATTTGGGCATAAGATTGGCTTAATTGAATTCCATATTGAATTTTGTTGCAAGATAATCTATCATTGTAAAGTGTTACATTGGACACTTAAAATAATTTAGACGTATAAACCGATTTTCTTCTAAATAAATGATCCAGTGTTATCGTAGATGTAGCCAAAGTGTCCTGCAATGTACATTTAATTTAAAAAGTCTAGTTTATGTTTAAGAAGACTAATGGTGTTTTACAGGATTTTTCTAGTAGTCTGTTGTGCATTGTTACTGCAGTAGGTGGTTACAGTCAAGGCTCTTTTCTTGCACATACAAATAGTGTATGGCTAATTTTAGCAGGAATGAAATCTGTGGAAATCAATTTTAACACCTACATGAGTGCTTTGAGATCTGGACATCGAGGGATGGATATGTGCTTTTAATGGGACTCTTCTTTCTCCCATTTTCTTCAGTGCCATACTTCCTTGCTGTATTTCCTACAGGCCTTAGAGCTTAAGAGTAGGGTAATGCTTTATACTAGTCAGTATGCTCTGGATATACAGAAACACTTTGAAAATCGTTGTAAGTTGTGTGAAATGATGAAAAGAGCAGCACAGATTAAAAAAGTTGATCATACATGTAATGATAAAGAACTCTATAAACGTCTCTGAGCACTCTCTAGAATGCTGCTTTTGATATGGTAGTTATTTGGGAATGCCTTGTTTAGCTTATTGCAGGAAGACCACCAAGCAGTTGAATGATGTGACAGAAGTGTGTATCTTTCAGATACAAATAAAGCTAGGCCTTGTTCCTAGAGCCACAGGGAAGCAGACCTCCATTTCAGTAGAATGCTGCATAGTACACACATGTAACTGCCTCCATACAACGCCAAAAAACGTTAGTAGATTGGACAATTTTTCACTTATGCATTCAAAAAATAGTGATTTCCTTTCAATCGGTGTTTTGCTTGACTTTATAAGTAATAAATATTTTAAGTGTAATTGATTTTTTTTTCTGTAGAGTGAAAGAACTGTATATTTTTTAATAAAAATGTGCTCTAAAAACTTGATGCATGGTCCTTGCTCTTACTTGTCTGCATTGTCATTCCTCATTCATTTTGCTTTGAAAAACCTCATGTGAATTTCAGCTACAAACCAAAAAGTGTTACGACTGTGTGATTAGCTGTTATTGTGAAACAAAATGTCTTTTTAAGAAGAAATACTTGTAGACAAAATTTCTTTGATGTATTTGAATTGTTTGTTTTTAATACAAAATTAATTATTTTAATTAATACAACATGTAATACTTGAGTGAAGCACTTTGGATCTCTCCCAGTCATTAGGCCTAAAATTAGTGACTAGTAATTGGCAGCTGTGTAGTTGGGTCAGTAGAACAGTTGACTCTGCTGAACAGAGATAATCGATATTAAACGGTCAGTATATGGCATATATATATATATTTAATTGTAAAATACAGACAAGGTAATTTTATGCATGCACAGGGATTAAAATTTTTCACAGAGGCTCAAATTTTGTACACTTCATCCTCCTGATGCAGTGATGCACAGTGTCTTCCAATTCTGTTTACACTTCTTTTTCTTAGGGATGACTGATACGGGCTTTTCAGTACCAAAGCCCACCCTGATTGTTGGCTGCTGTCTGTGATCTTTGTGTGTGAGGAGTGTGTGATTTGCTGAAGTAAGGGCTCATTTATTTGATCACATAGGCTAACTGCATCCAGCTCATCATGTCCTTCTCATTGATAGCAGCATATAGTTTGAACTAAAGGAAACTAAAGCCCTGGAATATACATATTCTTCTTTGAAATGATGAACAAATTTTCAATGTATTTTAAGTAAGTAGAAGTTTCCAGTCTGACAGTGGCCACGTCAGTGGTTTGTAACCTACTGCAGTGCAAAAACCGTTGAATAGTCAGGCTGCAGAGGATGTTTCATCCTATTTTCCTTTGTTGTAATGGATCTTTGTTTTTTAACCTTTACGTACATGGGATATCCACAGTTTGGAATGCCTTTTGATTCCTGTGGATCTGTTAATCTCTTGTGTCTTGAGCAGCAAAGTTCAAGATACGATAGTGTTGTGTGAAAGGCGGAAATGTTTGTTTCATTGAATGCCTGACCTTTTAATGTCACTGAATTGCAGGTGTTTGGTAGGAGTGAATGAGAAAATTTGGTTTATCTTTCTTGTGATGTCTTTTTTCCATGTGCTTCTCAGCTTTTGCTTTTTTTTTTTTTTTTTGAACTAGGGCCTCTAATTTTTTGATTCAGATACTTTATCGTATTTCTGAATATTTTAATTTTTTTTTCTGAATTTATTCCTGTAAAGACAGTGACTGGAATTGACTTTGACACTCTTAATGTCTCTTACTTCATTTTTAATCCATCCCATTCCTGTGTTTGCCATTGAGGCTCCTTGTAGACTTTGAGGTCTTCCTTTAATGATGTCTTTGGATTGGTCTGTGTGCACTGCATATGATTATAACTCAAAAAATCAACTATCTATCTTTTAATTAAATCTTCTGTAGCATGTTTCTGCCAATGCTTCGAAAACCAAAACAAATCTTTAGGGGAATTCCTCTTCCCCACCTCCCCCAGTGGTATGGAGTGAATGTATGTAATGTTCACCTCCCTGTGTACATTGATGATCTCAGTTTTCTGAAGTAACCAGAAACTTTTTTTTTTTTTAATACAAACATGAAATTACAATATAATTTTGGGCTTGTTTTGTCCAAAATAAGGATAAATTTGAGCTGTTTGTGTAAAAACCTTTGTTATTAACTGGTCAGTGTTCAGGGTATGTGGTGAAAAAATAGGTAGGAAGACAGCGGAGATGTTACTTTGACATCAACTGGTTATTCAGTTCTTTTTTTACCTTTCATTGGGTCTGGCTGGGATGGAGTTAAATTTCTTGAAAGCAGCCTGTACAGTGCTGTGTTTTGGATCTGTGGCTAAAACAGTGTTGATAACACTGGTGTTTTGGTTGTTGCTGAACAATGTTTACACAATGTCAGGGTTTTCTCCTCCCTCCCTCTCCACCTCCTCCTCTAGTGAGTAGGCATGGGGTGGGCAAGAGATTCGGAGGGCACAAAGCTGGGACAGCTGACCAGAATTGGTCTGGGGAATAGTCCACATCACACAATGTTATGCTCAGCCATGAAAACTGGAAGTAGAGGAAGAAGGTCAGAGGGGGCTTGCCTTCCAGGGTGCCTGCTGCTCTGAGACTGCCTGGGCATTGGTTTGCTTGTGGAAGGTGGTGAGTGGTTTCCCTTATGTCACCTCCGTGCTTCTTTCCTTCTGTTAAACTGCCTTTGTCCTGACCCATAAATTTTCTTGTGCTTCTTCTCTACTTCACTCCCCTTGCTACTCAGGGAGGGGAGGGTGGGACACCAGCAAGCGGCTCTGTGGCTGCTTGGCTGCTGCCTGGGATCAACCCTCCGCACATATGGAACACAGGCACACACCAACACCTGAAACCTGCATTCTAGCAACATGGTATTTGTCACAGGTCTGCATGAAAGTGTGGTTTTGGACTTAAACCATGGCAAACCTAGTTGTTTCCACTTCCCTGTTTGAATTAGGAAAATTTGGAAGGATTATTAGCCTGTTCTTCGAATGAACTCTGTTAAATTTTTCTGGTATAGTCTTGGACTGAGAAGCCCAGGACTGTTAAATTGAAGTGTTCTGAAAGTGTTGGACTGTGTTTCTTGTACTTTCTTGCCCTTTAAAGGTTGTGGATTCTTTTTCATGTTTTCCCATAAGGTGAAATTTACAGAGTTTAAAAAATACAAGAAAATTCTCTGGGTTTATAATACTTTTTTTCTGTGGTCAAGGATGTTGATGGCATAAATTCTCTATACTTAGCTTTCAGTCAGTTCACATGGAGGGCAGTTTCAGTATTAATGGATAGATGTTAACAGCAGAAAAGGGCAAATACTGATCTAGCTTCACCCTTTCTTTTCAAATGCCATATTAGTTATTTCTTTAAGCTGTATAGAAATGCATAAAGCATCTTTGGTTCTGGATCCTGAGTTTATCAAGATCTCTTACCATCTTTCTCCTGAAACAAAACAGTGGATCTCCTGAATGCAGGTCTACCACCACACTTGCTTGTCAGTAGATTGATCTTAAGTCTAGAAAGTGGTGTTGTAGCCAGGAAAGGATGTTCCAGTTGAACTAATGCAAAGGTTTTGCTTTTCTTTCCTCTTTAGAATCAGGGTAATAGAGCACATAATGTCATTCACATTAGAATTGCTTAAAGAAAATTCTCCACATCATGATGCAGCAGTCATGTATACTTTCCTCCATCCTGCAAGGCTGCCATTGGTTTGTTTTTTGCATTGTGTGTATTTTCACAGCTGTCTGCATTGCAGTGAGACGAGATTACTACAGTCCTAGAACTACCCACTAAGGAGTTTTAGTGTATAGCCATCCGTCTGCTTAAGAGTGAAAAGCTTGTTATGTTGTCCCTCACCAGTTTTCTAACTTACTTTCACTGTTGTTTGTGGTTACATCAGTATACTTTGAAGAGCCCTATCTTTAGGGCAGCATTCCTATAGCAGTTAAGGATATTGATGGAGCACAAGGGAGATCGTGGAATCACTGAGTGGTTTGTGTTGCAAGAGACCTTAAAGGTCATGTAGTTCAACCTGCTGACATGGGAAGGAACACTTTCTACTAGACCACGTTGCTCAGGGCTCCATCCAGTCTGGCCTTGAACACCGCCAGGGATGGGGCATCCACAACTTCTCTGCGCAGCCTGTTTCAGTGCCTCACCACCCTCACAGTAATGAATTTCTTCCTAATATCTAATTTAAATCTACCCTTCTTCAGCTTGAAGCCATTCCCCATTTCTTATCATTGCATGCCTTTGTGAAAAGTCCCTCTCCTGTGTTCTTGAAAGCTCCCTTTCAGTACTGGAAGGTGCTATAAGGTCTCTGTGAAGCCACCTCTTTTGGCTGAACAACCCCAACTCTCTCAGCCTGTCCTCATAGGAGAGGTGCTCCAGCCCTGTGATCAGCTTCGAATGGGTGCAGAGGAGAGCCACTAAACATCTGTGTTGGGGGCCCCAGAGCTGGATGCAGCAGCACTCTAGGTGGGGTCTCAAAAGAGCAGAGTAGACGGGCAGAATCACCTCCCTTGACCTGCTGGCTACTCTGCTGTTGATGCAGCACAGGCTATGGTTGCTGTCTGGGCTGTGAGAACATAAGATGCAGGAAAACTGTCTTGGATCAGCTGTTTAGTCCTCTCAAGCTATTGGGGAGATCACAGAATTATTTAGGCTGGAAAAGACCTACAAGATTATCGAGTCCAACCTGTAACCCAGCACTGCCAAGCCAACCACTAAACCTTATCTTTAAGTGCTGAGTCTGCATGTCTTTTTAATATTTCCAGGGATGGTAACTCCACCACTTCGTAGGCAACCTGTTCCAATTCTTGACAACGCTTTCCGTGAAGAAATTTTTCCTAATATTCAATGTAAACATCCCCTGGTGCAACTTGAGGCAATTTCTTCTCTTTCTGTCACTTGTAAACTGGGAGAAGAGGCTAACACCCACCTGGCTACAGCCTCCTTTAAGGTATTTACAGAGAGCAATAAGGTCTCTCCTGAGCCTCCTTTTCTCCAGGCTCGACACCTCTGGCTCCCTTAGCCACTCCTCATAAGATTTACTCTCTAGACCTTTCACCAGCTCTGTTGCCCTTCTCTGGACTCACTCGAGCACCTCAATGTCTTTACAGTACCATAGTTTAATTTCTTGATCAGTGTTACTGTGATGGGAAGCTGCTTACGTGAACTCAGCACTATGCTTTTGGAGTCCAAATCAGGCCCTGATCTCTGTAGGTAGAGTTGGTGAGGATCTGAATTTCAGAAGCAGAAGCCTTTTGTTGGGTGTATTGAAAAATAGAAATAACCTCATGCAATCAAGTCTGTTTGTGATTGCAAGTGTGTGCAACAGTATCCAGCAGTCCATAACTAATGATGCGTTTTTAAGAAAGGTGTTGATTGGACTTCATGTATGCCTCAAAAGCCTAGTTTGGTTGTTTATTTTCCAAATAATAGTGGTCTCATAGTCTTGCCAAAAGCTTAAAGGCTGAGATCTTCTTCCTGTTAAATATAGTAGAGAGAGAGAGTGCTGGAACCTGTGGGCCAAATATATTGCATATGTTAATGTGATGTTTTACAGTGATATTACTGATCTCCCTCTTCCTTATGTTGCATTGTTTATTTTGCTTGATTGACATTCTGTTTTATTAGGATGAAGTGAATTATTTATGTGCTTGTCCACATACATAGAAGTGATTACACTGTGATATTAATAGGAGAGAAAGTAATTAATTTTGCAGCCACAGATTGTTTTGACTTCATTACTTTGAGAACATGTGAAGCATAAATCACATCTTGTTATGAATTAATGTTCAAGACTGTTTGTATCTGAAACATTGGCACTGATTAGAAAAGAACTTCCTTCTGTATGTCAGGAATTTCTGTGCTAACTTAAAAATTCTTTTATTTAAAAACAAACTAATAGTTCTGTATTTCTAGTAACCATCGTAGCCACATTTTGTTTCCCTGCTATTCACATATGAATGGCACTTGCAGTGTTTCATGATATCTTGTCCTGAGTAGAGGGCTATATTTGAACTGAAATCATAATCTGCTCCTCAGTGCTGTTACCAAGTTTCTTGTTTGGCTTATAAATATCTTTCTTAAGTGTAAAATTTTTCGTGACATGGGAGAAATATCTTGAACTCTTTAAGTTTTGATGCATAGCAGGTAATTACATGATTTTGGGAACATTTTGAATGAGAGCAAATGTTAAACGATTATTTGATTTGGTATGTTTTGGAGTTATTGGTTGTATGTGCAGAATACAATCAGTGGTATATTAACAGTAGACTTGCACTCTGTAATTCAGCTGTAGTCCACTAATAGTTCAATTATTAGTTCATTGTATTTCAGTGATCAGTGAATTGTAACTGATTTAATCTTCTGCTTTTTATTCTTTAGAGCTGCAAGTTGATTGACTAAGAACATAGAATATAATACGGATGCAGTTGCTTGAACATCGTTTCTTCCAAAGCTTATATTCTGCAGACTGGTGGCTTGAATGATTGATTGATTGATAAGGAACATACACAAGACTAATACCAAGAAAACATTCTGTCTGTTGCTGCTGTGTTTAATGAAACTGGTGCAGAGTTGCTTCTTCTGAAATGCAGTTGAAAAAAATGAGGGAAATTTTACCAAGATTGTACCCTGGCCAAATTAATGATAAAAATAATTCCTTAACTACATCCCCAAAGCAATCTTCTGATGATAAAACAAATCCATCGAAAGGGGCAGATGACCAAAACTGCTGTTACCAAGGAACTGAGGCTGAGAACAATAAGTTGTCACTGATAAGCTGTATAAAATGCAGAAGTGTTCAGAAAATTTCAGTGCAAGATATAGAAAAGCATAAGAAGCTTGAGTGGACTGAAGACAAAAATTTCATCTGCAAGAAATGCAGTCATATTAAACCACCAGCTTTTGATTTTTTTCCTGAGGGTGCCAATGCTGCAAACTATGAAAAACATGAAAGAAAAACCCCTAGTAAAACCCAGAAAACATTTAAAGTAAAAAATTTTCTGCCAGGTAAATACTACTGTGATAAATGCAGATTTTCAACAAAGGATCCTTTACAATATAAAAAGCATGTAGGGCAACATGAGGAAATTAAGTTTCTTTGTTCCCACTGTCGTTATGTATCCTACACCAAAGGAGAATTCCAGAGACATTTGGTAAAACACACTGGAACTTTTCCATATCAGTGTGAATACTGTGAATATGGTGCTGTTAGGCATGACTATATAGTTAAACATACGAGAAGAGTACATGAAACACCCAGAAAACGGCTATCAAATACTCTCATAAACCACAAGCAAAAGAAGCAGAGTCAAAGCACTTTATGTAAAAAGCAGAAATACAATAAAATTCCTTTCCAGAATGAACTTTCAAATTTTTCTTCAAATATGATTTGTGAGATTCCAGGTAAACCAACTAAAACAGTCTGCTCGTCTCCAAATGTAGAATGCAGCATAAACACATCATCAGTCCAGGATAAGACAACATTGGAGCCATCTGAAATGAGTGTATGTGAGAATCAAAGTGTGGAGGTTGAAGTTTATTCTCCAAAAACAGAGCCTTTACAACCTGGGATGCCTTTAACAGTAATTGCACCATCTGAACTTGTAGTTCCTTCTAACTGTTTAGCTCAGATAGTAGAGCTTAAAATAGTGAATGGAGCACAACAGCTGGTTCTTAAACTAATTCCTATGAAAGAAGCAACTTACAAGCCTATGAACTGTGCTGAAGAGGAACTTGAGAATCAAGGTATAGAACGATCTGCAGAAATAAAAAAAACATCTTCTGTGTCTCAAAATGAGTTACTTACCATGGAAGTGAATGTAAACAAATTATCCAGTGTTAGTAACCAGCTTAATTTGGATAGTACATATGACAAGAATTCTGAATGTTTTTGTTCTTCTGATTCTCAACTCTCAGACTGTAGCTCTGTATCTATACAGAGGGAAGACACATCAAAATTATGCTTTCATTTGGTGAAAGGTATTGATGTCCATTCAGGTGTTATAGAACTTTGTTCTCCATCTCTGGTGATGAACAGTACTGAAAAAAAAAGTGATCTTAAATCCTCAAGGGGGAAAGTAGATGGAAAAAAGAACTTACATTGTGATCTGTATTGTTGTGAAGAAGGTGGGGATATATACCGTCCAAAATATGCTTCTGTTTCTGAAGATAAAAGTTCCAAGAACATTTCAGTAGAAACTGTGCAGGAGGGCAAAAATTTTTCTGCAGTCCATAAAGAAAAGGATACGTTGTCTGTGAAGAGGGTTGACAAAGAATGTAGGAGCCTACCAGTCAGCTCTACCGAAGGACATTTAGCTGGAAAGGGTTTTGATAAAAAACCTGTTACATCTTCTGAGGCAGAAAAAAACTTTCATGTTACTAAAACTCCACCTTTTGAGGATATAACTTCTGGCTTTAGCAAAGTAAAGAGAGCTGAAACCACAAGTCAAAAGAATAGTCGTCTTCTGGAATCACTAGAATTACAGAAGAGGGAAAATAAAGGGAAACCTTTTGAAGGACCTGTTATTTCATCTGTATTTTCTCTTAGCTCTGGGGCTGAATATGTTCCAGAGGATGTCAGATGGGATGACACAACACGCAGGAAGAAATCAGCAACATTGCTGTGTAGAAAGATTGCTCAGCTCATGTCTGCTGCTGAACCTAACATGAAATCCTTGAGATATCAAGCTTCTAATAAAAAGTTGCTTTTGCCTCAAGAAAGTTCAGCAAGCCATGAGAGAGTTGTTTGTGCCTCTGAAGTGGAACAGCCTGCGACTTTGTCTCAAGTGCATGATGGAAGAAGTGTGATCAGTAGTGAAGAACACGGTGAAGATCAGCTCTTTACATTTGCAAGAACTTCTAAAAACAGGGTGACTAAAAATTCCCATGTTGCTACCCCAGTGTTTATCCCCAAAGGGACAATGCTGAGAGTGGTGAATGCTACTAGCAGTCAAAGCTCATATGGAATAGAAAACAGGAGTGAAATATCAGCTCCTGTGCATTGCAATGAAATGTTTCTGCCTCGCCCGGTCCCTGTCAGTGTTTCTGAGACACTTAGCAGTAATTTCCCATGTTTGCCTAATCAGAGCGAACCAAATGCTGAGTCCCGAACTATATCACTCAGGCAAAGACCAAAGCGAGAGGCAAGTGTTAAAAATAACAGCAAGCAAACTGGTGCACCATTTCAGAAAAGCAGTGATGTGAGCAAGCAAAGCAAGCCCTATTCAAAAAGTCAACTAGGTCCTAAAAATAAGGCAAAACAAGCAAGCTTCAGAGAACTTCCTAAGAGGAAAACAAGAGCTCAGTTGGAAACCACTTCAAGTTCTGATATGTCGTGCCTGTTGACAGCAAGACGTCTGCGACTTGTTCCTCTGAAAACAAATCAGTTGATAAAATGCCCTCGTCGTAACCAGCCAGTTGTGGTACTAAACCATCCTGATGTTGATTCACCAGAGATAATTAATGTCATGAAAACTATCAACAAGTATAAAGGTCAAGTCCTGAAAGTAGTTCTGTCAGAAAGGACGAGTAGTTGTCTTGGTGTCAAACGTTATCGTAAGCGTCTTACTCTTCAGAATGTTGAGACGGGAAACCAAGCAAAAAAGCAGAGTATGCTAAAAATGAAGCTAAAAAAGACCCATAAAAACAACTACCAAGTGGTGGAAAGTTCACCAGCTGAAGCACTTCAGTGTTTGTTTAAGTGTTGGTTTTGTGGAAGAGTATATATGGACCAAGAAGAATGGATAAGTCATGGACAGAGGCACTTAATAGAGGCAACCAAGGGTTGGGATGTTCTTTCTCTTCAAGCAAAAAGACGCTAGAGAGACTAGTGGAGGTTTCTCTTCTTGTTTTTCTAGTGAGTGCCACTAACTTGCTTGGAACGGAGGATTGAAGTAACTGCTTTATTTTGCCAAAAGTCCTCTCCTGTTAGCAAAGTGAAGAAGAGAGTAGAGGTACAGAGAGATAGAGAAGCTGATAGTGAGGATTAAGCACTACTTTGCACTCTTGTGTTTGAAATTTATGTTGAAAGTCAGCTTCATCTGTTCCATAGGAGAAATTTGAAGATTTGCTATGCAAACATCTTTCTAGTTACCTTAGGATACTGTGCTTTATGTGGTTTGTGCTAGGTCTATATGGATTAAAGTCTTAGATGATGAGATCTTTATAAATTTAGCAGGATTTAGTTTGCTTTATTACAGCATGGTGTTTCAGTGATCGAGCACATCTGTATGGAAATGCACCTTTGGTCCTCCATGGACAGCAAGTGTATGTCATAGGGTTTAGTGGCAAATTAAGCACTATGCATAAAAAATAAAATTTAAATGCAAGTGCTCTGTTTCAGTGAAATAAAAACACTTCTGCTGACTTCAGAGGAGATACAATGGTGTAAATGAAAAATCTATGGAATCAGTTACTCCTGCTAGGTCAGATAGCACTAAAAAATTTAATTTTATTTAGTACTTAGCCTTTACCTAGACTGTATTGTGTAGATGTGAGGCAGCAGAACACTGTCAGGATTCTGTACCATCGAGCCAGAGATACCATCAGGCTTGGGCTGATAGTGAAAAGCACTTCTCTATGTGGCCTCAAGGCTGTTCTGAAATAGTCTTAGCCAAACATAAACCCTCTACCACCTTGTGTGTGATAGAAGCATTTACAGAACTCAGTATTTGGTTAGAACTCTAGTTGGTGAGCTTATTTACAGGGGAACTTGCTGAAGGTGAAGCCTTTCAAAATGAAAAGCCATGTTGCACAGCTTTTACATTGACAGTGTTGAACCAGATTTTCAGTGCAATCTTTCATCATGCTTAAGAATTTAGATGTTGTTACAATTTATTTTTTGTAGGCCTCAAGTTCATACAAGCATGTGCCTAGTTACAGATTATGTCTGATGTGTACTGTCTTCAGTGCAGTGTAAACATTGCTCAGTTGCTTAAACACTTCTCTAAATCAGGGCCAAATTACAGTTTTTAGTAAGAAAGAGGGATGGATGACACTGAAGTTACTGTTCTGTTTGTGAGCTATGGATGTTTCTCTTAATCTTGTCAATTTTAAATCATTTTAGAATCATATAGAATGAAGTATATTGAAGCACATACAATTAAAAAAATGTTTTACAGTTTTAGAAATATGAAAATCAATACTGACTCTAATGCTGGATGTGTGTTCGATGTTTGAATTGGGACTTCTCTGGTAAACTGGTAGTCCCTAACTCTTTTCACTGATGGTGCATTTTTGTAAACAGTTTAGCTGGAAATATTTTTTTATATACTCCAGCAGATTATACATTGTTTTGATAAAATATTTATCATATCTACATTGAAATGTAAATATTTTAAAACTACATCTGACTGAGGTTTATTTTCAAAACCACTTACTGCTTTCCCATAATTTTGCAATACAGTGTTAAAAACCTTCAGAGAGTTGGTGCTTTAAGTCAGATCTTTTTCATCATGTACACATGGAAAATTTTTATATCATTTGTATCAGACTAACGTATTCCACAGAACAAACTTTGTTTTTCCTGTTTTGTCAATAATAAGGAAATGACAGTTCTCCTTTTGTATTCAAATGGAATTATATTTTTTTAGATGGGTACACTAGAGGGTTTTTTTTTTTTTCACTTCATATACTTTGATGCCAAACCTAACAGAGCTATTTGCATTTTCAATGGTGAAAATAGTTTCCATTTTAAAATTCTGGCTTATCATATACAATAAATACTGAAATGGTTAACACGAAAAACCCCATGGTTAGCGTTCCTCCTTTGTTTTAATTCCTTCAGTCTGGGTTACTGATTGAATTAATTTTGTTTCTGTAGAAGCTACCAAATAAATAGTTTTGAATTTGCTTCGTAGGAGTTGTCACTGGCAAAATCAGAACATTGCTCATGAACACTGTGCTGGGGGAGGGATGGGGGAAGTGTTGCTGCTCAGCTTTATAAACTGGGTGGTTTAAGTATACTAGTAATGCTTGTTTTCTGTAAGCAAGTTTACTGTTTACTTTAGTAAACATCTGCAAAGCTCGGTGTGTCACTGCCATAGTCTGTTATCTAAATTGTTAAGCCTTGGGGTTTTTATGGTTTTTAATTTAGAATTGTTTTTTGGTTTCAACATGAAAACCTTTTGTAAGTTAAATTGTATTGGGGTTATGAAATTCTTAAAGCAGATTATGTCATGCTTTTTTTTATGAGGTCTGCTAAGTTCTACTTTTTTTTTAGCAGCTTCTATTTTATTACTTTTATTTGTATTAGATCAAATTATTATAGAAATCCTTCACGTTTAACAGTCTCATCAGTTTGAGAGAAATAATTTAAACTGGATGTTTTCTTCCCTTTTGATGCAGCTGTGAGAAACAAAAAGGTTGCAAGAAAATAACAATCAACGGCTAAATTTTTTTAGAGCTAGTTTGTGCCACTACATAGTATGTCATAAATTGGGTTGGAATGTTGTGGTTTTAGGCTTGAGTGGTTTTATTCTTCTTGTTTCTATTCTATAAGGATAAAGTAACAGAGGTTTCTTTTTTGCTATATTACATTTACCTAGGCAAACTTCTGAGTGTGGTTAGGAAGATCATTGATGCTGTGCAGAAAAAATCCCTTTATATACGTACGGAATTGTAGTTTTCCTTTATATACATACCAAATTTAGCTAGGCTTCCAAAACTCAAATTGTATGAATAAATATTTTTGTATTTTTTTTCTGAAAAAATATTCACATTCTTATGTTCTTTGCTCAAACACACTGCAGCATGTTTTCTTGCTGATTTTGAAATACATCTATGCTTCCTGCTGATGATTTTTATCTCTACATTTGCACATGGTATGAATTCAAAGTGACTGTTTGCATAATGGTTCTACTATGTAAGTGTTTGAAGGCTCAAGTATGGAATACAAGTATCTGCTTAAGGTAAAGAATGAGTGCTCATTGAGTAACAGAATTTACATAATTACAGCTAGCTTTATAATCTCCAATGCTATAAGCATTAGCTGACACTAACTTCAGTGGCAGCTGAGCACAGCTTGTTGTTGAGCAAACATATGCACACCACATGAAATTGTTAGACAGTGAGAACTCTGACACGCAGTGTTTCATGTATATTTTTAAAAGCAAGAATATTTATTTAATGACTGTGGTATACTTTATTAGGTGTTGTTACTTAGCGGAGTTTCAGTGACATTTAGGTAAGCAAGGGCGAGTTTTCATCTTAAGTTAGAAGGTAGAGTGCAAGATAAGCAAATTGGTCAGTCATTCTCAAGATATCAGAAGTCAGCCTCAACACCTTCCTGGGAATTAATACATTGACATATTTACTATTATCCTCAAAATGAAAATGCAACAATCAAAAAATGGAGTAGATCTGTAGAATGCTTCATTATATTCTGGGGAGCTTCTTGCTCAGAAGGCTCATCTGATTCTTGAGACATTTAAATAACTGTTCTATTTATATCTATACAAGTGAATCATTGACAATAAGGCAGAAAACGTCAGCATGGCTTGAATGGATGTGTGAGGTAGCATTGTTCTCTGTGGTTTCCTGACTGATCCTTTCCGTCAATGAGTGTTATGGGAACGGATTTGTAGAAGTCAATGATCTCTTCCACAGAATTAAATTTCTGGTGGGGGGGAAGATAGTAATCAGTGACTGAAAATGAAATTGCTAGATGGTTTAATCTATAGCATTAGAAGACTTGCAAATAACAGTATTAAAAAATTTGTGCAGGACAAAGCAACTAGCTCCTTAGGGCAGAAAGGGAGCATGTCTAAGGCCTGATAATGCAGTATTACCTATAAAAGCTTGTGATGCCAGATGTGATGATAGATCTTGAAACAATGAAGCAACTATAAATTCTTACCAACTTTTTCCTGCCACAAGTTACACTTACATGATATTTTACACCGCAAGTTTCAATGTACGTTATTAAATGTACGCTTTATTTTCCCATTCAGTTTATTGAGATAGTTGCTATAGAATCCTTTTGAAGTATGGAACAAGAAGCATCTTTTTCTCTCATGCCCCAAAAAATGACATCCTCCAAGCAACTCCTAAAGTGATAAAGGTCTG
The DNA here is from genome assembly GCA_013399195.1 of Dicrurus megarhynchus. Classification (NCBI taxonomy): domain Eukaryota; kingdom Metazoa; phylum Chordata; class Aves; order Passeriformes; family Dicruridae; genus Dicrurus; species Dicrurus megarhynchus. The sequence goes on from VXAD01003542.1 coordinate 285,979, forward strand.
GTTCAAGGTTGCTGATCTGATCAAAGAGCAACAGAAAGCTATCCAGGGTGTTTATTCTCATCTGTCCTACTGGAAGCATCCCATTCCAATGGTTAGCAGTCCTTCAGTTTAAATAGTTCTCTTCCCTGTGTGTAACTTCTAAGCTCTCATCACACCACAAAGCTCTCATCCGTGTTTTCCTCTTGAGCTGTTCTCTGGGCTCACTGGTATTAAACCACCAGAACCACACACAGTAATGAAAGCTTACTTTGACAGTAATACTTATCACGCATTTATGTAAAGTTTACTCTGAGCATGGATCTTCATTGTACACCTGGTAGTGTCTCATGGTAGTGTCTGTCACCCCTACCTGATTCACACCTAGTTTATAACAACAGAATCTGAGTAAATGTGTGAGTTGATGAAAGTGTTCTTGTATTAAGATGAAAATTACTTGATCTCAAAGCCAGTATGGTAATTTTTTAAAGTTTTGTTTTGATAATTTTTACTCATATGCATTTGTTCTATTTTGCTGTTTTGTCTTTGCTTACGTTCAAAGTCACTGTTGCTGCTGAAAGCTGAGGTGAAACTGTGGTCTGTATTTCATGCCATATGAAAGCAATCCTTACTTTTTTTATTCTTAATTAACTCTTTACCAGCACCAGTTCTTTTCCCTTTTTCTAATGTTTTCTGTTGGTTGGGAAGCTAAAAGGTCAGCCAATCACTGCTGCTCATAGTAATTTCCTATCTGCAGGTCTCCAGACTGTTCTGGGGAGATGGGAATAGGGTCTCAAGGATTGCTCGTGAAAGGTGTAGTTCTGAATTGTGTTGGGAAGGTGGTATAACTCTGGGCTAGGTTGCACATCCTGAATGAGACCATTCATCCCTGAGCTGTCATTTAAGCTATGGACAAGATGCTTATGTTGTAAACATCTCTCTCAGTTGAAGGTACTGGCTGTGTGTTGTGCCTCTTTTCGTGGCAGTAACTACTGTCAGTGGGAGGCATTGTGGAAGTGCTCCCTAATCTGCTTGGATGGCGGCTGCTGAAGGTAGGTGGAGCTAATCTGTTCGGCTCACGTGGATATGAATCCAGTGAAATGGTGTGACTGGTATGACTGATAGTTTGATGATGAAAGGTAGCTGCAAATGCAGTGGTGAGGATGGAGAAAGTGTGGCTAGAACATAAAGATCCAGTGATACACATTGGGCTGTGCTCTAAACTTCTTTGTAGAACAGGCACCAAGTTGAAGAGGAGCCTACTTCTGCTTTTCATTTTTAGTTACTGCATTGGGAGTTGAGACTGGTTCTACAGACATGCTAAAAACATGTATTTTGTGTGTGGCAGATCTAATTTTGAAAAGGAGATTAAAAAAATATTTAAATTTTGTGTCATGATCAGCTTCAAATGTGAGCAAGGCTTGTATTTCATCATCTTCAAAAGAACTATGCACATGAAAAAAGGCAGTGTTACCGGGATGTCTGGATCTTTAATAGTGAAATTGTCTGGAGAAGAGGAAGGCAACAGCTAAGTAAAGGGTGCTCAGGGTAGCAGTTTTGAATGTAAATTCCTGAATTGCATGTATGCCTCATTTGGGGATCTGATCTTTATAGCTTTATGTAATTTGGCCTTCAGAAATCTCAATATAGTATGTTAAATATGTACATAGGTGTGAACATCTGTGGCTAAATAGCTAGCAAAAGATGTGCCTCCACTAAGGCAGTAGGTGATTTTCATTTTTTTTTTACCCTTCTCTTTCTATTTATTATATTAGAGTTTGATACTAATTTAGCTGCATGGAACTTCAGTTGCTTTTACCATAAAAATCTGATGATCAACCCCCTTTTTCCCCCTTATGGCTTTATAGGGCTACATGAGAGCTTATGATAGAAGCACTCATGAGAGTTAAATTAAATACATTTAAAATAATATCTGTTAATTTAAAATCTTATTTGATGATACAATATGTTAGCAACCTGAATGTTGTTTAGTAAAAATCAAAAGTTTGAATAAGGTAGGGAAAACTTTGAATAATTATATTTATGTGTAAGGAAAAACATGTTTTTAATGGATGAAAATAGACTAATTCAAAAGTGAAAACACACTGCAGAAAATCTGTTAAAACCAAACCTCTGAATAAAATCACCAACTGGGGAGAAATGTAATAGGTCTGCACATGTTCATTGGCATTTAAGTTTCTTTCTCTTTGGCTGGTGAAGAGGGAATATTCAGCTAATCTAGACAGAGGAGCTAGGTCTGGCTGCACTGCAAAATGTGGTGTAACAAAGGGTGTCCCTGTGGAGGGACAATGCAGAGTGCTCTGGAAAGTATTTTAACAGGTACTGGAAAATTACGGGCAGCAATTTGCTGTAATTTACAGCCTTACAAAGTGTTTTCACCTTCTTTGGAAAAAAAACCTTAGATGAGCTGCAAAAATTGAGGTGACAGGTTTTCAAGAAAGAGCCTTTTTGGGGAATCCTTTGAGACTGCCTGAGATGGAGGAAGCTTTTCTGAGCAGTGATTGTTCATTACTGCACATGTGCTTTGTGCCCAGTTCTATTTTCATGTCTACTGCTGAGAATAATACATAAGAGTGGAAGATTGCCATGTTTGTGATTCCTGGTACAACGCTTAGTTGACCAGCAAAGCAATTCTGATTTTCTTTTGTCATGCTTGATATGTGGGAAGATTTGAGTTAAAGAGAAAGAATCCTCAAAGAAGGTGGCATAAGGTAAGTAATCATGATTACAGATCTGGCCTGCTAGAGCCAAGTCTTGGATGCACTGTGTGTTGTTAACTAGATGCTTGGAATCCTTATTTTGGAGTTGTTACTTTGCAATTTGACTTTTTCAGTCCAGACCCACTGTTTAAGATACGTACTGTCTGTGCAGAAGTTGGAACAAACAATAAAGTCATATATTTTGGTATTTCCTGAGATGGGAGGGATTGTGTTCTCCTTCCTTTTAGTTCAGTAAAAATTGTTCATGTACTGTTCAAGTAATTTTCCAGTTACCTTAATTGTTAAAGCTGTTAACGTAGTGAAAATTCAGTTCTATGTCTTTATTCCGTAGTGTAGAACACACATATACTACATTATGCTGTAGTGTGCCTTATTTCTGTCATTGTTTCTGTTCTGAGCCTATTTGTCTTAGAGCCATTACAGGAAGACTAAACAATGTAAGAACCATGGAAAACTAAACTTGCTTTCTCCTAAATCATACTAAAATTCCAGGAAATCATCTGGGAGGTTCATTTGAGAAATGCAGCCAGTGCTTTACAGAAGACTGGTGGTCACTACAGCAGCACCAGGATGATGGTACCTGCCGTACAATTCTTGATTTGTGCTACCATTCAGCTTCCAAAACTGTTTCACTGTGCTTGAATAATGAAGGATCTTTTCTCCCCTTTATCATTAAACCAATGTCCCTGAAGATCAACCTGCCAGTAAACCTTGTTTGTCTTGTGAAACCTCTTGAATCCTATCCCATGTTTTCCAATAAAAATTCTAATATAAATTTTGGACCCATCAAATGCCTTAAATCAGCCTGGGTCATTTGTGATTTCAGGCTCTTTAAAGTCTATCTATACAAAAGGTAAGTTCTGAAAAGTATTGATGTTCATGAAAAGGATATAACTGAAGATTCAGCTACAGAGTCTTTGCTGCTTCACCAGAGTTGGATTTCTGTCACTGATTTACATAACTAATAACCCATAGGAAGTTGTTGTTTTGCTTTTTTGCTCTGCAGCTGAGCATTCCTTAAATTTTAGGGGGTTTTTTGGCTTTTTTTGTTTTGTTTTGGTTTTGGATTTTGTTTTTGGGGGTTATTTTGTTGTTGTTTTTGGTTTTTTGTTTGCTTGTTTTTTTTATTTTGTAATTATCACATTTTTATAGAGCTGACTTTTGGTTTTAATGGTTTTTTTTTTCCTCGTGTGAAAGACTTGCAGATACAGTGTTTTATTATTTAACCATATATGTAGAATAAGAATTAGACTCTTATCATGAGTATAATTGAATTTAATTACGTAAAAAAGCATCGCTAATTTAAAGGGATTTTCTAATTGAAGTTTACCATATCTGAAAGACTGATTGCTGGGGACCCACATGATTTAATTGCTTCTGAATATCCATGAAAACTGTTGTCCTATTGCTTCATAGCACCAGGTCCTGCTGTCAGATATGTGGAGTTGTATATATTTGAAAATGCCTGCTTAAACTATGACAAGTTTAAAAATATGCTAAAATAATATGTATACCTGAAAAGGTAGAACTTCTCTTTTCCTTTTACTTTGCAGATGTTACTTACAGTAGATAGAAGTATTGTAAGTACTTAGGAAATTTTTGCATTGATTTAAATCTGAATTTGAGCATGGTATGCAAAATTTGGTTTTAAATTATTGTGTTGAAGCTTCTTGAAACTTGAGACATATTTGAAATGAGGATATTGTAAAAGAAACTGTAATGAAACACTAAGTTTGTTATGTGGGAGAGTTTGTAACTTATATTTGCTATTAAGAACTTGTGAAGTCCAACATAAAAGCTATAGACTACTATAGACTCTAACAACAGATGGGATTTTACTTACACTCTCTCCTCTGAGCCCTGTTCCCAGTGCGTATTGTTGGCTTTCTTCCAGAAAACGTACTTTAATGTTGTATACTCTCCTTCCATAATAAACAACCAAAACGTAAGGTTCAGCCTTTGACTTCTTTGAACAATCTCTAACCAAAAATGTCTCATCCTGTATGATACAGATTTAAATTACGGATTGTGTGGTTAGTTCACAGCAAAACTTGTAAGCCATTGTGGATAGTTTACAGAAATTTCCCACCAAGAGTTAACATCCCAGATTTTGAGATGAATGGTACTTACAACATTTTTCTGTAACAGTATCTTCTCTGCTTTGTGGCGATCATATTCTCCAACGTACCATTCACATTTGTTTAAATCCTTAATTTTAAGATAGCATAATCAGTGTATAGAAATTAACAAGTGGCAGAAGCAAAATCAGATTGTATCTAATCTGCATTTAAAGCACATTCAGCACAGTATATAATGGTAGTTCATCTATATTGAGAAGTCCTATTAGAAAGTGTTAATCAAATTAGACATTTAAATTCTTATCCATGGTTTCAAGAGCTCATATTGGACTTTCTCAAGGGTGCTGAATACTGACAGCTTTCAGAGGGGGTCAGGGGTGGTGCCATAGAGTGTTAATCCTGTTTCCTAAAAACTTGTCTTTTTATGAGGCAAAGCTGGTCTTTACCTTTTCAGTGGGTTGGGTAAGAGATTGCATTTCCTGTTCTACAAGCAAATGTTTTGATTTATTTTTGCATGCTGGATATGATGTCAGAGATGGTGGCTTCTTTACTGTCAAATTATCTACACTTAATGCAGAACCTGTAAAAGTAAATGCAGAAGGAAAAAAGTTGCATTCTTTAAAGTTATAATTTAATTTTATACTATGTTTTACTAAGTAATTTTGAGAATAGTACTTTTAGTTTAGAAGTATTGTGATATTAACCTTTAAAATTCAGAGCTGTCAGTTATGAGTGGTCTTGTGCTAATGCAGCATCAGTGATTTCAGATTAATGCCCCCAGAGATTTAACACATTAGTTTCCTGATGGTTTTTAATTGACTTCAATCTGACAGGCTATTGTGCGCATAGCAAAATAATAAACTGTTAATAAAACAGCAAATGCTAAATAAAATACTAAATATGGAACAAGATAATGGTTCATTCTGTTCTATTTTCACCTTTTGAGCCTTTTTTTATTTGTATTGCATCCCAGTTGCTGTTACATTGGATCATATTAAAGCCCCTCATTATTCCATTGCCAGCTAGCATTGTTTCTACCAGGCTGTTGAAACCTCAAAGGATTCAGAAGTTCTTCCATGCTGATGGATTTCAGTCTGGTCTGTGACTTGTTTCAATGAACAAATTCAGGACCAAAGCATGAGGCTGCTCTTGCGTTAAGGAGAAGGTGTTGGTCTTTGGCTGTGTGCCCCTGCTCCTTACAGGGGCCTGGAATAGCTGAAACCCTTCTCCCAAAGCAAATGTGATTTGCTGTCTGTAGGTTTAGGGCTGCCCTTTACTAGCTAGACCAGGTCTCTGTGGAGCTGAGGAAGTGCAGGGGTTGGTCAGGAACACAAATCGTGTAATATGGGAGGCTTGGGCTGACTGATCAGGATGCAGCAGAAACAGCCTGAGAAAAGCAACGGCTTCCTTTCAGTGTAAAGATCAAATGTAATTTTCAGATATGTGACACAGGGAAAAGTTGTTCATTGAAGATAAAAAACACCATATCCTGCTGTATAACAGAAAACAGTTTTGTTTGTTTCATGCTATGCTGGTGAGAGAAATTACCTGGTGTCCATTTTAAGTAAATGAGAAGAATGTGGTTATCATTGGCTTCCATCTTCTCCTGGTTACTGTCACCAGAGACAGTTCTGTTTGTCAGGGTGGTATTCATTGTGCTTTATCTGTTCATGCTTTATCAGTTCATTATTGTTATGCTGGTATGGAGCATATAACTATTAAATTTTACTTGGAAGACTTTCTTTTACAGAGGAGAAATGGTTTTCATTGCTTTTTACTGTTCCATTCATATATGTACCATGGTCTGGTTTATAACTGCATTACATTTGTTTTTAAAACAAGATCCACTGCTAGCAGTCGACAAACAGCCATGATCTTCAGCAGGCAGTCTGTTCAGTAATGAAACCACCGTTCAAAGGGCCTGGGACCAGACATCAACCTTTTGTTTCTGCAATCACTTTGAGTTGTCAAAATGTGAAATATTGTTACTGTTCAGCTTATTGGATCATGATTTTAGCATTTTTGTTCACATTGCATTTTTAGTGGCTATCCCCAGAATTTTTTTTTTAAAGAGACCCCCACTATTAGGACCATAGTTGCTTTGTGACCTGTGCGGTGTATGTTTTGCAGATTTTTTTTTTTCTGGTATGTCTTAAGCTGTGGGACAAGAAGGGTAAAATTCCCTTGCAATGCTTATGTACTAAGTGTGGCTGAGATGGAGCTAACAACAGCTTGTCAAGAAATAATGTTTAATAAAATTAATATTCTTAAAATATTTTTTTTAAGCCAAATGTAGACTTTAAAGGCAACTGTAGGGTAGCAGGGGAAAGGCTACTTGTTTGTTCTCTCCCTGTTGCTTCAGGAGGGCAAGGAATTGACAGAGGAAAAAGGATACTCTGCTGTCTCAGAGAGGCTGAATTATCAAGAGCCCTGGTAGGAATCATAGGAAGTGTCTGAAGTGGCAGCAGCAAACAGAGACCTAGATGAGCTTTACGGATTATGTAAAAAAGGGTTTTTAGTAGGTATCCAGAGGAGAATGTCTGGAATTGCACCCCAGGACAAGAAGGAAGCAGCTCAATGGAGGGAGCCCACCAGAATCTGGGAGCTGGGGCCTGTGAAACAAAGCTGGGGGAGATGGGCTTGGTTAGCCTGCCAGTGACTAAAAATTTGAATCCTACTTGATCTGAACAAATAATGCAGTCCATATGTTCTTCCTGGTGGTATTTGCTTTGCCATAAGTTTGTATTATGCACTCACAGGTTCTTGGCACAGCTTAGGGGTTTTTCTTTTGATGAAAAAGGGCATTTGCGGAGGCAGTTACAGGAGAATAAAAGTATGCTATGTAGTTAAGGACAGTAGGAAGAGTATTGAAAATTCTCAGCAGACATGCAAGCATAGGAACCTGAATCTCTTTCTTACTCTGATTTTTCCATGTTTAGTTTGGCTTTCAAAGCAATCTCTGCTTCTTACCTGAGCTGCAGATGTTTTTAGAGCTCCGTGTAGATTGAGGGCTAGGAAAAAACAATGAATCAAAGTAATGTCAGAAAAATACTTCTTTTAGTGGCAGTGTAAGAGTCAAATTAGACAGCAATGCATAGTGTGCTTCCCCAGAATACCCCTTCCTTTTACTGGTGGTAGCTTTGGGCATTCCCAGGTTTTGGGTGGTAATTTTTTATTCAGTGTCTTTTGACAGATTTCTCTTCCCTTATTTTTGCTAGCCACTTTTTCAAGTTGTTTACTTTTTTTTTTCTTTTACTCTCCATAAGAGTTCCACATTTTAACTGCGTGTGTAATGAAGCACCAATTGCTTTTGTTCCCTGCTAATCTCAGCTGATGTTCCCAGTGCCTCTCTAGGCAGACCCAGGGAGCAGTTCTTCCCTGCTTGTTCTGATTTTCTAGACTGCTCCTGAGTGCCCAGTTAGTATTTTCTTGTTTTACACTGGGAAGAACATTGACCAAATGACTTCACATAAAAGAAGCACAAGGAGAAACAGAATACTAGAATACTAGGGGTCACAAATATGGTCATATTTACTCCATATAATAATTTTATCTTGGAGAAATGCCATTATTGTAAACAATGTTACAGAGGGATTCTGTATTTGTCTTCGAAAGATATTAAATCATTCATATACTTCCTATGCTGTCTTCTATATTCTTGGGTTTTGTTGCATATTTCAGGAGAAAATAAATTAAAGATATTTAGAAAAGAAAGATTTGTGTAGGTTAGAAAAGCAAAATAGGACTAACTATGGAAGATTTCTATGGAAGAATAATTGGCCTTTGAAAAGGCAGGTGTGTATCCTTTGTAAATAAAAATAGAAAATGAGGGGGAGAGGAAATGCTGATGCTAGAGATAGCAAGTCTTCTTTATACAGTATATTTAACTCCCTATCACAGAAATAGCAGCAGAAATGTAATACAGCAGCATGCTGTTGAAGATAAAAATTGGCTGTGCAATTACAATAGCTTGAAAGCAATTCCCAAAGACGGTTCTTGTCATACATCAGGGCAAAACATAATATATCACTGCATGGCATCAGAAAGTGGTATCATCTTGGTGTTATTGCATAGTGAAGTATAATTTTCTAGAGCAGAATATTTAGTCCTTTAAGCATCCAGTAAAAACTCATGAAATTCTTATATTCCTACCTGGCTTCAGGAGGATGCTGCTGTGCTTGAAAAGATACTTCAGGTTTCTTCCTCAAACTTGTAACTATTAGTAAAAAAGATAAGAACTTATTATTTCCTATTCTGTGTAACTGGCAGTATCTAGCAACTACGTGAAATAAATTAAGTACATTGATTCACGAGGGTGAGGCAGTTCAATAGAAAACCTTAAAGGGCTGTAATCAGTCTGGCTTGAATGAGTCAGCTAATGATTTCAGTGGGAAACATCTAGGCTAGTACTGAATGTTACATGGGGGACGTTACAGTGATTGCTGATGCCAAATATGGCTTAAGATAATAGTAAATAATGTAGAATGCTGAACTTGAAGTATGTGGAGAGTTCATAAATCCTTTTTATAGGACAGGATAGGCATTGAATTTATTAATGCAGTCGATAATATTTCTTACTGAAAATCAGGATGGTGCCTTAATCCACAAAAGGAAATGCCAGAGGAAATTATGAACTCATTAACACGAAGTGTAAACAGCATAAAAGCCATGTAACCTGTATCTATCTTCAAAATATTTTGGAGTAACATTTCTCATGGACCTTTGTGCATGTGGACACAGCAAGTGGTTTAAGCCGTTTTTTCAAAGCTGTATGTACATCTAAAGAATTGACATATTTTTAAAACATGGGAGGTTTTATTTTTTTTTTTTAGCTTTAAAAGCCTAAAGCTTTTAAGAAACTTTTTTTCAAAATTCTCACCTCCAAATAATGGTAGAGCAGCAAAATTGAGAGAAGGGTGATGTCCTCTGTGCAGATCTCTTTTAGATATCCTTCTCGTTTTTTTAGGCACAATCCTCTTATTTTCCCCAAAACCTTAAGACATTTACGTAGGACAGACGTGATACCTGGCTCCCCAAATAGCTGTAGCTAAGGCCAAGTTAAGTTTCCTTTTTTCTGCTGCTCATAAGCAGCTGTTGAGGTCTCTCTAACTCTCTCCATTCTCAGCAGATATATACCTGGGGGATGTCTCTTGCTTCAGTTAGAATTTTAATGATCGACTATTTTAGTTTTGGAATACAAAGAAAAGACAAAAAATCATTATCATATTTTTGAATACTGACCTTGCTCTCTTCCAGGTGCCTATATAAAATGATAACATAGTCACTATTTTTCTTTGGATTAGTAACTTGAATTTACCCCAACAGACCCAACTATCCGCCGGTTTTAAAGTAATTTATAGACATTCAATCATTAATAACTGATCACTTTGTCAAAAACTTGGGCTGAATTTTGATCTCAGTCTACTAGCAACAATGAGAATTGAATTTTTTAGAGGTGTAAGTGAACATGTGTTTTACTGCAAAGATCACCATTTCATGATGACTATTGTGTATCAATTTAACTTACAATATGGTTTTCCTTCCTTGATCTTGTATTAAATCAAGAGGTTGATTATGGCTGACTGGAGAGATTCTATGCAAAGATTAAAATCAGTCACTTCTTTTCAGGCTCCTTAACTGACAGTACAATTATTTTTACTGTCAGGGCAGACATTTCATTCAAAATCACAGTGTGGAGAGTTTTAATCCAGCATATTATGTTAAAAATAAGAATGATAGGTTTCTAAAGACCAGAGTTTGACTCCTAAACTTTCACTGTATTTCTGTATTATTTTGATTCACAGAGCAAAATGGTGGGAATAGCAATTATTTTGTTTGTTAATTTGATATGATGCCTTAGGTTTTAACTTTCATATTTTTCAAATCCTGTACTGCCTAGTGTGTAACTCTGAAGTTTCTTGTAGCCTGTTAAATTCTGTTCTCTCATGCTTGGTAGACATAACAAAGCCTCTCTGGGCCTGCTCTCCAAGGACACTCAGACTGTCCTAGGCCCCAAATGTATAAACCAACATCTTAGGAGGGGGGGTGAGCTAGGGGAAATTACATAATTAAACTGAAGGTTTAATTGGGAGAATTAACCCTGATATGCAAATGAACCAAACCTATAAAAGTGTGAAGAACTCATGACCTGTTGTCCATCTTGGCAGTAGCCTCTGGCTCCCCAGGGGGTACCTTTGAAGGTCTTTCAAATAAATACCTACCTTATTCCCTTATTCCTGTCTAGTCTCTGTTTTTAGGTGGCCTCTCAAGGCATCAGATGCCTCTAAGAGTATAATACATAAATATTAAAGAGAAGAATAGTTTATTCTTTGTAGATGTTGCACTTTGAACCTTCCTTATAAGTTACTTCCCTGATAATGTTTACCTATTACTTAGTAATTTGAAGTCTCATTCAGGCTGGACAAGACCTAGGCAGGTCCTAACCCAACCTCCTGCTTAAAGCACAGACAACTGTGAGATGAGGCCTGGGGTCTCAGAGCTTTGACCAGCTGGGTCTTGCAAACCTCCCAGAATGCAGATTTCACAGCCTGTCTGGGAAACCTCTTCTAATACCCTCCTAATTAATTTTTCTTCCCTATTTCTGGTTGAAACCTTCACCATTTCAAGATGGTTGCCTCTTGTACTTCTGCTGTGCACTCTGTAGTGCGCCGTGCTCCGCCTTCTTGACAAACATCTCTCAGACACTGCCTGGCAGCTGTTGGGTTCTCGCAGGGCTGTCCCCTCTCTGGGAAAAGGAGCCCAGCCCTACCAGCCTCATTTCACAGGGCAGGCACTGCAAGCTCTGGCTGTCCTGGTGACCCTGTGCTGACTCTCTCCCCTCTGTCAGCTTCAGCCTTGAGCAATACTCCAGGTGTTGTCTAATGAGTGATGAGTAAAAGGGGATAGTCCCTTCCCCTGATCTCTTGGCAATGCTTCTGTTGACACAGCTTGATGTGCTGTTGGCCTTTACAGCCATCAAAGCCATTACTAGTGGCTCATGTTCAGCCTCAGTCCCCAGGTCCTTCTGAGCTGAGAAGAGGGTTTAGTTCATTCTTGGGCAGGATTTTGTCTTTGTCCTTTCCAATTTCAAGAGGCTCCTCAGTACCCTTTCCTGCAGCCTGTCTGGGTTATGGGGAAGGGCTGTCCTTCTCTCAAACCTATTGGCTTGCTCTTCAGTGCCTGGAATCCTGACAAGGGCACACTGTCTTCTCCTCCTCCAGGTCACACTGAAACTGTTTAGGTCATCATATCTATATGAATGGGAAGTGATCAAAATTAAATTTTATCTTCTCCATGTCATGAGGCACACAATAGTTTTCCTTCAGATGTAGCCAAACTAAGAGCCTGTTAAAAAGTGAGGTATTTGTGCAGCTGTACAATGTGCAGCCAGAAATATTAATTACAGCTGTAAGATATTTCTTTTTCTTGGGAGTGTTTTTGGTTTGTAATGAGTCAGTATCCGGGAAAAGACAAAGTTTTTTTTTTGTTAAAATATTATCTTCCTTGCCAATATATCATTTTTTTAACATTATGTGTTAATTACATTATTGCTATCAAACCATGTTTTTGTAACCATCTTTCAAACTAAAAGAGTTTCTGACTCTGAGAGGAATGAGGTTTGGGGCAGCCTGCCAGTCAGAACTGTGGAGAAGGAAAATTCAATGTATTTAAAAGTTAGATCTAGAATAGCCTATAGATTTTTGCTACAACCTGCTGTGGAAGGAAACAGTTGGGATTAACTATCACAGATTCCTTTCTTCTGTTCCTTTTAATGAGAAAAAAAATTAAAATCAATTCAGTAGGAACACATTAGTGCAGGAACTAAAACATTCAGTAAGAAGCACAAGATGCTATAAATTATAAACTCTCTCCAAATTTTACAAACATCCTTTAACACTTTGCATGTTTGTAGGGACTGTATCACTTAATAAGTTTTATAGGAAACCACTTTTCATAACTAAACTCCTTTATTGCTAAAAACATTTCCTCTGCTTTACTTCACTGGTCTGAGTAGAAAATGAGTGGGGAAGGAGAGGGAGAAGGGAGCTGGGGGATAGCAGGTGCTGTTAAAACTGGATTTAAAATCGGCCCATTTTTGTTTTGTATTGAAATGGGTCATCTTATATTTGAAGTATTAATGCTATTACACTCCTCTATAGACTTTTTAATTTCAGTTTTCTGCTTGTAAAAATGTATGTGGAATCTCTGTCTGAAGGAGAGTGTCTCCTGCTGCTCCCTCTTCACGGGCACCCACATCAGTCAGTTATGAGAGGTGCTTTTATGTGGATAGTTGGACAGGTGGCTTTCCACTGTACCTGTGTTTTTATTTCTGCAAACAAATTCAGGAACTTACCCCATTCAGAAAGTAGCAGTATTGAAACTACAACACACATTAAAGACGGACACGTTTATGACCCAAAGCTAATATAATTCTTACCGTTTTTTTTACCTAATAGGCTAAAATACTATTACAAGAGGGGCTTTGTAGCCATGGAATGTGTTTGGCTTTTACGGTCCTAATATATACAAAGACGAATACTTACTTTATTCGATTCCTTAACAGATGAAGGTCTGGAAAAGAAAGAATAATATGCAAAACATTTAATTATGATAAAAATCACTTTGAGTACTTAAATACTTTGATTACATCATCACTGAAAACTAACAGCCCTTGACAAGGGAAGGATTTTGTTACTGCTAGAGAAGTTCAGAGGCTTCTGAACTATTTTTTACATTAATTATTTTCAGGAGAAGTATCTTGGACTTCCTTAAAAAATGAATAGCGTCCACTGAAGTCATTATGGTAAAAGACAACTTTGTTAAGGATTTATACTGGGAGGAGGGGAAAAAGAGGAGTATCAACTTTTTTCATCTCATGCCAAAAGGTCTTATTACACACTTTAGAGTCAGCTATAAATGGAAGTAAGTTGCTTGAAGACTGGAGAGTTTCAAAAATGAAACACTCCCAGAGGCAAAATGGAAAGTGTAGAGGAAAGGAGGTGCAAACCAGGGAAAGATGAGTGGAGAATGTTCCTCATGATCCTGATTAAGTAGGTGTTAAGGTATTTTTCTTCCTTCTGATATGCCTGGTAACAGGAATATCATCCTTTCTTGGTAAGGAAATATTCTCCCTCCAAAAATAGACAAAGTCTGACATCTTTTGTTATGATCTGGTTATGATGAAAGCTTATGCTTTTTAGCAGCATGTATCTCATAATAAAAGAGACAGGGAACCAGCTTTTACCAGTTATTTAGCAACATAAGGTGTGAATAAGCGTCTAGTAGCTTTTGGAAGGCTCTGAGATTTAGTTCCTGTTTAGCCTATCTCCTGGACTGAAAAAATATGACAGTGAGATATTTTGCTAAATCAGTCAGAATACAAAAGGAAGATCTGTTATAGGAAGCCCTGGGAGCTTTTTTCAACAGTGAGAAGGGCTCTCTTTCTCATAGCTGTGTTGAAAATACCAATCAACATGGAGGTCTGAGGCAAGAAATTTGGGAATGATCTGTTTGGGGAAAGTTTCCGGGAGGCTAGGAGAAAGGAGAGGAATTTTTTTGTGTTTGGATAGTTGCTTTTGTGTTAGCTTCTGCAATTTGTTAGCTTGGTCTCCAGGGCCATTGCTTAGTGTGTGAAAGCCCATATTCAGCACACTGGGTGCATGGTGAAGTTCAGTGACATTAAAGGTGTGGTTGCAGGGCTGGCCTCCACCTCCAAGGGACATGCCCCTTGCATGGCCTGCTTACCATGGGCATGTAAAAGTTAAAGTCATACCAAAGCTTCCAAGATACATTCCAGGATCCTGCACGTCTGTATTTTTTTTATGAAGCTATTTATAGAGTGTATAAATAATGATGTGTTAAATTTTATAAGTCTTCCAAATCTTGTTGGAAAACAGGACTTGCCCTCCTAAATCACATCTGTGGTTGGACAGCTTTGCTTACAGTCTAGCAAAGCACTGTAAGCTGTAGTGCCATACTCCTTCCCTCTGCAGCTCATATGTATGTTTTCTCCTTACGAAGATGTAACTGGACTGCAGATGGATGAGAAATATTTTGAGTGAAGTGCTTGTGTGTGAAATTTCTTGAGTGCCTTCCCAGATCATGCATGGTCGTATTCTGTGCCATTTCTGTCTCACTCACATGATAAAAACCCCTAGTACAATAGATAGTAAATGTATTTATATTGCAGAATTTGGCTTTATAATAGGACCTTTCAAATCCAAGTGCTCTGCATAGTGATGTCTGCTGGCACCGTGTATTACAACATTTCTCAAAAGCTTTCAGTCTATGTGCTGCCCTACCAAGGGAGGGGATCAGTCGTGGTATTTGGAACTTTGCAGCTCTATGTCAGGTCTTGCATCTGAATATGAAGCTACTTCATATTAATAAAATGTCTTAGCAACCAACAGCATTTGGCACCTAATCCATGAAAAAACTTAAGCACCATTCAGGAAAAAAAAACCACCCCAGCAACCCATAACAAGAGCTCAATCATTAAGTATATACTTAACTTTATGCAAAAGATTATTTCCTTGGTTTATAAGCTTATTTTCCCTGCAATGGATTTGTAGTGACCTCTGCAAAATGAAGCAAAATTCCATCCTGATGAGCTGAAATTGAAGTCATTTAAGGAAGGATGGACAAGATTCACAGCTTCTGGCTGCTATAGGTTTTTGTCAAGAATCATAACCTGTAGCCCCTGGATTTGTGTCTTTTCTCTTCCCAGAATGTGTCCAACGCTGTCCCCCGTTATGAATGTGCATTTTGGTCACACAGCAAGAGCACCTGCACTTCTGGTTATGTGGCAGTGAGCAGGGTATGTACGTGCTCATCTGACCAGGTACATGTCATGTGGAAAGAGCAACCAGACTCATTACCTGGCATAAGCATGTGCTGGGTCATACAGCTGGACACAAGTGGTTTGTGCTTCAGGAGGCTCATCCTCACTGCCATGTCAGGATACTGAATGATCATGGGTGTTGTGTGACTGAGGAGTGCAAGATGGAAAGGACAAGAAATAATTTGTAGTCTGGATTCATTGGTCTCCTGGGCTGAAGCCAGACTTCTGGCTACAGATGAGTAATTTCTTTTGCTGAATGTAATGTCCTTGGGATGTGGAGTGTATTTCTGTATCTCCGGTGCAGTCAGTGTATTTCCCCATCACTTGATTCACTAACTGTGCTAAGTAAACAGCATTTTTCTACTTAACAGTGGTTGCAAGACCGCTAAATGTTGTTAAAGAAAAAATAGGACAAACCTTAAACAAAGTGTTCATGGAAGGTCTGTCTACTTTTCTGCTCCTTTACTTCTTTACCATTATTTTGTCAGTTATTTTTCTTTAAAAAATGCCAGTGTCACATTACACTAAATACTACTTCTCTCAATTATTCACAGCTGTCTAAAGAATGACTTTCTTAAATAAAAGCAGAGGTGTGATGGAAGTAAAATCTTGCGGTTTGACCAGGGAGAGTGTTTTGATTCTCAGGGAATGAAGATGAGGAATGCACTGTACCTTGTGACTTTTGCTGATATTGGAAAGGTGGGATCTTGGCTGAGCGTGTTCCTCTTGTGAAAGACCTGGCTGCTTATTCTTGGCTCTGGAGGAAGGGGCTGATACTGCTTTGGCAGCATCTTCAGAGGCCTAGAGAAGTCAAAGAACTTGAAGAGCTATTAGGGAATAAAGGAGGTGCAGAGACTGTGTTGTAAGTGCAAGTTCTAGAAGTAAGAGACTGGAATTTTCTGAGAGTATTTCAGTGTATGTGTGCTGAGCCAAGCTCAGGTCCAGGAGCTCTTCAGGGCCCTTCAACAGGAATAGTAATATTGGATAATATTCTACATTTGCAAGACATTACTGCACCGTGTTGTGTGCCACTTAATACTGCTTTTGTGTGCCTCACCAGGGTGTGCCAAGTACAGCTCTGCAGTGTGGATTTTTTTGGGTGGGTATGGCTGTGTATATGGTCCAGCCAGGGAACACACTGCAGTTTCAGACACACAGGAAAAAATGTTCTTCATCCCAGAAAACTCACGGGTAACCTGGGCCTGGTGTTTTCTGGCAGATGTGGGCATGCCCTGTTCATGCTCTGAGACCAGGCAGCCACAGCCCAGCTCCAGCTGGAAGCTGTAGCATGGGGAGGTTGGCTGGACAAAACTGGAGGTGCATCCATGGTACCTGGCAGAACTGCCTTCAGTGGTGAGCTCCTGGGGAGGAAGCCTTGGGTGTTTGCAGACTACATACCCAAATTAAGTCAAATGAGAGAATTAAGAACCATTCTGGACACCACAATAAAACAGAAACAAATAGTGAAATTTTGTAGAATAATAGATTGAGAATGTTCTTATTCCTGCACTATTACAGTTTTGAATTTGTGAAATTATACTGCCCTTTTATGCCATTTCATATGTTTTAGAGTCAAATCTGAACATGTAATGCTAATGATATTTTAAAATTCTTTATAGCTTTTAGGGCAGTCAGTGTAGGCATGAAGGAATAAACTTATCATTCCTAGATGACCTTTAGGAAGGTTTTTTTTTTATTAATCATGGTAGTTATTATTTGAGGTTGACAAAATCAAGAAATCATTAATTTTTATTTTTGGGCATATCATAGAAAAATATATTTGTGGAATAGAGCTTGGTCTATCTTCTGTGGGAGGAAGTGGAAATACTCCAGTTGATTTCTGTACGTGATTTAGATGTGTAGCAGAAAGCGCTGGCAAATTGATTTAAGTGAGAATGAAGTCAATATTATCACAGTGAACAGAGCCTAAGGCACTAATCAAATGGATGGATTTTTTTTTTTCAAATTGATCGAATATTTTTAGCAATTTATATCTGGGTTGAACCAGATTCAATATTTCTAGGCTTTTGACTTGTCCATAGGCACAACCAAGTTGGTTTTGAAGATGCAGGCCTGAGCTCCTGCTATGAACACTTAGAGCTCATGTTTTGTTCTCCCGAATTCTGTATCAGAACCTGTAAGTCCAAAGAGAGCCAGCAGTGAAAGGATGCTGGCTCACTTCCAGTCACCTCATTACCATGAGCAGCACAGATGGATGGGAGCGTTCATTAGCACTGAGTTCCCCGGGGACCACAGGTAAGTGATCTCTGATGTGATCTTACCGTGGGGGAGGTGTAGGCTCCTGGAAAAGAGAGGAAACAAAAATCTCTGTAAGCTTTTCTTCCCCTTGGTTTTCTAGAGAGAAGTGTGAAGAATTTAGATTAAGTAGACATGCCTGTGTCAAGAGTCCAAGGGTTTATGTGCTCTATGGCACAAAGCATCATGCTTTAACATGCCATTTTAAAATCACTGAGGAATAAAAGACATCCCCATGAAGTGTGAATGCAGGTGAGGGAGATAATGTAGGACTGCAGACAGGAGTTCTCTCATCCTTTAGTTAGTGCTAGCAAAATGGCAGCCTGCTTTTAAAAATCTACTAAATGGCAAAATAACCTGTAAAAATTTTAATTGATAAGAGATTCTGCTTACCTGGTATCCATGCATTTTCATTCTTCCTCCTAAAAATAATTATTAATAATTCTTAGTAGAGTGCTATCCATATAATTCACAAATGAAGTTACACTTTTATTCTGGTATTGTTGTTATTATTATGGGCAATCCAACTCCATTCCTTGCCCTCCCCTGGCTCTACCTCCAAAATTCTGCTCTGGCTTTCAGAATGAAACATTTGAGGGTGATATTTATTCTGGTATTATAAATTTTAATATTCTTCAGAGACTTTATATACATATATATATATATATATATGCTTATCAAGTTAGGGATGCATTTTTTGTCTGTTTTTATTTTTGTATAGAAATTTATAAAAATACTGAAAACCTATGAAATCAAATCTATTTTTTTCAAATATACCAAAATATGTCTGATTATTTAAATTAACATCTTGCTAATAAAAAAAAATCTTACTTTATTTTCACTATATTTTGATATTGAAAGTATTTTCCTAAATTGTACGTGCTGAAGTCCTAACTAATGCAAGGGACATGCAAAGGAGATCTCAAGCTCTCCTTCAAGTAAACCATAACAAATTGCTCTGAATAAAATGATTCCTTAAACGTTTAGCATTTCTAGAAAATACTGCTGACTAAAAGTCTTCTGTGCTATTCATGCCATCTTGTGGCAAGGCCACTTAATAGCACGGGACATGAGAAAAAATGTTAGGATATATTTAAAAACAGTGTAGTTATTATCTAAAAATAATATTGTCCTCTATAAGCACTGTTCACTCAGGAAGTGCCAAAACTACGTTTCAGTTGCGTTCTCAAACTCAAGTTTAATTTACCTTCCTGCAATGGCTTTGGTTCATCATAACATCAGCACACATCACATGGAGACGTGTAAATCCAACCTACTAAATCCTGGTGGAATTCGGAGCTCTAGATATCCTGGAAAACTCTCCTTGCCTATGATTTCTGCAGATTTTGAAGCTGGCTTACTCAAATTTATCTCAATTCAGCTTTTTTCCAGGCTACATGGGGATTTGCTCGCAATAATCAATCTAACCTTTCATTTTCAAACTATATAGTGCTTAGTTTCTCATCATCTATAGGAATTATTTGTCTCTATGTTTTGCATTAGAGTGTGAAATATGAGGGGAAAAAAGCAAAAGCTTTTTTACATGGAATTCTTTGAGTTATTTTTCTAGCTGATCAAATTATAATAATTTCTGAAAATCAGCTGTTACAGCAAACACAAAAGCATCATATTTTCTTGGCTTGGCAACTGCAGTCTTTTTGACCATATTACCTTATGGTTCAAAGATTTGAAAATGGTAAGATAAAAAATACCATTTCTTTTCAAAGCTAATCAGATATTTAATCCTTCAGTAGCTGACTTCATGATGTACTGCTACTTCCAAAGTAAATTAAATATTAAAAAAGTGTATAGAAACCTACTTTTAAAACAATCTTACAATGAGTAAAACTGTCAATCAGAGGATTTAATATTTGGACACCTCATTAAGTTCTTGAAGCATAAAATAGTCTGTCTCTGATTTCACCACAAGAAACAAAACAGAACAAAAATTAAAGGTATGTTTTAAACTCAGAATTAAAGGATTTTGAAACAAATTTAGGGTTAAAGGTAAAGCAGCAGAGAAAAAATATATGCTAGGTGATGTACCACACAATTAACATATTCTAGTAGGTGAACATTGTCAGACAGCCTGTGTAAATAGTTACCCCAGGATGTAAATCCCCAGTGGGAATTGCTAAAGTTGGTATTACTATTAAAAAATAGTTATTAAATTATTCTTTATTATATATATTTATGCAAAAAGTCTGAGAAGGATAGGGAGTGAAAAAGCATGACATTATTAGAAGTAAAGCATAGCAGGGATCTTGCAGCCTTCTGGTGGAAGAGTTCAGGAGACATAGGATTTTCCCTGCTCCTTATGTCCTTATAATACAGTGAAAAGGAAAATCTGACTTTTAAACCGAAGGGCTATTTTTCCTCCCCCCTGTAGGAACAGGGAGCTTTTATAAAATATATCTCCTTCTGTAAATAATTACTTCAGTGTTAGATAGTTGAAACAGTACTGCAAAATTTGCAGGATGATTGTTTTGGAAAGCAGCTGCTGTTCTGAAAATCGTGTCTATTCTATCATGTGTAATCTCTGCCTATGTACAAAAGGCAAATATGGAAGTAGCAATTCTGTCGGCAGAAATGGATAGATTTTTTTTTATTATACCTCTTACATTTGGCACTCCTCTCCCCTCTGGATCAAATGTGTGAATCTGTTAATAAACCAAAATAAAGATGTGACGTTAGCCATCCTTCTTGAAGCTGTGGCAGTAGAAAAGTGCTGCTCCTGACTGGATGCCTCTAAGGCTTAGTGGAACCCCAGCAGTCAACGAGTGAAAGCAAGAGGCATCTGTGCAAAGTGAAACAGGAATGGCTTGCAGGAACTTGGGCCGCCTGGTGCAAATGAAAGTGGTGTGGCTAAGACTTTAAATAGACTGCACTTTGGGGGATATTACAGAAAAGGGGAAATCTGTTTGTGAGCAAGGTTTGGTATCTTTACTTACAGTTGAGTATTGAAGGGGTTGAGAGGGGTTCTCGCTTGTTGGGGAAGTGGTACCTGAAGGCCTTAAGCAACGTTTATCTGCAAAAAAGGAAGAAAACTCAAGCCTGAGTAATTCAGTAATATGATGTTTGAAGAAGAAGGGGTTTTAATGTTCAAAATATGTTTTTCAGGTCAGGTCATGCCATTTTTATGGTATTTTAAATTTTTTTTTTTTTTTTAGAAATTAACCACCATTTTAGCAGCTGTATTGAGGACATAGCATGACCCTGGTAATAGCTTTATGGTTAACCTCCTCTCTGTGGTTAAAAAAAAAAGGCTTCATAAGCTGGTAAACAGTTAAGGCACACATTTGACCTTAACTGTGGTTAGATTACTGAACTTGTTTTTCATTTGGCCTTTGCTCTTGTCAATGCCCTTGTGTTGTTCTGGTTTTGCAAGGATTGTAGGGGTTTTATTTTCTAGGGAGTATTTTAATTTTTACTTTAGATTTTAATAAAATCTGCATCCCTGGCCATCAAAAAGAAATGCACAGGTTGTATGCTAACATGTAGCAGTCATTAATTTTACATCTCAAGGGCACTGGTATTTATCTAGAAAAGATGACAAAAATGTTAGCATTGAATTTTACCCTTTTGAAATACATTTTCAGTCTCACTCTAGTATCTTGCCACAATATAGTTACTGGGGATAATAGGCAAAAAGCAGCTTTTTGTTTAATATCTTTTATCCAAAATCACAAAACGAAAATTACGTCTTTTGGCTATTTTAGGACAGTCTTACATAAACAACAAAAGATGCTGATTGCTAACTGGAAGTTTTTACTACCAACCAAGATAAAAACTGTATTTGGAATTCACTTCAGATTTCCAAGTAAAATGGACAAATTAGTCTTGGAATATAATGTGGAATATCTGGTTGTCCAGACTGATTGTGATCCTTTCACACACTGATGAATTTACTCACTTTAAAAGCCATCTAT
Organism: Dicrurus megarhynchus; assembly: GCA_013399195.1. Classification (NCBI taxonomy): domain Eukaryota; kingdom Metazoa; phylum Chordata; class Aves; order Passeriformes; family Dicruridae; genus Dicrurus; species Dicrurus megarhynchus. Next base: position 307,799 of record VXAD01003542.1, read on the forward strand.
TTGTTTAGACATCAAATGAACTCTCACAAAAAATCAGTAGAAAATGTCTTTGCTGACTTTGGTGTGAACTGGAGCAAGCTTTCATAGATATATTGATCCTGTCTTTTCAGATATTTTTGGTTTATGGTTTCCAGTCTTTCTCATCTAGGACTCCCCCCGCGCCCCCCCCTNTATTTATAACGGGTTGGAGAAATGCACAGCTATGATGAGATTTCACTTCCAGAAACAGGATATTAATTGGTTCTGTATGTTTAGGCATTAAATGTGATTTAGAATGGCTTTAGTAAACCAAAAGGTGATTAATGCAGCTACCTTACAACGTTAGGAATTCTTGAGAAATACGCTCAAAGTAATTGCTTATTACTGCTATTTAAAGCATCAGAGAACAGCAGTTGAAGGAATACTACATAATCATCTGGAGGAAAGTTTAGTGTGTTCTTTAATATGTTTTCCATCTTGAAGGTTTCTAGGCTTAAATAGCAGTGAGCTTTTCTGAAATGGTTGTGGGTTTGATCAGACAGTTTTTTTGCACATTCCATGTGGAATGGGATAATAGAATTTATCCCGTGAAGGTAATATTAAAATTAAAAAAGCAGTGTGTAATTATTAATTTAGCATAATCTAATGAAAATCAGGGTAACTGTTGAATATGAAGAAGCAGACAAAGCTCTTCTCATGTTTCTGCCTACCAGTGTTATTTTCCAGTTGAACCATTGAATTTAAAAAAAATATCTGGACTGAAAACTCCAAGTCTTTACTGTTCCTATATAACTCCAGGTTTTGCTCAGTTTCCACAGACAGGAAATGTTACCTGCATATTCAGATTCTTGTAGAGGTTTGGCAGGAAGGATTCTCAAAGAATGAATGGCCTCCAGCATGGAAGAACTTACAGTCTCGTACTCATTTTCCTCCTCAGATAACTTGGAAGAAAACTGTAAGTCACTCTTGCCCTTCATTGTCAAGTATTTGCTCTGAACAGAAGAAGAGATATACAGATAATACAAGTAATTTTAAATTCAAGATTCATTTCAGTGTGGAAATAAATGACTGCCATAACCAGACATTTTGGTGCATGGGAAATTTTCTGATTGAAACTGAAGGATTGGAAAGTAGTTGAGGAAGTGGTTTGAGGACATATTTTTAAATTAGATTCATAAAATAGCCATTTTGGAGACAGTTTAAATATCTCTCTGAATTTTGCCTCTTTGCTCTTGAAAATATAATGACAGTGTTTAATTATATAATCATTGCAGACTTTTGAGACTATATCTTTTATTATAATATTATCCGTGTAGTATTTGTATTGTACTGACTGTTTACTTATGTTGCTTGCAAGAATATATTAACTAGCTCATCAAAAATGTCACACTTCAAAATAAAAACATACAGTTTTGGGGAATTTGTGCTAGCAAATGTGCAATCCAAGTGAATGTGATAGCGAGTACGCAAGGAACAGTGGAGTCCATGGAAATATGGTGCTGAGAGTGACTCAGGATGTCTCTGGATGTGTCTCTACACTTGTATAGGTTTGTTCCAGATTATGTTCTGGAGTGCTCCTCCACCCTTCATCCTCACTGGTTACTCACTGGAACATAACTGCTGGCTTCCTTCAGCACAGAGCTAAGATTGCTGCCGAGGGAACTCAGCTGAGGGTACCCCGTGCCTCTGGAAGTCATATTTTGTTACCAACAATGTAGGTGCATGCATGAACTTGGATCTGCCTTGATGTTTGTTTTATTCTCAAATTTGTTTTATTCTCAAATTTATTCCCTGATGTCTGTTTTATTCTCATTAGTAATGGGAATCAATAGCTTCCTGATGTATCATCTTCTACCAGTTAACTGCCCTTTCAGTTCATGCTTTTTCTGCGTGCTAAAATTTAAACCAATTTGTTTTACTCTCCAAAGACACTAAAAAAATTGATTAATACCCACTTTATTTCAACTTTTATTATGTTAATGCCTATAATGATATTTTCTTTTAGTCTTCTCACTAAGCAAATATGCTTCTTTAAAGCTTTCCTGAGTTGTCAACCAACTTAAAAGATTTTGAATCTCATATCCCCGGTGTTACTTTCCCATGAACTCTCTCCAGGTTGTACACATCTTTGTTGCAACTTGAGGCAGACCTCCAAGAAGTGTTCTTTACAGTACATTGCAGGATGAGGTTATGACAGTGCATAAAAATGTCACCACACCCTAGACAGACCCCTGCAGAGTACTTGGGTTTTCAGGCTCTTCTCTGCACAACTATTTCCAGTTCAGTAGCAGACTACTGTCAGTGTTTGCAAACACTTCATGCATTTTCATCTAGACCAGGGTCCAGGTGTCTACTTGTGAGACTCTTCTGGGAAATATCAGAGGCCTAACAAAAATCAAGATATATCACATTTACTGTTTTCTTTCTCATTATTATAGTCATATATCTATTGAATAGGGAATTACTTTTAGTTTGAGGAGTTGATGAGATGTTCTTCAGGTTCACATTAACAATTCTTTACATAATCAGATCTACTTTTCCAAAAGATGCTTTCATATTGACTTTGTTTAATAATCTCTCCAGGTACCAAATAAATCCTAGGATTTGCTTGCTTTCTTGGAAGAAATTGTGGTTACCACTGTTCTTTTCCATCCTTTTAGGAATTCAGGACTCTTTGGAGAATTCCCAAAGATAATCAATTAATGTCTCAGAAATTTCTTAAACATTTCCTTAAGTGTCTTAGCATAAGCAAATATTCTCCTGACCATTCTTTCCCCATTCTGCTTTGTGCTGTTTCTGCCTTCTATTTGGTATTAATCCCATATAGCATCTGATTGTTATTAATCTTTCTGTGAAGTCTGGCGGTCAAAGTATTGATTACATCAAACTTTAGTCATCCTTTATTTGCCCAACTTGCTTATTGAACATAGACCTGTGCTTTATTTTCATCTTTCTGGGATTTAAAAGGAATTTACACTCTTATACGCCTGAACTGAAACTCAAGCCCAGCTTTCAGATACAAATGGAAAGACATTGAAATGTATACTGTTTGCTTTTCAGCTTCCATTTGTATCACTTACATATTTAACCTTGAGGTTTATGACTGACATACTTGTTCAGCTTGACTCCTGTTATTTTCACCTGATCTTATGATAAAGGTGTATTTTAGATTCAGCCCATAAATGGAGAATTGATGAGTGAGTGAGTCATTTCTCCAGTCAAGATCCCACTAAAACAAAGTAGAAGTTCTCATCTATATTTCACAATTTTCATGCCTTATTTTGCATTAAAAACCAGTGATGTTTGCATTTTTTGTTAGTATTATAGCCAAGATGATATTAGTATACATCAGGAAATGAAAGAAAAGTAAAATTATAGGAAGAACGTGTGGTACTTACAGAATGATAGGTGTTAGCAGGAATAGTTCTGTTTTCTGTATGAAATGGAGAAAAACTGTCAGCAGGTCCCATTCTGTAGTAAACTATACAGCAGCTAATAACTCATATAAGGAATAAAAATCTGCCAGCCACAGATTTTAGAGTATTTATTTACAGTATTTTAGAGATATTGAAGAAAGGACATGAAGCAGGTCCACCCATGAGTGTGTGGACCTATACAATGCATGAGGAAGTAGCTGTGTGGAAATGGATTCATGACTGTGAGCATGTCTAAGCCCGCCCACCAAAAACACCCAAAGAAGGATGTGCTTGAACTCCTCTCTCTCCCCTGAGTTTTGCTTCTTGGTGTAGAACCGTGAGAGCTGTGGGACTCCTTGTCTGGAAATCCCTCTGTGAGTAGAAACATGTTTTGTTCTTTTAGTAGCAGAAGAAAATGCCAAAACTGAGAACACTTCAGCTATCAGGCTATAACCTGTTCTCAGTGGTGCCTGTCTGCCCATGAGGTTGTGTCATGGTATAGCCAGGAGAGCATGAGCTACAGAGTCAAAGAGCTGGTGAACACAGCCTCCCACGTTCTGCACTGAACCTGATTTACACATTTATTTCAGTGACTCTTTAATGCAAAACAGCCATGGTATGACCTTGCCCAGTATGTACTCTTCTTCTGGACTGTTTCAATCCTTTCTTAGGCTGCCTGTAACTTCACAAATCTTGCATCTCTGGCTACATAATGGCCTGGCTTCAAAAGTAGAGCATGAAAGTCCTTCTATCAAGACCAACCAATAACAAATAATTACATCATGCTGTAATTCTTAGAAGAAAGGGATAATTTTGCACTGAAACACTTTTGTGCTAAGGAGAGAGTTAAAACCAGAACTACTTCTCATCCAGGAATTGCATCCCAGGGCAGAAGGGTATTATGGACGGCCAGCATCCCACAACCCTCCCTTACATCTGTGTTTTGAAAGAAGCAAGTTTCTGCCTAAGCATCCTCTTTACATTTGTCGGTCTGGTTCTGTGAGCCTAGTATTGCATGTTTTTATATACCCCAGCAGATGGCATTGAATGTTCATTTATTCAATATATGTAGTACTGTAATCTCTGCATGAAGGATCATTCATGGGGGAGAGGGAAAGAGGCTTATTTGTTCAAGCTACTTGTCTGATTTTCTGTTTAGTTATACTGGTGCAAACCAGAAGTAAACCCAGTTAAAGGTGGTACCAGGATATTAATAAAAAAAGGAAGTGTCTTAATTTTCAGCCTTTGTACTTGTAAAAACAAAAAAAAGGTGGTTGTTTTATGCTCAACAATAAAAAATGAATAACAGTGGTAAACATCAATGCTATTACCCATGCATTTCATGGCTTAATGCTAAAAGGGAACTGTTTGACACAGGCCTTTGGGTGATGTATTGCTATCCAATATCAGTTTACAATTTGATGTCCAGGTCAGTTTATCATCTCTTCTGTTATGCATGAATCACTGGAGTTGGGATGAACTCCAGCCTTCCCTCTGCTTTTCTTCTTAGGCCTCCTTTGCACTGGACCAATGAAGGGAGCAGCAGTGGTGCTGCTTTTCCGTGGGTGCGCCCTCTACCTAAGGGCACTGCCCAAATATTTGCTCTGTGCTAGCTGAGGAGTGCAAACCAGCTAGAAACCACTCTTTCTGTTATTTAAGAATACAATTTTCATAATGAAGATGAATATTTCACTCTGTTACCCTTGCTGTACATATCATGCCTTCAGAATGAGAAGTGCTGCATACTGTCCAGTTGTTAGAAGAGGTTCTGTTGAGAGGCTTAACACCTAAGGGGAGACTATTTCTGCTGTTTTCTATCTATCTATCTATCTATCTATCTATCTATCTATCTAGCTGGCTATTATCCTGGAACATCCAGTTTATTATAGAGTCAGGGGCTAGTTTGGTTGGAAAGGGCCTTTAAAGGTCATCCAGCCCAACCCACCTGCAATGAGCAGGGACATCTTCAAATTTTCTGGCTTTTGCTGCACTGGCTGTTGAACAAGGATGAAAGAGGACAGAATCTTTGTGTCAGGTAGTTGCAATCAGCTGGACCTTCTGGCATAATTTTTTTTCACTCCAAGCTAAAGATTTAGAGCTAGCACAGGCTAGAGTGTCCTCAAGCTATAGGGACTGATCATATTTTATTCAGGCTGAAAATTTTTTGTTGCTTTGCTGCATTGCCTGTGAAATTAATAAATAGAGACTATCACTTATAATAATAGGAAGGTGTTTTATTTCTGTGGCATGCATGTGGGTGTGTTTCTGCCAGTGGACAGAGAATGCCTGATGTCAAAGGGCAAAATGGAAAAAAATCTCTTTAATTTGTAAGGGAATAAAACAGTGTGTGCATTTTGTGGCAACCTTGACTGCTTTTCATGGTGACCTAAAAAAGTTCTGTTTAAAAGGGTGACAGGTTAGGAATTTGTACATGAAAATCCAACCTCAAAAACATAGCCCTTTATGTGGGAAAGCAGAAGGTAAATCTGTTCCCATTGGCTTCCCTGAATCTATGAATGCACAGTGTTTTTTTTTTAGTCACTGTGGTGTTTCAGCCAGTGGCAGAAAGCGATAAAGAATTGTGGGCTGTGATTTAATAAACCTTGTGATCCTCATGGTGTGTCCTAACCGTAGAAAAAAGCCTGAAGATGGAAATGCTTCAAGGAAGAACTGCACAGACATTTTCAGTCACTTTTTTACTGTCTCACCCAAAATTATGATGGGTTTTATTTTTCCCAGAACTGCTTTTTCCAGCCCTAAATCTAAATCTTCTATATTATATGGATATTGAATGCAGTTAAGCAAACTTCACTTAACGCTATAAACATATGGTACATCAAATAAATTTATCTGGCCAGTTGTACCACTTTTTAGTTAGATAATTTTATATGTTTTGCATTAAATGTCTCAGCTCAGCTACAGTTGTGAACTACGGTGTCATTTACCAGCAATTTAAGTAAGTGCAGTGTTTTACTTTTGAAATTAATGTAGCTTAAACACATGCTTGCTACTGTCCATAATCTGTCATGGAAACAGATTTAGAAATCCTGTGTCATTGTCTTGTTGTTTTGGAACAGCAAATAGCAAAAAGAGGAGAGACCTTCAAAGTAGCAGCAGAGGGAAAAGGAAAGTTCCCTCAGCTGCTTTTTAGAAAGTAATGTTTTCAGTCTGCATCAAGAGAATAACTTCTTGATGGCTTTTTGCAGTGTTTGTGATCAAGAAGCCAAAAATTTTTTGGGGCACACTGGAAGTAAACACCTTTTTGTTTTCTGCATTATTTGGTATCCCCTTAGTGTGTATCCATTACTTTTCATTTTATCTTACAATTAATTTTAATTTTTTATGATATTAAAATGTTCAGATCTGTCACAGATTATTACTAGCTCTGAGTAAGAAGTAGGCTAAATAGACATGCTCTAGTACTTTCTTTTTCAGCAGTGAAGGAATTTACCTTTCGGATGTATATTCAGATTCATTACTTCCTGTAGGTTTGGGCAAGATCTAAATAAATAAAAAAAAGACAAAAAGTCCACTTAATTAAATAATAGAAGTTGCCAATGTTCTATGAAGCTTCTCAAAGAGTTCAGTTTAAATTAATGAGTGAAAATGGCAAGGATAATATCTACATTTGAGAAACGACTTGGCAGATTTGGAAATTCAAAAATCTTGGGTCAAACCTTACATTTTTGTTCATTTACAGCTCCAAGTTTGTTGGAGAGAGCTCTACTCATTTTGCAAACATTCATTTTAGACATAAATATTGTAACAGCCTTATTGATGCTTTAGCATATTCAGTGTATTGTTGGAGGGATGAGTTTCCTCAGGGAGGTAGGAGATAAAGCTCTCTTTCCACATGCAGCTGTGCCACTCCACTTGGCTCCCTTCCCATTCTGCCAAATTACTCCTCCTAGTCCGGGTGTGGTATTATTCTATATTGGTATTACTCTCCCACAGAGAATATATGAGATGTATTGGGTGTGGAAGAACCATATAACCCTTACTCTGGTGTTGATTCTCTCACCATGACTCTCTTTACCCACTGGATCGTAGCTCTGTACCAGCCTGTCCAGCAACATTTGTGGATCATTGCAGTAGCACTACTTAGTATTCAGAAGCAACACAAAAAGTTATTTTGTAATGAAGATTTGGCCAGGGTTCACATTAAGGCTGCATTAATGCACACTCATTTTATCTACATCTATGCATCCACCCTTGGAATTGCCTAAAGTTTGGGAAACACCAACACAAACCTCTGAGTTTCAACTAGCCCACTCTTAAAATTACAAGATAATTTCAGTTAGCAGCAGCTTTTGAGCACAGGGTGAAGCTGAGTGGTTTCCTGTTCAGTGAGCAGGCTGTAAACCACACAAGAGTGTACTAGAGTAGAGTGTGTGATAATAGCATGGACACATTAATAATAAAATTTTTATTTGTATTACTTATCAGTGATTTAAAAAGTAATTTATTTACTTACTTATTTTTTGGCAAAGCTGTTTTCCTGCTGTTTGAATCTGTTGGGTGATATTCTACTGTTTTCCTGTTGGCTCTGACAGAATTGAACAAAGTTTACTGTTAGAGAGCAACAATAAGTGGGGAAGAAATGCAAGTGCAAGCAGAGCTCCAAAACTAATTTTCAAAACTTTTCAATGCACATATGTAAATGATTACCTTCTTCTCTACCTCAAACATTTTCATTCTCTGGATGTTTTCCTGTTTTTTTTTGTTTTCAGCTATTTGAAAAAAAGAACAACGGTTTCCTGCCAAGGGAATGAAAAGCTGGAAACTGAATTCCTGCAGCCACTGTTTTGGTTACTTTAGAATAGGGTACTTATTGAATTCAACTGAATAGGAATTAACCCAGGGGCACCTATCCAAGATCTCTATTGCTGGTAAAATAGTTGCTAAACACCAGTGGTGTAGCTACCAAAACAACAGAGCTCAGTCCTCTTGGCCTCTCTACTTCTGGTTGCTCTTGAGCCTCTCTTAGAAACAGAGCTCCTTATTTTACTCAGGTGAAATAATACTGATCTATAAATTCTTGAAACCAAAACTGAGATGATTTCCACTTTTACCTTTTGACTACCAGACATTTCAGTGTTTTCAGCAAAAAGAGTTAGGATTATCTCATCAATAATTCCTACAGATGAAAAGATGGTCATGTCCTTTTGAACCTAGTCCTACTCAAACTCATTTAAATTCATAGATCCTATAATCAGTGTTGCCAAATCAGGTTTCAGTTTTTCTTTACAAACATGCCCCAAAACCTATTTGAAACAACCAACCAAACAACCAAACAAAAACTGCCCACACACACACATTAATCAATATTTAAATGCACACATTGCTAATGAATTTTTCTGACTCTCATGTTAGACAATTTATTATGGAAATACTAAAGGGCACAAATGCAAAGATGCAAATTTTAGAAGAATGACAAGATATGTTTATTTTCAGCTGTGGATTTAGCAGGAGAGGTATGCTTGAGCAGTTGCTATGGCTATAGAGAAATTCGTTAAAGTGGTTAAATCTGTACTGCAGTGATATGTCTCTGGAGCATGTGGAATATGAACAGGTAACTGGTTTCTGTCATCTCAATGCTCTTTATCATTCATGTATAATTTTTTTGTCTTTTAAAAGAACAGTTTCATCCCTTGCAAGTCTCTTCTTCCAACTCCCCCAAGGCAGTCTGTATTACAAATGCAAAAGGCTGTTGCATGAGTATTATACATACAGGGAACATAATTTTTGTGTGTTTGAATTTCCTTCATTCCTCCCTGCCCCTTCCTGTGGCAAATTTCCCAACATGCACCTGCAGAGTGACCTTCTGCAGGTTCTCCTTTGCCTGCAGCAGGGAACTATTTTAGTCTTTTTGGGTAGTTTTTGTCTCTGTGTGAGATGCAGCACTGAGGTTTTACTGATGTCTCTCTGAGGCCATCAGAATTACACACACGTTACTGGTAACTAGTAGCATAAATGGCTCAGATTTGTCCTGAAACTTATCGTGGCTGAGACCATGAGGATATTTAGCACCTTTTGAATGTTCTATGTTAATAAAATCCTGATCTTGCTTAAAAAGAAGTCCTTTTCACCATTTTTGCTTTAAAATACAGCTATGCTATTTTTAAAATCCCCGTGTCTAATTATAGGGCCAAAGCGTCTTTCCTTCACAGAATTTTCTTCATTCTCTGGTCAATGCTACAGCAACATTATTTCCTCCTGCAAAGGTGGGATTTTTTTTTTTTTAATGCACTTTAAGACACTTTCACCTCTTCTTACTTAAGTAAAATGTATAATTTCTTTTAGCTGGCTATGTTCTATAATTTTCCTGCTTATGATACTCATATCTGACTGACCGGATACAAAATCCTAAGTTGTGTGTTTGTGATGGTACAGGCTAGTGGCACAGGCAGAGCAGCAATACCCATTCCTCTCAAGATTCAAGTCACATTATGTATGGCCAGAACTTATACTGGGGAGAAAAAGTGAGGGTAGACTTAATTTGAGGTGGTGATTGTCTCATATTTAAATGCAGACCTATTGTAATGGAGCACCTACAGAAATAGAAATTACATTTACATTAAAGTCAACTGAATTCATCTTGATGGGTTCTGTTGCAGTAAGTTACGATTAATTTAGGATGAATTGGTTGTATAAAAGTGTCTGTTTCAAAGATCTTAAAATTTCCAAGAGTCATGAAATTATTAGGGAAATTTTAAGACGCTCCATTTGAAAGTTTATTTATTTCACAGCATTTAAGGGGATTGTTACCAGGGTAAATTTTACTTACTAGGAATAAAAGTTGGCTAAGTACAGATGATTAAAAGAGACAAAAGTCCATTTCCTCTTATCTTGATTGTCTCTCTTTTCTTCTGTTTCAACAGTGAAACAACAAGAAGAAAAGTAGTGATCATATTTACTAGCTCTCCTCTGACTGCAATGCTTTGCATGTAACACTTCAATATTGCCTGATGTTTTGTTCAATCAGTTACTACATTGCAAAAGCAATGTAGTATTCGTGCCAAATCCTTCTTCATGACAGACTGTAAATCACCTAATCTGGCCCAAAATATCCAGAAGCAATTGCTTATTGCTTAAACATTATTTTGGTTATTTGGTTTTGTTGTTACTTATTTTCATAGTTATTTGCATATTTATTTGGTTTTGCAGAAATATTTGAGAGGTCCTATCATATATATTTGGTTTTGCAGATATGTTCGAGAGCTGCTATCATAGAACAATCCTCCTGTGACAGATGAGTCACAACTGTAAAATTAGTCCCAGTCCAAAGGATGCATAAACCAAGAGAAAATAGCTGCATGCAACTGAAAAATGGGGATAAAACAACAAGCTGAAAGAAGAAGGAGTTTTTCTAGAAGGAAAGTAATAAAATATGGAGCACGGAACTCCATGCTGAGTGTAGACATCTGAAGGGGGTCAGTCCCTAGTTTGAAAAGTAGGCACCTGTCAGGCTTGTGAGGAGAGAAAACCACATTCATATTTCATTTTTGCATTTCAATTCCTACTATTGAAAGAGGTCAGTATTATATTTTATGGGTTACTTAATACAACAAAAGGGTCATACTATTTAACACTCTGATTATATCAATCCATGGCTTAAAGCTATTTTCTGAATAAATTGTTGCCAGGGTGACTATTAAGAGATGCTCTCATTCAGAAACCATCCTATTTCCTGAAACAGCTACTAAAGGTGGTACGTGCACTGCACGTGTCAGTGTGATTGGACTTCAGGGGACTTGGCAATCGCGAGGTCCTTCAGTTACATGGTGGTTTGAAAGTGTGTTGTACTGTTCATTTTGTCTTCTGGTCGCATCTATGTCCGTAGACTTAATAGCAGGGTTTGGGTTGGGAGGAGGCTTAGCCACTTTTGCTGTGGCCTGGATCGAGCAAAACTGCAGTCAGGAGGGAAGAAGTAATTTTGAAACAGTTTAAATCTAACAACAATTAACATTGTCAAAAACTTCTAGGGAAGTGCATAGAAGAGAGTTCACTTTTGGAAATGATACCTGCAAATAAGAGAGATTATGAACCTGGCTTGATTGGGCTAGGTCACTATTGAAGATAAGCTTGGAGTTGAAAGTTGGCTGAACACAGGTGTGCCTTGCTGTTTTGGGTGCCTGGGTATATCCTGCCTGGCCTTGAGATGCTGCTCAAGAGGGCTACAGGTCTTTTTCAGATCTTGGATTGAACATCTTTGGCTGGTGCCTGTCAAGTTAGACACCTCAAAGCAGGGTCTGAAATCTCAAGCTTGCTGAACAGGGAGCTGCCATGAGGTAGCAGAGAGCAGCAGCCTGAAATGAGTCTTGGTGGCTGCTCAGGCTGCAGAGGAGGTGCAGCCAGTGCTTGCACTACACAGCTGGGAGGATCGGGCAGACACTGAGGAAAAGTGAGGGATAGCTATCCACCATCTTTTGTATGAAATAATCTAATCAGAGAAGGTATGTAGCTTTGTACTGTGACCATTACTGTATCTTGCTTATATATTTGTTCACCACTGAAAAGAAAAGAGGTACAGGAACCCAGTGTGGGCTCATGTGCCCCAGCTGGGCACCCTCACCCCTTGGATCTTCCCTCACAGTTTGCTTATGTGCTGATGAAGGAGGGGAGGTTTTCTGCACGGTGCCCGGACAGGTGATGAATGCTTCTCACCAGAACACCCTGCAGTCCTCATCCTGGGGGTGCTATCCACAAAGAGGGCTTGGATCTCTCTAAGGGTGAGCCCAAATATTCCTGTTCCTGAATGCTGTAACTATGTGCAGAAGGACAGTGTGAGAGTTTTGGAGAGGCACAGTTACCTCCCTATGTATGTCAGATATTTTTGCTGTACTGGCTCTGGCTGGGATGGAGTTAATCTGAGACTGTAGGGTGGTGTGCTGTGGATCTGTGACCAGAGCAGTGTTGACAACACACTGTGTTTTGGCTGTTGTTAGCAGTGCTTGCACAGCACCAAGGCTTTCTCTTTTTCCTGTTCTGCCCTCCCAGTGTGTAGGCTGGGGGTGGGCAGAGGCTGGAAGTGGACAAAGCTGGCACAGTCGAGCCCAGCTAACTCCAGGGGTATCCCACACTGCACAACATGTGCTCAGCAAAATAAACAAGTGAGGTTTTTTTTCTTTCTGGAAGACAGCCACTGCTCAGTGATTGTCTTCACACCATTTGTTTTGTCTCGGTTTTTTTTCTTTTTCTTTACTTTGCTTACTAAACTCTGTCTATCTCAACCCACAAGTTTCCTTACTTGCTTTCCATCTTTCCCCAGCCAGGGGTAGCCCACTGCAGGCACATCAGCAGGTAGGGATTACAGGAAGGGAGGGAAGAGCCATTTGACCTTTCAGTGGATCACAGGGGGTTCAGGATCACAGTTTTGATACTGGCATATTAATATCATCCAGGTCCAAGGCAAAGGCCTGACCACTTTTATATAATCCCAACTACTGCCCTAAAATGGAGCTTTTTGGTTCTTTTAATTTTTAAAGGTCAGTTTTATTAATAAGTAATAAGATCATCCATGGCAACATTGTCCTTTCTGTCGTGACTTATGAAAAATACTCTATAAAACATGCTCTTTTGATTACCACATTTTAACTACAATAATCCTCCAAGTGTGCCGTGTTGGAGGAGACTTGTTCTGTTCTTTTTACCTAAAGTAAATACTAGGAACATAATAATAAATATTAAAGGCTCGATTATCTTAGCAAAATTATGTAACTGATCACTTGCAAAACTTAGAAATCATGATTGGCACAATCAATTTGGATTCTCTTCTTCCAAAAAGAGTGCTCCAGGTTTCCCTGGCAACCTTTAAAATGCTATGTGTAAATACAGAAACCAATCAGCACGCTATCAGTTCAGATAACCCCACAGAAACACAAGTATTATGAACAGCAATAAATTATTGTACTGGTTAAATGCAAATTTTAAAAATGTCAAATAGAAACATTTCTGTAGTACCAAACTGCAGTAACAAGCTGCATAGTGCCAGGTCTTTGAAAGAATCATATAATCATTGAATGGCTTGGATTGGAAGGGACCTTAAAGATGATCTAGCTCCAACCAGCCTGCCGTGGGAAGGGACTCCTTCCCCTAGAACAGGATGCCCATGGCTCCATCCAACCTGATCCTGAACACTTCCACAAATACTCGATGTATTTCAGTGCCTCACTACACTCACACTAAAAAATTTCTTCCTAATATCTAATCTAAACCTGCTCTCTTTCAGTTTGAAGCCATTTCCCCTCATCTTGTTCCTACATGCTCTTGTAAAAAGTCTCTTTCTGTCTTGTAGGCTCCCATTGGATACTGGAAGACTGCAATTAGGCCACTCCAAAGCCTTCTCTTCTCCAGGCTGAACAATCCCAATCCTCTCAGCCTGTCCTCATGGGAGAGGTGCTCCATCCCTCTGATCATTTTGGTGGCCTCCTCTGGACTCACTCTAGCAGGTCAATGTCCTTCCTGTGCTGGGGACTCCAGAACTGGATGCAGTACTCTAGTTCCACATAAAAAATCGTACAAGATATTGAAACTAGCTTTATCAGGGAATCAAGTCCCTGGTGAACGTGTTATGAATGCTATTTCTCTAGTACTGGCTAGTACAGGTATTCAGGCTGACAATTAGGATACACAAAATACACTTCTATTTGTATTACAGTATCATCTTATGTGGAATAGCTGTAATGAACCCTAGCCAGGTGACTTTGCATGGGATGAGAGAAAAAGAGAACAAATGGTAGGCCATTGTGGTTGAAGCAAAGGTTGACACTCTACTAAGGCATGTTTCAAGCCAAAAGCTTGCAATCTTTCAGGAGGGGAAAATATTTAACTCAGTCTTCATTGCAAATACTGACAGAGACTTCTCCTTTTAAGCCATTGCTGTTCTGAAACTGAGATTTGGTCTTTGTTGTTGTGCATGTCACCACGCCTTGCAAAGAAATGCCTGGAAAAGATTCAGTCTTTGGCATGGTTTTCTTCCCACAACTTTCGTACTCAATCAGATAAAACATATTCACACAGCAACAGAGTAGTATGGGTCATTTCAAGCCAAATGTTGCAATATAATCTGAACCACATGGCAAAATTTTCTTGGGGAGGTGTGTCATGACAATTTTGCCTCTGAATAGAGTGGTATGAACAGTGAGCCTTCCCCTTCCTTGTGTTACCCTTCCTGTATGTTTCCTTAATGGTATATACATTGCACAAGGCAGTACCACAGCTTCATTAATAATATGTACTTGTTTAAGCATCTCTCACCTCAAGTCCATACATTTGAGACCAACCTGCTTTTATAGAATCCACAGCATATTGGAAAGGACTAACAGGAATGATCCAGTTCAACTCCTGGACTGCAGGAATACCCCAGTTTAGTCAGGTTCCTGTAGTTTGAACTACTGATAAATTGTCAGGCAGTGACTGACTGGCTGAAGTGACGCTGTCAGGAGAGACAGGGGCTGTGGGTACCTGGAAGGTAACCACAGACATTTGGCACTTGGAAGAATGCTGCTGGGAGGCCTGGGTACCTGTAATTACTGTTCATATTACTGTGCTTGCTTATGCCAAGTGCTTTCTTATCTAAAATAACAGCTCTGCCATGGCACAGTATAGAGCAGAGAGATTAGGCAAGGAGTGGATTGAAATAGAAAAGCTTATTGAGAATGAATAAAAATTGTGTCTCAGTAAGTTTTGCTAAACTCACCGAAAATCATGTATTCTATAAGAAGATGAGTAAGACTACAAAGGAGCCAAATCTATCATGTGGACAGGGTTTTCACATTTTCTAGTCCAAGCAGGTAAATACTAAACTGAGTGGACATGACTGAGGGAATTCTTTATGTGGGTAAAGTGGTTTATAGTAACAAAATAACAGTAAAAAAAGACGCTTTTGAAACACTGGTGCTTTGTGATCATAGGAATTGAAGTAATTGAATTACAATGCCTCATCTGAATATGTTCCTGGGATGATATTAACACTTTGTAGAGGTCTAGGGTTGCATCACTGTGGCTACACTCATTTATACATTCTCTAGCTTCTGTGCAAACCCATGAGATATTTCACATCTAGAGGGTTTCTTCTGGAATGAAGACCAAAGGTGTGAATGGGCAACAAATATGTTTTACTTTTTCATTAAGATCCTTGTAACAAAAGCAGTCTCAGAAAACACACAGAATTTGAAAACATGCCATGTAAAGATAATTTTACCTACAGTGTGTGTCTGAATGCTCATATATGTATATTTTAAATTACTTTATCTTTTGTCCCTCTCATAAACAGTACAGTTTTCAGACTTTTTCTGTGTTGGTATCTACCAAGTTACTTTTACTGTTTTTTAAGTTCGTACATCAGAATATATTGCTTATCTCTGTCCCTGCATCTTGTAATAAAGGGTGCAAATCACTACTCACCTGGAGAAGTCAGAGGGAAAAATTTTTAACTTCTTTAATCTCTCACTAGTCCTTGAATCTTTGAGTTGCCACATGCCAGACATTTTGGGGACTGCTTCATTTGAAAAATGAAGCTAAAGCCTTCTAGTTTTCTGCTATTTCCACTCACCTAGGGAATACCTAGGAATCCCAGCCTCAGTGGTCAGAGGAGCTGAAGGTTTATTACCTCCCTCTTCCATGGATGAGCAACGTCTTGGGAGCAAACAAGAAGTCAGGCAGAGGAGGATGTGTCTCAGCGGATGCGGTGCTGGCTACAGCTGCTCGCCAGAGAACCTCAGGGGTGCTGTGAGACTCAGCACTGCCCGGGCTGTTGTCATTTCATGTATAGCTCTTTCTAGCACATACCAGAGGCCAGACTCTGGCAGTCTGCCCCACAGCCCTAGGCAAACACACTGTTTCAGCAGACGTTTTAGAGTTAAGTGCCTGGATCAAAACTCCTTCCTTATTCCCATTATGACAATGGTTTGCTACTTCTCTACAACAGCAAACCATAAAGCAACCTGAGCCTACCTGAGCCTGCATATGGCGGGCAAGTAACAAGGTAGAACTTGAAGAAAATGCCATTTCTGTTCTTCCTTGCTACCTGCTGTCAGGAAGGAGCTATCAGGTAAGCAGCTTTTAATTTAATTTCACTCTATCTGAGTCAAGGTGGACTAATCTGCATATAAATGTAATAATGTAAGTCCTTGATCCCTCCCTCTCAGACATAGAATATAGCCTAAAATATGGCTCTTAGTATCCAGGGAGAATAAAATTACCCTGCCCAAGGTTGGAGAGAAATATGTATCTGGTGAAAGGAGCAGGGTATGCTAAAGCACTCCAGTTCACAGATACTGTCCTCTAAACCTGTATCCACATCCTTAGTATCTGTGAATCCAACGGTGTCACACCATATTTACAGGTTGCCAATGAAATCCAGTTTATAGCAGGATGAAAATGATTGCTCCAGGTGTTCTCACAGGAGTGATTTCCATGCTGTATTAGAGGGTAATTCTTCCAAGTAAAAATGCAAGCAAGTACCTTCATAGCTGTTTCTTTCATTTATAAGCATATTGATGGAGTTTTTGAATCATCAGCAAAACACAAACAAAAATAATAAATTTTATTATTTTTTCTTTTCTTTAATTACCTCATTGTATTTTTTTTTTTTTAGGAAATCAGCCACTGGCATTTCCTAAACACAAAGTTCTTCAGGGAGAACAACAAATAGTAAACCAGTGGTTTCTGCAGGGGATTTCTGACTGGAAAACTATTTATTAATTATATGTAAATTTCAGAATATTTTGATGTCTCGATTTAGCAATCTGTAGAACTCACACTGAAAAATCAAATGTAAGAAATGCTTCATTTGGGAGAAAGTGAAGAGACTTTGCTGAATAGGTTATATTTGCTTATTTAAACATTCATATCACTCAGATTTGGGTCTTAAAATATAAATTACATGGTTGAATTAACCAGCTATTGACTCAGTGTCAGCGTTCATGTTTGAAAAGAGTAGTTTTTCTCCGGCTGTATCTAAGTGCCTCTGACAATATAAAAGAACCACCGAAAGTCCTCCACTTCAGAAGAATTCTCCCTTCCTCTCTCTCAATTATTCATCTTGGCGTAAAAGCTCATGTTCTTGACCTGTCCCACATTGCAATTATCAGGTGTCTGTTCTGACTAATCCCAGACTAACCCTCTTCTAGCTTTTGACCACTCTTCTACAGTTGTGACCCACTCTGGAGGTATAAATTCTGCAGAAGTCACGGCTGGATACCTGCTCAGCACTGCTGGCTATCCGTTCTCGTGGCTTCCTGGGATTTCAGTTCACGCTGCCTGACAGCAGCAGACATGCACTTAGGGGAAAGGCTGGGTCTGCGTGAAAAGCTTACCGAAGGAGAGGGACTGGAGGGGAATAGACCTTGCTGTTTCTGAAGCCTTTGTGAATAAGTGCCTGACTTTGGTAGCTGGCAAAGATGAAAACCAGACACGTTTCACAAGCAGCACAATGTTACTTTTAGGAAAGATTTCTTAAATCATCTTTCAACTTTCAGCTGCAGCCTGATGTTTAATCTTTGTCTCAGTTCTTCTCTCCTTGAGGGCCATTCGACAGAAACAGAGTCCAGGAACCACAAACAAACTATTTTGTGAATAACTGGATTTTCATAAAGGATCAGCACAAATTTGTTAGGTGAAGTTTGTATTTGTGTATCTTTGTGATACCTGGGGATTTGAACATGATAAAACTTGAACAGTCCTCAAGTTTACCATCCTGTGTGCATGAAGTAGTCTTGAAATTAGACTGGGAATGGGGCTTGACTCCACACTGGCCTAGTTAATTTCTTCCAGTCAACTGTAATAATTTATTTTTTATTCTTGTATTTGTTTCTTGCATATTTAGTTGCTATCAGATATTGCTTAGAGGAGCAGAGGCTAAACATACTGCTTTTGTATCTGGGGAGAGCACAGTGATTAGGCTACTTGGTAAAAACCAACAGTGCTAACTTAATGTCACAACCTTCTCGAAAAAATCTCCTTCACCTTCACTACTACTGCAGTTCATGGCAGAAAATTAATATTACATCATTCCATCATCAATTTTATTCATAGTCTAATGAATGCTAAATAAGTTTATAGGAAAATTCCCACCGACTTTCAAAGGGTTTGATCAGATTCTTATAATGCTTTTCTTTGCAATAGAAGTCTGTCAAAAAACAGGACTGTAAGCAAACTGCTTTTCCAACTTGCCTTTTTCAATAGTGGTACCATTACTGCATGCTCTTATTCTAGCATACTGCAGAATACTTTACTATGGACATGTTAATGTGTAGATGTACATTCCAACAAATTAAGGAATTCAGCAAAATGAACTAAAGACTGGCAACACAAACAGAAGACACTTAAAATAATGCCATCCCTAGTGTCCACTGTTCAGATTATGTGCCTAGCAAAACCCAACTCTGACCTCCAGTCCCAAATTAAACAATGCAAGGTTAAATGTCAAGAAAGTACGTGCAAAATATCTGCAAATAGAAACTTTTACTGGGAAAGTCAGTCAAATGAGAACTGGTAGGCTCTACTTAGGAAGAAAGGTACTTCAGCAGTGTCTTTGATGAAAACTGAAAAAAGTTATGCTGGGTTTTCAAGTCAAACTTATTCCATTTACTATAAACGAAAGTTTAATTCAATATAACTTATACATCCAAAATTATCATTGTTGTTATTCTTTCTCCCATTACAATATGGGACAGAACCTAGAGAAAGAGGTCCAGGAGAGGTCAAAAGGAAGGCATCATTTATCCTCTTCTGCCTTGGCTATTACTACAAACCTCCTCCAGAAATTCCATAGCTTGTTCAGTCTGTGTATGCACTTTTTCAAAGGAATTATTTTCTCTTAATAAAAACATATATTCTCAGGTATTTTGATCTTCCATTGGTATTCATGTGAGTCAGTAAGTCTTTTTTAAAATTTCTTGCTGCCAAGATGTCAGTGGTAGCCGCAGAGGTACTCTCTTTTGACAGATCAGAAATTTCATGTTGGAGAAGGAGGGCTGCAAAAGTCTTGTACTTTCCTCTGCAATATCACCAGTACCATCATCAGGATGGTACCGAGAGGTGAAGGAGCACTTTAGAAGCCTAAACGTTGCCAAATGTGAGCATGTACTGGAAGAAGGGAAAATTATTTAAATTTACAAATATGAATTAACATACTGAGATCTAGTTCATTATAGTACATCTTTGCACCATTAATCCTGTAACATGGTCCAGTAATACAGTTGTCTTTAAGGTTTCTATAATATCTATTACAGTAAAAAAACCTAACAAAATATATTTTCAAGATACCACCAGAGGAAGGCTAGATGAGTAGGCTAGATGAGTATAGGGAGTGACTCCATCTTTTCCTACTGAAGAGAACATTAATGTATTTGTTTAAAACCATGCTTTTTAAAATGGAATGTTTTGCATAATGTGATGTTTTTTTTGCTGTAGTGACATCAGACTCAGATTCTTTACTCTCTATATAGTGCCCTCATATTTGCAGCTAACCCACTGGCACAGTATCAGTGCAGGCTCTGTTGCTTGTCCCTGAAGGGTGTTAAAAATGCTACCAGCTGATTTACTTTCAAGGCCAAGATCAGTGGTGCTGTATCTAGCCAGCTTCACTATGATGGTGTGCCAAGTGGGGTGACTTCAGAAAAGTCCTGTGAAAGACTGGGAAATTTTCCATCTAGTTCAACAGATCACTGGAATTGCTAAAGCCAATACTTTGGTCTCAGCTTCAAACATAATATTAGTAATATCTGACAATCAATAATGTCAATTATAATCAAAACCTCTTTGGAAGTGGGATCCATATTCAGTATTTGCCCATGCTGATTTGACTACTGACACATGCACAAAACCCCATCTATTTTTCTGAAGGAAGCCCTTTGTCCTTGCTTTAGGTTGATCTGTAACGTATTCCTGTTCATGCGCAGAAGTAAAAAACCCCAAGAAATCCATCTTCATTTTTTTTTTTTTTTTGCCATTGCTGTGCTTTAACCCATCAGGCTGCTAAACTCTTATTCACAGCTCTTATCCTAGCTTATACTGGTCCAGAAAGAAACTGTGTCTTTTACTATATTTATTTATTCACTGAGTGGAACTTAGTCTTAACTGAACTTGAGCGAAACCTTTCATAGACCTAACCACCATGCTGCTGTTGTCAGCCCACACCCTAATTCTGTGGGGTGTACCTGACACCATTTAAAGCTATCTCATAATTCTACGCCTTTAGCCTCAACCCCAATTCTGGACCTTAAAGATAGCTCAGAGGCTCATAATCTACTGCCAGGACCCTGAGAGCACTAATAGTCCTTAAGGGCTCTGACCACCCACCCCTGGGGCCATGGGCCCAGCCCAATGCCCTGGCCCAGGATCCCCATTTCAGTCCAACAGGTCTGTCAGACCCTACACAATGAATTCACAGAAATTCCAGACTCCAGATCAGCCACAGCCGTGTCCATGTCTGTCCATGGACCCTGTTGATCGATACCCCAATCCACAAAGGGCTTCCCAGCATGATTTTATCCTGCCCAGCAGCCATGGTGCTGTGTCCAACCCTTACTACCCCCATCAGGTAAAGCCAGAACCCTGACCAGCAAACTGGCTTCCCAGGTTAGCCTTGCCCCTGCCTCACTGTCATGAGTTTGTCTGATCTGGACCCTGTGGTGAATCTTGCTATCACTGCCTGGCAAAGCCCTTGCTCTGATAGTCTTATCAATTCCCTTGACTCCTGGCTCTGCATCCCTTCGGACAGTTTTTATCCGAGCTCTACCAGTCCAATCAAATCCACCATCACATTAAATTCACTTCATGCTCATTTAATTCCCTCACCTCTGCTCCAGATACTACCGTGTCTCAACAAACCATAAACATATATAAAGTCACCTTTGGTAATGTGCATTTGCTGTCCCTATCACTCTCACTGTCATTCATCAACACAACCATCTTCTCACTGCTTACTCTCCAAGAGCTTTACACTGACTCTGATTCTGGTACTAATTATAATACAGCCTCAAACCAACAGAGGTTCTTTGTCCATAGCAGCAGCAGCAGCATTCACATAACCTCAAATGCCTTTCAGAGACCTGAAATAAAAAAGCTCTGGTTACTTTAGTTTCAAACTCCAGTCCCAGATCTGATTGTGTCCCAAATTTAAACAGTACTCCATAACCCCATCCCCACACATCAACAACTGGATTCACCTTTCTCTTGACTGTTTCCAACTCGGCCTCCAGTTCTTTCCACACAGCTACAGTGGCCTGGCAGAGATTCATGGATGCTTGGCTGTACTTGAGACATTTGGCCAGACTACTGATAAAGGGAAGGGGTAAAGTTCACCTTGCCCAGCTTATTGGATTCCTTTGAGTTATTAGCTCCTTGTGGCCCGTTTAATGTTTTTAATAATTTGTCCGGAAAATTATTTGATTTCTAAAAATAGAGTGATATTGCATATAATAAGGGAAGCAGGAAAAAACCCCAGGAAATTCCAATTCTTTACCAAAAACTTAAGGATTGATGCCTGCTAAAACTCTGCTCTGCCAGCCATGGTTCTTGTCTTGCATTCCCAGAAGCCAGAGATGGCATATGCACCTTAAAAACCTTTAAGTGCTTGTGTATGAATTAAAAGGTGCAATTCTAAGAACACAGTTTTTGAAATATAAATGTTTAACATGTAAAGGAAAGCAGATGGGAAGGAAATCATGAGTGTGTTCAGATCAAAACCATAGGAGTATCAGGTGCTCTACCAGTTGCTGGAATGTTGACCTTAATAAAGCTATGACAACTCACACAAACTGAGTTCTGCACCACAGGGAAGGGAGAGTCATAATGGCTTTGAACTGTTATGTTTTCCACTTCTCCCTAATGCAGGCTACAGTTATGTCAGATGTACATAAATTGCTCAGAATGAAGAATTAGAATGAAAAAGAATATTGCATTGGGGAGAAGAAAGGGCAGTAAGTATTACAAGCATGTCTTGGCTCTGATAAAATAAAACTAATATTTAATACAAATGTATTATAATTTTTGCCTACTCCCTCAGTCACAGACCATCTAGAAAAGCATTTTCCAACATCTCGTAGAGAGGCATTACTTTAAAACTTTCACCATAAACTGGAAAATCCAACATATTTTGATAATAACAGATGGTTATGAAGTGAATATGGAGCTGTATGTCACTCCTGGGGCTTTATGGCTATTCAGAAGCCACTTGAATTATATGCTTATGGTTAACAACATCAGCAGAGCCACTCCAGTTAATTACAGCATTATAGTTACTCCATGGTTCTCTATTATACTTTAAGTTGCAGTAAGAAAAGGGCAACGATATAATCCCTCCAAAGACATTGTACTACCCCTGTTAAAAAGACTGAAAAAACTTCATAGCTGCAGACAAACTGTAAACCCCAGTATGGAACAAGAGATACTCTTTAATGTCTCTTGCACAGAGCAGCTGAATTGACAGTAATTCCAGCCTGGCCAGATAGCAAACATAGTACTGCTTCTCATCATGGGCTAATAAAATGCAATGTTGCCTCTTGCTTAGAGAAGGGAGGGAGGAAATGGGAGGTGTAATGAGTATGCAGAAAGGACTCTCAGGAAGCTTCGAGCTGTCTCCAGTTTAATTTAGCTTTTGCTCTTGATTTCATCTTATTCTCCACATTTTTGTCTCTTTTCATTTCATTTTGAAGGAGAGGAAACATATAAACAAAACCAAATACACTAGAATGCCTTGTTCAGACAAAGCAAAAAAAAACTATTTCACTGAGAAAATTTTAAGGATGTTTTAAAGAGACCTCTTTGTCAGCAAGGCTGTAAATTATCGACTTAGATTTTTCATTAAAAGGGCAAACTCTTCAAAGTGGGCTTAATTTCAGATGAAATAAATCCCATGACTAAAAATTGAATTGATAGCCCCCAAAAAGCCTGTTCTTAAGATACTTTTCTAGTCCTGTTGGCTCAATACACCCTGTAGACAATGGACCAGCAGTAGTTTTCCTATTGTGTTCCTTGCCCACCTCTAAATCCTATCTTTAGACTCCAAACTCAGGAGATGGAGAATGGCAGAACCACATTATCTGTGGATCAGGGATAAGATGGGGGGGGGTCCTGTGGATTAATCTAGGAAATACTGTTTACACGTATATCAGTGGGATTTTTTTTAAGCAGTGTTATGAAATCTGTGCTTCACCCCAAGGTGAGCCAGGCTTGCCCTGGATACAGTGTCTCTGTGATGAGGAGCTTGTTCTTACCTGCCTTGCCACACTTACAGAGTGGCAAAAGCTGCAGTCTCAGTCTTGCCTCTGCCTTCACATGCCAAGCTGTGTGCTTGAAGTGTTTTTGTTATTTCAGAAAAAAGTCTAGGAAATAATGCCATCTTTCCACGTAGTAGCACTGGCCTCTTTGTAGCTTGAACATTGTACTTGGCTAGGTTATGGAGTCATTCCTCAGTATACTGTATAAATATTTCAGAGGCCTTGACTGATAATAGGAAAGTTCTACTTAGACATGCTAATAAAGGCAAGTCTGACTTTCAGCACCTCACCAAACTACAGGAGGTATATGTCTGATCCTTTGGAAAGTAAAACCTGTGAAAAATATAAATAATTCACAAATTCTAAAATGTCTCTTTCATCTAAATAATATTTTAGAGTGTAGCTGTATTTAAAATTGCAAATTAGTGTTATAGATGACTTCCAATTTATTAAAATGTATACATTAATAAAACTGATGAAAAAATCTGGATCATAAAATCTAGAATATGTTGAAGCTGGCATCTTAATTCTAGCTCTAGTACCAGCTGTGGAATCTATGCCTTTGAAGTACTCACAGCTGGGGCTGAAGCTCCTCTCTGCAGACAAAGAAACACACTGTCTTAAAACACTGCCTTTAAATTTGCTGTAGCTTAGTTGGAACTTGACTTGAAGAGTTGTTTCCCAATGCAGAGAGACATCCCTGTATCTATTTTAGAAGCAGGTGGTACCACGTCTTCAGTCTCAGATGTAGTTAAAACCCACTCCCACAGCAAAAGTAAGCCACCAGCATTAAAACACAGGTTGAAATTCAGTTTATAGCTATGTTACATTTAGGCACAAAGACCCTGGCTTAAATCTGAGCTCCTTTCCCATGCAAAGTGTCATTTAATCAATTGCAATATTTCTAATGTACCTATAGCCCTCCTATTTGAATACCTATGCCTGCAGCTCAGCAGGATTTTTTCCAGAACAAGCAGAAAATAAGATCTCTGGGTTCAAGCTCCTTGGTTTAGCACAGCAGGGCATTCTCTGCTGAGCTGCCCCTACCTGCGAGCACTTCAAAGGAGAAGTCGCAGCAGGGGCTGTGGCTGAAACCAAAAGCAGTGGTTGATCTGGCATGGGAGATTTCACCAGTCTTCAGCCTCGAGGGCAACTTGTTCATTTAAAAAAAAATGTATTTTAAAGTGATATATTGCATGGCTGTTATTAGACCTTGAAGAGAGTAATCGCAGATGCGTGTTCCTTCCCTCTGGTCAGCTTTGTGAGAAAATGAAATGAACAAACAGAAAGGAGGATAAGTGCACTGTTCCAGAAGCTCTGTGTTAACCCCATTTCTGCACTACACTCCAAGAGCGAGAGTATGTGGAAGGGTGAACCACAAAGGTTGTTTTTGCTCTTTGATGTTATTTTGTGATGTACAAAGAGAGTTCCATTTGAGATATTATTTTCATTTGGTGTCTTAGTTAAAAATATCAGGAATAATGGGTTATGGCTTTGCTTTTTGTACCAGATGACTGACTGCAGCAAATTTTTGAGAGATTTTGGGAATATCTTTTGCTTGAGCATGAAAGAGAATGTTGACTGTAACATAGTTTAAGCCCATGGATTTAAAGCTGTTGTTTGAATAGATTTCCACGTTAGAGGGAATAAATGGCTTTATTTTTCTTATGATAGGAGAGAAAACATGTGCATCTCTTATTTTGTATTATTTTACTGACTATAACTGTGGTATGATAAATGCTAAGTGACTTTGTACATATGGGATTTTTCCACAAAAGTTATACTGGTCAGGTCCACAGGCATGTGTTTTGCTGCCAGCTGAAGGAACTACAGTAGTTCATTCAGTGATAAGCGAATTTCTGTATTTACAGAATGGGTGCCATGGTCTAAATTAACACATGACTATTATTTTGGATTTTATTAAGCATTCAAAATTGTAGACCCACACTGGGTGGGTGAGTCCTGCCATTGATCAGTCATGGAATCATAGAATATCCTATGTTGGAAGAGACCCACTAAGATCACAGTTTAAAAAACAAGGGTAAGCTTGGATGGAGAGCTGTCTATCTATGCATTTGACACCAATAAAAGCTATAACAAAGTAAACATAAACCTGTCAGGACTTCAGAAATGGTTCTTAATTTTCTAATTAGTTTTTGCCCCTTCTTGTTTGTAGGTCCAGGACCCCATGAAAGTCTAACTTCCTTAAAAATGAATTGGGTTTCTGTGATAGCTCAGAAAAGGGGTATTAATGAAGTCTTCTCATTTAGCTAAACCTGAGCTCTCCCTTTTGAAGAAGAAAAAGATCTGCAAGTGCAGCATGGGTATCTTTTTTCAGACAGAATGACTTGATATTGGGTATTATACACAAACCTTTTCTTTTGCTGTAAAGAGCTGACTGGCATTACCTGCCAGAACACAATTTTGTACTAGGTTATGTCAGTGCTCCTACACACACACAAATTCGACTTCATGCATAAAACCTGCCTCCATGTCCTTAATTTATTTACTAGAAGGACTTCAGTCAAGGTGAATCTGCTAGAGCTAGTTTTGAACTGAGAGCCTTTCCTGGTCATGGAGGTAAATCCTCCAAGGTTGCTTTCATCGAGCAGTTAGCTGCTGTTGGTATGTTGCTCTCAGTAGTAAGCTGACTAGTTTAAGCTGAGCTAGCTGTTTCTTTATAGGTCATGGTAGCTCTAGGATGTTTCTGCAGTGACATTTTCTTGGTGTCTGGGGTGCCTAAAAATAACCACAAGAGAAAATGAAGTAGAAGCTGGGCTTTTCTACAGAAAAAAAAAGATGTTTTCACAGATCCTTGTAATTCCCAGAGGGATGGTAGGCAGAAGCTACTCTCTGTGGAAATGTGAGGTGATCCTGACTGATGGATCCAAGTTTGAACAAAAGAGTGCCATACCTTGAAAGAATCTGACTAAACCCACCCCCTCCCTGAACTATGACCTCTTGCTGCTGCCAAAAACATTTTCTGAAGTGTGGCTTCTGTTGTAGCCTCTGTGACACGCAAAACCTGAGGGTTCTGCAAACTTTCAAACAGGAAATTACCTGGCCTCCTTTATGTTCCCTGAATGTGAGTTCTTCCCTGAAGCCAACATATGAAAAAAGTGAAATGTGGTTGTGCCCCTGGATGAAAACTAAAAATTAGCAAAATTCAATACTTGAAGCAAAATTACTGTTCCCCATACTGCACTGTCCCCACACCAATCACAGGGTGCATTGTTCCATCCAGCCCCACTCTGGGAATGTAAGGGACATTAAAGTAAGTACAGGATGTGATAACATCCCTTCTAACATGATGTTAGAAGAATAGGAAAAGAATAGGAAAGAGGAGCTACAGCATAATAGAATGTGCATATACATATATGATTCATCCTCATAGACAAGACAAACGTGAGTTAGACACATGGTCAGTAAAGAGCATTGAAAACTGGCTGACTATCCAGGCCTGAAGGGTTGTGATCAGTGGCACAAATTCCAGCTGGAGGCCAGTCACCAGTGGTGTACCACAGGGGTTGATACTGGGGCCAGTAATGTTTAATATCTTCATTAGTGACCCATGTCACAGAGTGCAGCCCCAGCAAAGTTTCAGGAGGGGGAAGACTGTGAGTTGTTGATACAGCAGTCAGTTGTACTGTCATTCAGAGGGACCTCCCCTCATCATTTGGGAGCACTGAAGGAAACATGGAAAAACCTATGGGGAAGAGGCAAAGTGGAAAGACAGTCAAAGGGTAGAGCAGGAGAAATATAAAGGAGAAAGAAGGTAAAGCTTTAAAGTCTGAGACACAAGGATCTAAAACAAAAGACTGATTTGGGGAGTTATTTCCCTTTTTCAATTTTAATAATTGCTCTCAATTACCTAAGACATGTTTTGAAATAAAACACGCATTCCCAGCAGCATATGAATTGCTCTGTTCCTTATAACCGAATTGGTTTGCAGCAAAGGGAATACATTTTAATGCTGAATATTTCCTTTCTGTGTGTGCTGTTGAATCCTGATGCAACACATACACTCCCAGGCAGCTGGTATGAGTCAATGTGCTTTAGATGTTTGCTACAGAGAAGAGGGTGGGGATGGCTAAGTGCAGCAAATGGACAGTAATTTTGTGATGCTACCCAGAAGCAAAGCCACCCTAAAATGAAGATAAAGGGATTAAATTGATGGTACAATGTTGTAACAGCAGTGTAAGTGGTGTGAGGTAACCTGAGCAAAAGTTCAGTTACTCATTATGGGTAAAAGGCAAGATGCTTCATAGTAGAAGAAAGATGGGTCACTTTGTTAGACAATTAGGTTTCCTGTGGGGAAAATATCTCAACAGAAAACACAGAAGTTCCTTTCAGTCTTTGCCTTTCAGTTCTCTCTTAATATTTTTGCAAGAAGCAGACATAAATTTGGAGAAGTATGCAAGAGAAAAAAAACACATGAAGAAAGTGAAAAGTTACTGAAGCCGTCTCCCAGATGAGTTGTTCACTTTGAATGCTTACACAAGAGAAGTATTTTTAGGGATAATGTGACACAATAATAATTTTAAATTCCATTTATTACCCATGGAAAAAATCCATTGGCTCCAGATTATTTAAAACATATTCTCAGAGCTATCCACTAATACATGACTCTGGCACTGCTTTGAAAAACTGTGTGTTCAAAGGCCCCCGTTGTAAAGAAACACAGGAGGCAATGTTTCACATTGAAGGGCATCTGAGTGGGATTTGGAATGCTTGCATTCCTTGCTAGAACGCGCTACTGAATCCCTGTATGACCTTGGGTTTGGCCATGCATTCACTGTATTTTAACTGGCTTCAAAATCAAGCCTCAGCTTTGTTGCCCTACTAGAGGCTCCTACAAGCTGACTCTAGAGTGCTACATCTGTTTTTCCCAGGTATTGGAAGATCTTTAATTGCTCATGTGTAATTTGTTTGTGACTTCACTTCCTCCCACAGAACCCTTCAGCACTGGCGTGATTTGCATGGGACTGATGGCTCTTCAGCCATCTTTAAAAACATGAAATGCCCTCCTAGAAAGTCAGATCAGGTTAATGTACTCAGCATTTAGAGGCTTATACTCAGTTTATATAGAGGCAAGGGTGGTGGAATTAAAGTCACCCTTCAGAAATCATCCTGGAGGGGTGATTTGAGAACTAGGAGATAAAGTAAGACATGGCAGTTTCAGAAAGGACAAAAGTAGAAGGCAGTAACAGATTAGAAGATGTGGAAGGACTGTGAGACTGCCATTTAACCTTTTAACATGAGTGAAGCATAAAATTAACATCAATAATTGGATGCAAAAACAACTAAGTATTCAATGACAAACATTCAGGTATAGTACTTACTCCTTGCTCATGATTCCTGAGTCATGAAAATGCATATCTTCAAAAGAGTCTGTGCTGAAAAAATAAATATACAGTTTATTTAGAGACTTAAATCTAGATGTATTCATTTTCAGTACTTTTTTGTCTTTTTTTTTCTTTAGAATAATTTTTGCTAAACTAGAAAAGAGCTTATCTTGAATTATCCTCTATTCTAAGGAGAAAATTCTTCAATTTTGGCAGGTGTTAATCTGTTTGAAGATGTGACAATTACTATGAGCAGAATCAGAAAGTGTTTAGCATGATCATGATTTTAAAAGTGGCCTTAATGATATCTCCATTTGTACATGGACAAATTTTCATTTATTCATTGTTCTGCCATTACCATCTGTGCAATCAGTAATGGAATGTGTACATACAGATCTGTGTTTATATGAGAATTTGGGAAGTGAAATTTAAATTTTAAAAACCAAGCAGGAATTTTGAAAAGTATCTCTGAAAAACAAATCTAAACATTATGGGTCTGTGAAACTCCTCGGTCACAAAAGAGGGAATTAAAATAAACACGTATACACACACACACTCTCACACAAAGTTTTCAAAAGTTTGGTTTTACCATTTTGTTGAAGAAATCTAGAATTCTAAAACCTGTTTCAGAGTTGTCAGCTCTTGTATTGCCATGACTTTTAAGCTGATGACTCAATCAATTTTCCAATTGTCTGCTTTTCTCTGCCTGATATTTCCTAATATCAGTAGTTACATAATTTAGACATAAAAATGGAATTTATAACTTTTCCATTTACTCTGTCTCTATCACTGTCCACTGCCATTATTTTCTCTTAGCTTAATAACTGCAGTGAGAGTAAAAACAGTCTTATTGTCTGCTCTTCTAACGTGCAGCAACTTGTCAAATGGCAGGGACTTGCAACTGTATGTACACCAACTGTTTCTGAGCTTTCTTTTATCCTCACCCTATTTTACATTTTCTTTTTAAATTGGCCATAAATTCACAGACAAAAATTCTTTAGCTTTCTATTTACCCATGAGTGTGCACATTCAGTTTAGTTTAAAATACCTTGACCCAGTTTTAGCTATTGCTGAATGGAATTGGTAGTGAACCAAACTGGTTTATTTTTCTACAGTTGCTTTTCTCCTGCTGTTATTCCGTACAGATTGTATTCACTCTGTGTTTGCGGTATTCTTGGTAGATTTCTAGAGCAGGTTGCTCTTTCTCTGAAATCACAATAATGGGTTTGTGATAGTGGAAATTGCCAATGATGGCTTGTGAATTACAGTGTTGGTAGAAGCAGATGGACATCTGAGAAAAAGAGTTCCTTAATTACTTTTTAAAATTAAGAGAGGATTAAAATTTTGGAAGATGTGCAAGAAACAGCACTTTTCTCTAAAAAGCTTCTTTTTAAAAAGTTCACCAAAGAGTGCTGACTTCTCTTATCACATACTACAAGAATAAAAGCTATTTTCCCTGCCTTAAATATTGAATATTATGCTTCAATCATCTGAAAAGTCCTTAATATTGTGAAGAAAGCTGCCTGAAAATTGGCTATCAAATGTGAGATGCCATATGACGCAGTTTGGCCAACGTTTTCTTTGGGTCTTTGCACTTATTGAACTTATTTCAAAGTATTCAAAGACAGCATGAGCCAAATTGTAAATTTGTAATAACTCACAGTACTGCAAATGAGTGCGTTATTATGAATTTAATAATTACATAGTTATGTAATAATCTCTTCTTTGGAAAATTTATAGACATTTTGATGTAGATTGGATCTTAAAATACAAGGTCTAAGAGGGGGAACAAAAAAGAAAACTCACACAAAAAAAAGACCCCGTATTTTTTTAAAGTTTGATTTGAGAATATTAAAAGACTGAAGGTGTCAGTAGTGGGGATGTAAATGCAGTAGGGAGAAAATTTTGGATACATTAGCAGATTCAACTGAGAACCCTATTCAGCAGAATCACAGAAATACTTCCTTATTTCTTGTAACTTAACCTAGCTGGAAATCACTCAGAGTGCAGAAGTAACACTATGCTAAGTTCCTCATCACAGGTGTTGTGATAAGCCACTTTTCTGGCAGTTTACACCCACTGAATTTGGGTGCCTGCCTTTACTGTGGGGGTGGGGGCCTTTGGAAATAAAATCCTTGGAATAAATACAACTAGTAAAATTACCAACCATGTCTGTTATTGATTAAGAAAAGGGTTTGCAATCATTTAGACTAGCAAACTTGGCCCACACTGTAAGTGTAGGTGTTCATGGAGGAAAGGAGGAGTAAGTGGCAACAAATGGTAACTATGTGCCTGCTTTTCATCAGCGGCATAAAATCTTTTGCAGACACCAAAAGTGCTGGGGCTTCATGATGTGGTTTGCACTGCCATTCTCCCCCTGCCCAATAAACACAGGAACACAGGGACATGCAGCATATTGTGCAGGAGTCAAGGAGATTGGCTGTTTCTTTTGTCTAAGCCCCTGTGGTACAGAGGCCCCTTGCCAAGCAAACTGAAGCAGGGCACATGCCAATCATGCCCCCGTCCTTAAAAGACCATCTTAGTCAAAATAACAAAAAAAGACCATCTTAGTCAAAATAACAAAAAAAAACCTCCAAAAAAACCAAACCAAAACAAAAAAATCCAGTCTCCAATAAACTAGGCTCAGAAGGGGTGCTTCTATGCAACTTAAAAAGAAGCAAGGAAAATAAAAGGCCCCAAGCCACCAAGAGTTTGTAAAAAGCATAACTAAGGGTAATGAGAAAATGAGAATAAGCTTTTATGTGCTAAAATAATGACTAGTCAACATATGAAGCACGGGTAAAAATCCAGCCAAGTACTATTTGCCCAGAACAATAAAAAATGATCAAAACCTTTCAATCATTGTTAGTTAAATGAAATTTCAAAATGAAAGTCAGAGAAAAGTGAAGATGTGTAGCTTTGCTTTTGGTTTAGCTCTGTTGCACAAAAGGCAGCAGATTTCCTGGGGCTTTTACTTTCAGAAGAGGGATGTGCAATGCAAACAAATTTCAGGCCCCTGCGGGAAATTTCATGAGTTGTTTGTCCAAACATCAGACTGGAGCAAATCAGAGGAACCTGCATTATCCTTGGGGTGACCCAGTATATTAAAATGCTGAGCACTTTAAAATGCTTCGTTTTATAACCAAGGAGGTCCTTGTCTGTTCATTTGTATAGTTAGTGTAAGTTTGTTCTATTAATAACTTGCTAGACAGTACATCCTAGTTAGTGCTTTAAGGTTTTTTTTGCCATTGTTATTTGACTAAGAAAAAATATACAAGTTCTTCAGGAAATTTAAATTTTCTTAAAAAACCCCAAACAAACCCCAACCCAACAGGAAATAACCAAAACAAAACCTACATGGAGTTGTTGCAGGAAAAAAAAAGATATTTTCTTACAATCAAGTGTGAGTTAACAAAGAAGTTATTTGCTTCTGTAAATGGGACATAAACTTCTCAAATCATTTAGACACCTTTGAAAACTGGATTTAAAAATCCTACTGACAGCATACCCAGATTCCTTGTCAAGTACTACTGAAGGAAGAACTGAAGAGTTTGGTTTTCAGTTCTGCAAATAATTAACTCAACCTATAAATAGCTAAAAATGTCTGCCAGGAGCCAGATCTTCATGCAGAGACAATGGCACTACAGAGGCATCGTGTAAACTTTTCACTGGTTATCCTTGCTTGTTTGGCTCTCTGTATTCTCACATTAAAGTTTAATGAAACGGGTAGAAGTTGCCACAGACACTACTATATTCCTGGTTCAGAAAATCAGTTGTGAGATTACAGTTAAGGTGTGGGAATTCTTGGGAAGCTTAATTTTTATGCTGCTCAATCTCTTTTTGAAAAGCTTTATAGCACCAGGCCAATTGTATTTGGTACAATAGGGAACAGTGGTAGAAATGGAAACAGTCATTTCACCAGCAAGTGAAAAGCAGTTGTCAAAAGGCATTGTCAAAATTTTTTTCAGACTGTCTTTACAGCAACAACAAACAGTTACTTGTAGGAGGAAGTAGTTATTTATCTGATTTAAATGAATACAATCTGGTTTCACTAATTTGTTTCTGGCAATAATTAGCATGTTGCTCAATTTATTTTAATAGCACATTAATTTGATTCCCAGTCTTGCCAGAAATGCAACCAGAAGCTTCACAGTAGCAAAATATATCTCTAATAGGAGCCACCAAAGCTTGCTGTAAAGACAGTTATTTAGGAAACTATTTGCATCAGTTTATTAACTGTAACTTTGTAATGCAGTTCTAATACATAACTTTTACCCAGAAACATAAGTAGCAATGCAGAAAAAACATGCAGTGGAATTAGTCAAAAAAAGTACAGTTGTTTTATAGGGGTTCTGTAGATTTTCTTAATAGAGAAGAAAACAGTTAAACAAGGCAGGCACAAGGTTTTGCTCTATGCCACCACCCAAGGCGTCAGGCTATTTCTAGGACCCTCATCCCATGAAATTCAAGGTTTCAAGACATAGTAGGCATCTGCTGGAGCAAAAACAGACTGTGGAACACAAGTTAAACCCTTGGATAGAACTCTTTGGCAGAAACCTTTTAAAAGCAGAAGAGCATAGCAAGGATCAAGGGCAAGTCACAGAGGTCTTCCTTCACGGTGCGTGGGTTTGGAGCTAGCACAATGCCCAGGTGGTTTCCCCTGTAAAGCAAATTTTCAAGCCTTGCTAAATGCTCCACAAAAACACAGCTGTCTGAAGATCAGAGGCACTGGTAGGCTGAAGTGGTGCAAGTGGACAAATATTCTGTGGGGTTTTGGTGGATGTGGATGGCCACAACAGCCCGGGCACCAATCAGCTCTGTGAGGCTGGTAGATATTCAGCCTTTCCGCTCTAAGGATATACCTCAGAGTGAAATAAGACAGAAAAGGTGCTCTCTCATTCTCACCAACCTTAACCCATATTCAGCAGCTCTGTCTCTGTGGCAATAGTAATTTCAAGCATTAACACAGAGAAAAATTTTTTTGTTTTGATAGGCTGCTGCTTAATTTTAATGGGGAAAACCATATCTCCTGATTTAAATTTTCTCATCTTCTAAAGCTTTTCAAAGAGCTTACACATTATTTCAAGGTATGTTTAACTATTTTCATTCTCTATTTCTCAGAACAAAATCAATAATTTGGGAACAATGTGCTTATTCTTACGCGATGGTTTCAAGGGATTTCAGTAAATCTTTGTACCCATATATAGGACTACTGTGGAGAACATGAATGTTTTTCCTTGTATTTTAAAACATAAGACCTATATGTAAATAGAAAAAAAATAAGAGGTTTCTGAAAAAATATACTCTGGTAAATATTTTTTTTCTAATAAAATAGCATTTTGTAAAAAAAAGGCAATGTTGCTGTGGGAGAAAACTGTATATCCTGAAAACATCGGTCCAAAGTGTACAGGAATGTTGTCCCAGCACAAGAGCATTGGCAGCATTTTAGAGAGCCCAGAAAGTAGCATGAATGGGGCACTAACAATATAGCCTCAATAAATCTTGTTAATAGAATTTCCAAAACAGATAGCTCTGTTGTAAGCTGACACCCCCTCCAATAGCTTTTCTGCAGGCTTGCTGTGTTTCTCAGGAAAAAAGGGTATTTTATCTGACAATCTGCTTTCCATGCAGGCAATCAGTCAAAAATGGTATAGGTATTTCCAATTGTTGACCAGATCAGCCTGTGACCCACAAACCAATTGATACTTTTTCTGTGTTTGGAAAGCATGTTGTATTTTTATTTGGGATTTTTAATGCAAACATTTGAAGCCATAACATTGACAGTTCTCTGTGCAGAAATAAAATATTATAATTAATATGTTGCATGGAACCATGTTACATAAAGGCAGATGAAAACATTCATGATTTCTGTAAAACTGTGGAATGCCAGTTTAGCATAAAATGGCCTCAGCATGAGTCCCACTGTTCTCATGAATTGTTGTTTTAGAGAACGAGCATGCACACTATGGCTTTCTTTGTAGAACACCCCTGAAAATTCAGTTTTCTTCTTTCTTTTATTGCTGTGCTATGGGCAGTCCTTGCCATCCTGCTGAGGAAGAGTAACTTCAGGAATTCTTAGGAAGAGTTTTGATGGACTGATGATACTAGTATTGTCTATTGCAGGATGGACCTTTGCAGTGTATATTGCAGAACTGCCTCCACAGCAGCTCATCATCTCTTGCTTTCTGTTCAGGTCAGGGTTTCATCTGACTGAAGCAGTAATTATGTGACTTTTGGTTTTGTTCCAGAAGTCTGTTCTTGCTCATGTTTTACAGAACAGAAAGTTCTGGAGCTGTGAGGCAGTTTCTGAGGGACAGTGTTTTTGTGCTACGTTTATGACTCTATGACTATGGTATTCTTTTGCTGAGACTTACTTGCTTTGATAAAAAGTTGTTGATAAAAATAATTTCAGTTTATCTACCTCTACTTGAAAACTCTGTTACCACTGGGACCCAGTGATAGTTCAACTGAAGAAAAAGTGGGGGGAAAGATCAGCCATTTTGAAATAATTTGGTTTGAAATTTTTGAAATTTTTGAAATTAAACATTTGTTAGACTAAGTTCAGAAAGTTCAAAAATGTACCATTTATAAAAGAACTCCTTGTTTCCAAGGGAACAAACTTTCCTTAATGACTTTGTGGATCATGCTATATGTTTGTGACAAATATATGTCTTTTTTATGGCTGAACAATAAGGTACATGCTACTGCTGTGGAGTGACCAGTCTCACAATTTCTTTGTGTTACCATCATTCCAGCAACAGACATTGACAAAAGCTAAAACCTGTAAGCACTGGCATCCTGTTTCAATGAAGGGAATTTGAAAAACCTTACTTCCCTAGAAAATTTCTCAGTGTCTCAAAATGGTTAGATTTAAATTCCCTCAAAGTCTCTTTTCTTCAGAAAAAGTTGTTTTAGCTTTATAAGTAACATCAATAGTACTTTGCCTTTAGTAAATGGTACATTACTGCTTTAATACCCAAGCTGTTCACTGTGAGAGAATGTCTCATTTACAGTGGAGGGACTCTAATGGCCGTGTCTTTGCGTCTCTGAAAGTGCAGGATCCCAGGACAGATGTAAACACAGCATGGTTCACCTCCTGCGAGCTTTCCATCTGCATGGCTGCCTTGGTAGAGCTGCAGGCTGCCTGTGGGACAGGCTTAATGCACATGAGCATGCTGGGCAGCCTTGGACCTGCAAGTTCTCTTGTACTGGGGAGGAGGCTTCCTGTCCCAGGCAAAGCCACTCTTGCAGGCCTCCCATACTGAAGAGCTGAGGCTTAATAGGGCCCGTAGAAGTGACCTTTCAGGAATTAAATAGACAAAGAGAGTTTTTCTCTATGAGGCAGAGAGAAGAATGGGTTGCATTTTGCCTTTTCTGGTTTGGGAATATTGACTTTTCTGTGTTGCAGGAGATCCTCTCCTCTGTTTAGTTCCTTTTGTTCTTGGATGAAGAATTAAATGCCCTACATTCACATCTCCAATTTACTTCAATTAATTTTTACATCTTCTATTTTTCTTTTTAGTCAATTATCTTGTCAGTCATGACAGCATGGGAATATCCCTTACATTCTTAAATACTACAGGTAGCCACCAGCACAGGATGAAATGCCAGAATCACCAAACTTGTTTTCTAACAATACAATTATGATGGGAAAGTAAACACAGAAAGACAGCTTTTACAACACAATTTGAATGATGAATAAACTCAGCTTTGAGATAAACAGATTAAAAACTTTTTGCTTTTCCAATTTCAGTGAAAGGCTATAAAAATATTTAAGAGTATGAGTGCTTAGCAGGAACCTTCTGTCTTACCTGGGTTCATCCAAGACCTGTGCTGGGAAAAGGAATTAGAAAGTGGCAGGGCAAGACCTATTATTTATACACTGTTTATGCTTGTGCCCTACAGATGACATCCTGTCGGACAGACATTGTCCTTGTGTTTTGGACAATGAAAAAAACCCACAACATTTGCCCATCCTTTTTTGCCCGGAGTTATGTTTTGATTATGGATAGTTTTATGGATAAATCCTATTCATAATGGAATTTCTAGTATATGTGGCACATGTATAGTCTGCATCTCTTCCCTGAAGCAATAATAAGGTGCTTGTAGCATTACAGAATTTTAATTAAACCTTTCTAGGAAGGTTATTTTTCAATCGCTTTTAGACTGCTCTCACCATTCTCTTGCCTGTAATACTGCTTTGAAAAACAAAGTATGCCCCCCTATTTACAAGGCATTTTGCTGACTTCTGAATTTTCTTTTTATACATTCCTCAGTGTCACTTACAAGGCCAAATCCTCCTGTAAGTAATGCTAATATAAATAAAGCTGGTGTCTCCGATGGGGAAGCTCTGTGTACAATGTGCCTCTGCAATTTTTTGAATGGAGATCATGTCCATATTAAAATTTCTATGTGTTATGAAGGTCACAGACTCTACAGTAATAGATCAACTCTGTCAATATAAATGAGTTCGAAGCATGTCTTTTTAATCCAAATGTATTCTTCTTCAAAGCTAAATTAAAAGACATAATTCCAGGGAAGCCTTATGGAATTTGCTTAATTATTGATCAGGTGAGGTTGCAGTACAGTATTATTTTTCTTGGCAAAATAAATTTTGCTATTTTTAGAACAGGACATTATATTTTGATCAAATTTATCAATATTTTTGGTCTTCTTTCCGTTGGAGTCATCCCCTTTCCTCCAACTTAATTAGAAATGTGATATTTGCATATAACAAAAAATGTCTGTCTGTGAGGTACAAAAATTTACTTAAACAAATGATAGAGGTTTTGACTGGTAATAAATCAAGTTTTCATTGATATTATGCTGATTATGCTCATTTGCATGGGTTTTGTTTTATTTTACTTTGTTTTTCCAGAGACACAGGCTTTGAAATCTGCATACTGTGCTGTGGAGAAGCGTGTCTTTAATCAGATGAAAGTTTTAGCACTGTTTAAGAAATAAAAACCTATCAGGCCTGCTGAACAATGAAAATAATATCTATTAATATTTTATTCCAGTTCAGCTTCCTATAGAATATACTAATTAAAACCAGCACAAATCATTATGAGCTTAGCTACTTTCAACTTAGGTAGCTTTTTGTACTCAACTTGTGAGTTTAAATAACAGAGTTATCAAATATGGGTTTGGGTAAAAGTTGCTGACAGAATGCATTTGTGGAAGAAGAGTGTTCTGGTTAGTTTGTGTAAATTGCAAGAATATCTCTCTAATCAAGTTTGAGGTTGGGGAAAAGGTCAATGGTACATTTCAAGTAAACCCAAATACACCTTTGTGAAATATTGTGAAATTCCCCAACAACATGAGAATGCTTTCAGAGCAGAATTCACCCTATCACAGGGCTGCCTGGTGTTAATGTGGGATTGTCAAAAAGATCAGCAAAGCACAACTGATTCCTCTGCCTCAAAAAATACCCAAACCCCTACTGTATTTCAGCCTCTTCCAATTCAGCTGATATGATGAGATAACATTCAGTGTCTTATGTCCAATTGGTACATGAAGGAGCAACTGAGGTGTTGGGGCAGTTGCTTTCCTGTCTCTTTTCTTTCCTTTGTGTTTCAGAATCACAATAGCACTCCCCAGACATGATACGTCATATTGTGTCCTTTTGATTTTCATAAAATAGAGTCAACTTGGACTCCAAATTCCAGAGACAAGAAGCATGATTTTTTTTTTTTTTTTTTTTTGGTTGGTTTCTTCTTCTTGTTGTTTGCTTCTTATGCCAGCTCTGAAATGTTTTCATATGGAGGGTTTTCAAGCAGTTAAAATTAGCCCACCTTGTGTACCTCAGTATCAAGTACTGAAGACATAAATACAATATTCACCAATATAGCACTGATTTAACACTGTCCATCATGGATGCCCAGCTCTCATCCTGCATTAACCTGTGCAGTGCAGAGGATCACACTGATCCTAAGGCTAAGGACTTTTTGCCACCCTGAGGAGGATTGGGCTTCTGACGTGACATGCAGCTGGA
Organism: Dicrurus megarhynchus; assembly: GCA_013399195.1. Taxonomy (NCBI): domain Eukaryota; kingdom Metazoa; phylum Chordata; class Aves; order Passeriformes; family Dicruridae; genus Dicrurus; species Dicrurus megarhynchus. The sequence continues at coordinate 346,761 of VXAD01003542.1, forward strand.
AAAAAGGGTTAAGTAGGACTTGCTGCCTGTCCAAAAGACAAAATCCACCCCTGGCACAACAGACGTTCAGACAATGCTAAGCTCAAAGCTCAGCAGGAAGCACAAGTCAGGAACCAAGCCAAGATACTGTGGAAAAGACAATCACTTATCTTTTCCTTTGTTAACTGTAATGTTTGATGAGCTGAGCTGACCTGTCTAGTTGAGAACTCTATTTCTCATTGGGTTCCTGCACACATCCCCAGTTCAGCTGTTTTCTGCTGGAGGTAGCACTTAGCTGATGTTGTGCTCAGAAAGAAAAGTCAATGGTTGAGACTGATTTCTGGGCACTGGTTTTCTTTTGCAAGACTACCCTTTGTTTTTGGAATAAATATCCCATGTTTGTGTCTGACCCAAGACTGAGTACTTCAAAATTTTACTTTGACTTGAGCAAGTTCAAATGTGAGTTGACCAATTTTATAAATAGAGAAGTCAGAAAAAACTCACACTAAGCTGAAAAACGTGAAGACCTCTGCATATGCTCATCCTTTTTTAAGGTAGTCTTTTTTGAATGTCGCCTTTTCGTGGTTGGCCATATTTCCTGGAAGAGGTTACTAGAACTAAGCTTTCACTTAATAAAACTACTTGGTGAACAGATGTTCACTGTAGAAATTAGCAAACAGATTCTCATTTACATAAAAAATAGAGAGTAGAACACATCACTTGATGTGTGGTACATGAAAGATATTAAAGATATATGGTAAACTACATCTATGTGTTTTAATCTCTGAGATATTATGCAAAAATTCAACTTTAGAAGAGCTTTCTGGAAGTTGCACAGTCTGTGCTCAGAATTAAGAAATGCTGTAGTTTCTGTGTGGGCAAAATTATTCAGATTATCTTTTTGCAATTTAATTTCTTATTTAGATTAAAACAAACAGCATTAAGATGCCTTGCTAAATACATACAGTGAGTGGGATTTGCTCAGAAATAGTTTACTCTTTCCTTGCTCTTCACTTTGTCTCTCATCTCTTTCTTTCATGTTGTTGGAGGCCTCCTTTGAAGAGTGAGTATTTACTTGACAGATTTCCTATGGCATAATTGCTGTGGTATCTTGAGTGCTTCACAAGCACTAACTAATAAATCTTCACAGCCCCTTTGGGAGGTGAAGGCATGTTATCATCCAAATTTGACTGATGAGGAACTGAGGGATTCAGGTAAAACTTCCATTAATTTTGGGAGTCCACTCAGTGTGAGTCACATCTCCCTGTTTCTAGACTCTGCTGTGAAGCTGGGACTTAGGACAATGGAGGATCCTGGAGTACTCTGCAAGGAGGGGACTTTTCAGAGTCACAGCTGGCAAGATTCTTGTAGAAGTCACTCAGAAAGCTTGCAGCTCAGGTCGTCTAAGCGCCTATAGATCTGTGAGACTTCTTAGTTTGCAGAAAACTTCAAAAAAAAGATATTTTTTCCAGTAGAAAAAAATATCTGTAACATAAATGTCATTTTTCTTTCACAGACTTTTTTTAAACTTTGAGGGCTGGAATACTAGATTTCTACAAAAATGGTGAAAATTATTTTCACATGGTTAAAATGCATTTAAAGGTGTTTTTACATGGGCAAAATATTAAAATAATCCTTAGTATCCACCTTAGAAATAACTGAGTTATTTGTGCCAGGGCAGGAAATCATTAAAATGTTTTTCTTGGTTTTCTCTAAGTGCAATAGGAATGTAAATATTGTAAGAAATAGATAAGTAATAGCACATACAGAAATCTGATCTTCTGATTTTAGTAGCACCAGGAAAATGAAGATTCTGTTATTAAAATTGCTCTATTTAGGCAATTAATCATTTTTGCATATATATATATATATATATATGTAGGTATTGTGTTTCACCTTTTGCTTACACTGACTGGCCAAATGTTAAATGCAATATTTAAGATTTTTACATTAATTTTACTAATTTAACTTAATTAATCAGGTCAAAGACTAGTAGTCCATGAGAACTTGTTTGATATTGTTTTACATTACAGATTATCAGGCATAATACACAAGATCAAGGACTTTGGTACTTGGAAAATAAATGTTTATTGCATGTAACAATGAATTGATTTTTTTGGAGTGAAAAGGAGATGGAGAAAGCAGAATTACTCTTCTTAAGTTAGAAAATTGTGAAAAATGAGTGTTTAGCCATCCTCACTGGAGAGGAAATTTACTTTCCTACATCAGTTTAAATTATTAATTAATTAATTAATTAATTAAGTATACTAATTGGGAAGCTTGGAGGGTGATACTTCTCCATGTCTTACCCTTCCCCATAGCTAGGCTTTGTTGCTCCTGAGAGAGATAAGAATCTTTGCCCCACTCTGCACCAAAAAAGTGTCATGGCAAAACACTTACTTTCAATTCTTTACAGGCATTTTGAAAAATCTCAGCATGAAATTTGTAATCCTTATCTTAATGCAAAACTACAGAGCTTGCGGGGGATGTGCATGCAAGTCCTGGTCTCCCTTGGGCTCAGAAATAAAAGACATGGCTGATACTAATCCAATTCAAGGAGTTCAAACCCGGGAAGATTCTTCAGTCTTATTCTTCCTTTCAAACCATGATCACAAGCCAAGGAATTTCTTCCAAAAGATGAATTAATCTGTTCTGGAGAAATGTATCTAATTTCACTCTACAGGTTTAAGGTGTTAGTAAAGCTAAGTTGTTGAAGTACTTAATCTGTATAATTTCCCTGAAATTTAATCTTTTGTGAAATTTCAGCTACTTTGAAGTTGAGTTGCCTAATTTCCATTTCTAGTCATTGGATCTCGTTATGTCATTGTCAGCAAGGTTCAAAGGCCTCCCACTATTTCACGTATTCATGATCAAGCACTTATTTTACAAGTTGAGCTCTTTAAGACTCATATAATGGGGTTTATTTTGCCTATCCCTCAGTTCATTATTTTGGTCCTCCTTTGAACTGCCTTTGCATTTTCACATCTTTCATCTGTGGACAACAGAGAAGATATATTGCTTGCACTGGTCTTACTAACACTGGATGTGGGTCCATAGCTGTTCATTGACAGATCTTCTAATTAGCCTGCCACTGTTGGCAGAGTCTATTATGTACTGTTAGTGCTACATCCAATAATTTCCATGTTAACTTTTCTATAATGTTCCTATAATATGCAGAGGAAATATCCCTCTAGGGCTCTAGCTCTATACAATGTACTCATTATTTTGCAAGCAAAGTTACAGGTGAACTTTGTATATTTATTATTTCTCTACATTTTCTTTACTAATATTTGCATTATATATTTAATATGTTAAAGTGTGTCTCTAAATTATTTTGATCTCCAGTATATACTTCTGCCCTGTCTACTACAGAAAAGGTCAATTTTCTAACATGGGAGTACAAAAGCTAAAAACACCTACCATCATATTAAATGAGATCAAAAGTGTTTAGCAAACCAAATGAGAACTAGTTTTTCAGTGTAAACCAGAAAAGGAAGTGTGTCAGTGTCTTTTTATGCTGAGGTCACACGTGTGGTTTCAGCTTTTTATTTTGTTCTTCATATTCCTTTTATACATTCAGTCCTTCAAGGCACTTCTGGGCAGTTACTAAAGCAGTTTTCATTTTGGCACATGCTTCTCATTGTATATACTGTCTATCCTGCTGACTAGGTGTAATCCTTTAGTATCCTCCAACAAAAGCCAACCCTTCACAAATAACCAGCAATTTCTGAACCTCACAAGGTGACTGAGGAGACAATTTTATTGAAAATGTTTTCTAGGACTTTGATGCTTTGAATTGAATGATCGTGTCCACTAACTGTGTTTGTGAATGTGTGTCAGGAGCACACACCAATGAGCAGTACTGTACTTTACCAGTACATATGTAGCTTAAATGCAGATGGTTGCTTCAAAAAGCACATAGAATGATTCCTAAAAGGGCCTGTAATGAAATAGTGATAGAAAAGAGAAGGTGTTTTAAGAGAGATGGTTGTATGAAGATTTCTCTGAAATAGTCTGCAGAGTGAGACCTGACTCACAGCCATGAACAGTATTGCTGGAGGAAGGCTGATCACAGGCCACCTTCCAGTAAATACTTTTTGCCCCTACTGATATGTTTATACAAGGGACTGATTTGGATAATACCAATTTTTATTTCAGTATATTTTTTCAAAACAGTGAGTCTGGGCACTCAAATAATCATTTTTATAAGTGGCTGGAATTTTTAAAACAACAGATACATTTGTTTCACATAATGTAATATATTTTGTTAGGATTCTCAACTGGAACCTAGTTCAAAGCATACTGAAGTCACCAAAAAGTAAACTCCTTACCTGTGTGCCACAAAAAGGCATCATGGTGTTAAGTACTTTGAGAAAAACAACCTCTTATAGACAAATAGATAGACTGTGATTCTCAATTTCTTAAAAGTTATTGCTTGTGATTATTAATTTATGGTGTGACTATGTTTTCTATTATGAAAAGAAGCATAGCAAAGCCTCACATTTCTTATTCATTTTTACATGTTAATCTTCTGTCTTTAAAAATCCCTTTCTACAACTCCCTAAATAATCGCTAAGGGTACATTATATAAGGAAAATAAAACAAGAAGTAATGTTTATCTTGCCTTCAAGAGAAATACTTTTATTGATATTCAGATAAGCTTTTGTTCTTAAAAACTTTAATTCACATTTGTCTAGACCTTTCTTCCTCATTCTGGTTTACGGGGACTGTGCCAACTTAGATTTGGCTTGTACACTGCATATAAACAAACTTTTATTGAGACTGGCAGAAATATTTGTCACATTTTATTCTGATTTTATATATTTGATTCCAAACATTCTGTTATGATGATTAAAATGCTAGCATTGCACTCACTTCTGCCAGTTCTCATGGGTGAGTCTTGTAACACACTATACTTGTCTCTAACAGGCCATAGCCCCCAAATCACATGGTTATGTGAGATTCAGCTTTCCTTTAAATGAGAATTATGTTTCTAACCCTCAGAGGAAAAGCTTGAATATAGAAAGCCTATACTTTAAAAAAAAATGTTCAAACACTCCCGGAATAAATAATGAGAGTGGTTTTTTCCCCCCACCCAAAATAGTTCAAAGTACTTCAGCTCTTGAATGGCCTCATTTAGCAATGTTGCTTTGAATGTCCAGATTTGAAGACAGTGAGGTTGCCTACATAGGCACTGACCCCTACTGCATCCTCCCATCTGGAGCTTTGTAGGCATCAAGGAAGTGAGGAGTGGCCTGGGGGCTTGAGTATAGAGCTGGAGCTGAGGAGCTGAGATTAGAGTGGGGTTGCTCTCAGTGTTTTTTAGATAGAAGGACAGGGATAAGCAGAAATAAAGGTTTGGAGAGAGAAAGAAAGGATGAGGGATAGATCTAGGCAGAGCTGGAAACTGAAAACCTGAAAAGATAAGTTTGAAACTATTCCGTTTTACCCCTACTAAAATTAGCCAGCCTTGACATTTTATTGCTTTTGCTTTGAACCAGGCTGCATTTACAGGCACCTCTACATTATTTAAATGCAACCTATTTCACAGTGTTTTCAAAACAACTGTTCCTTAGGAGTTGTCAGAAAATAATGAGGATCTTTTGAGCCAGCCTTACAGTCTTGCATTCCTTTGGCTGAGGAACGTCTGTACTGGAATAATTTCTTGTTGGCAACCTGACTTAAGGGGAACAACTGATTGAAAATTTGATAGAGAACAAATTCAAAGAGTTGTAGATTGAAAAAGCTATTATTTTAAATACCATGATATGCCTTCACCCACAAAGCTGCCAAATAACTCAAGTTTATATGAAATGAATAGTAAGGATAGAAGCAACCTATATCCCCCACCCAGGCAAGACAGAAGTATCTAGAAAGATTTTATGGAAACAAACACTTTCAACTTTAACATTCTTATTATTTGTACATGAGTGAGATTCAGGCTGACTTGCATATTCAGTCTATTTGAATATCACAGGGAAAATTACCTTATTTTGAACATTATTCTGTAATAGATCTAGAGTCCTGGAGTTTGTGGTCCTGGTCTGAGATGACTCTTCACACAGACACGTCTTGGTGTTTGCATGAAGTTTCATTGACTTTGAGTGCAGTGCTGCACCTTGACTGGAAAGTTTTAGGCATATTATATTATCCTACAAACTGTGGGCTATATGTTAACAATTTGTTTTTCCTGATAGCTGCTCATTCAGCAGAAAAGTTAAGTACCTGCTTAATTACTAATGTGAAGTGGATAACTGTTGTGAAAGAAGAAGACATGTCGAACTGGGCATAAAAAAGCCTGTTAGGAGATGTCTATTTGTCTTCATTTTTTGGAAAAAAAATCTGGAAAGTTTCTTTACCACAGATTACATGGTTATGGCTAGAAGATTTGAAAAAAATGCTCACCTTCCTATAGAAAATAGAGGATTATTACTTTATCATTCTAGAGAATCCTCAGTTTCACTGTGAATTTTTTATCACAATGCCCACAAGATTTAACTTTTCATAACTTTTCTCCATCACTGACAGTTCTTTCCAAAATATGGCCCAAGGTGGAAGTGGGTGTGTTTGTGTTGCTCTTACTATCTGCTTGCTATTTGAATGAACTAATCTGGTTTTCCTCAGAAATTCAAAAGAAAAGAATTACAATGCTCAAATTCTTCTTTCTCATTAAATTATTTCACAACAAATATCCTTAAGTAAATCTTGTTGCAGGGTAGTGGGGAGCAAGAATGTTTTGTAGAATCTTATCTGAAAACAAGTAATTGAAATGCAGAATGTAAGGAGAAGGTGAACAAAATGTATATTCGATGAAAATAAACAGGAACAGCTTGTATAACAAAGTCTGGGGAAAGAGTCTCCATACTAGGAGTGAAAGTAACAGGGAGAGAAGAGTCATTTAAACTAAACAAAATTGTCACGGGAACAAGTGTGTATGAGAACATACATTTGATTAAATTTAGTCAAATGTTAACGTTAGAAGGTTATATAAATGTTAAAGTTAGAAGGTTATATAAATCGATGAAAATAATTTGTGTAACAGTTTCAAAGAAGAAAGCAGCTGGAGGGAGAAGCTGTCTTCTTTTAAATTGGGAGAAAAAATCCTGTTTCACAAGAGACCCAAATTCATCCTCTAAGGTGGAAGAAGTAAAGCCATATATTGCACTTCATAGGAGGTAGGCCACCAGTCTTTACCATTTTTTTGCTCTTTAAACTTACCTGGAGACCTGCTGGAAGCAGAGGAATAAAAGAATTTGTCACAGAGCAAAATGAGGTTTTTTTGGCACTGCAATAAATATGTCTCAATACCAACAAAAAACTCTGACAAATATCTTTTTAAAAAACATTTATATATATTTGGCATAATATTAAGCAATTTTGAATTATGAAAGTATTATTATAATTATTATTAATTTTTTTTAATTGTAGAATCCTAGAATCACAGAATTGTTTGGATTGGAAGGGACCTTCAAGATCATCTGGTATAGTGAGGTAAATAAGGTGTTTGAAAATCCAGTTTCTTTATAGAAAGCTCGAAGTGAGTAAAAGAATAGTGTACTTTAAAAAACAGGAAATAAATTCAATACTTATTAGTACTAAGCTAATAAATCTTAAAAAAGCTTGGCTGGGCGAGGATGTGGCCCTGCCCTGAACTTATGATTGCAGAACTTATGAGATAAAATTTTCCAAGTAGAAAAAAAGACACATGTATAATCACTTAAAGGTTGAAGCTATTTAGGTGGAATGTTTTTTATTTTTATTTGGGAGGTATTTGGAGAGAAACAAAGTCAAGCCAGAGCACAGCAAGAAAAAATGAAGATACCAAAAATTGCTGTGACTATAAAAACACAAGCCTTGAGAGAATTTGTGGAAGAGTACTGACTAAACGTGCCTTGTAGCTGTGAGATGTTGTTATTGCTTTATCCCTGAAAGGCTTAGTAAAAAACATGTTTGTACGAAAGATCCCAAATTAGGTTATTTTTATCAAAATCCAAGCTAGTTATCAAAGTAAAAGAAGATAATACAGAATTAAGTGATCTGAAATTTGTTTATTTATGCAAATTTTAAAATTTATTTATTTATTTATTTTAAAAGTTAGTATATGCCCAGCTTGGTTAAAAATTGATGAATTGTTTAGGGTGGTTTTTTTTCCAAGAAAACACTCTGGAATCTGATACCACCAGAGTGCTGAGTATCCCTTTCTTCCCATTGGTTTCTCCTCAGCTGCCCTCAAGAAAGGAGTAATTTTCCCCTTTTTCCAGGTGTCCTTGACTCAGAGTGCACATGCTGGGTCAAAGAAAATGAAGCAACTTTTCTACTTGCCCAGATATAAATTTTTAAAGGATCAAATCCGTGTAAACTTGTAGTTATTGTGAATAAACCAATTAAACAGTTGCACATTCTGTAACTGAAGGAGTTTGAGGTTGGAAAACCTCCTATCCTCCTGAGCCTTATAGCTGGGTAAATGAAGACATAAAATAGCTGAGTGATTTTACTCAGGGTCTAGTCTGGGAGTGCAAAGTATGAATGCTTTGGGAGAAGTCACTTTTGCAGGGACATCTGTGTGACATTTAAAAGCAATAATTGCTTTTATAAATGTATGAAGAACTCCCCAACAAACATGTTTTGTCCTTTGCTTCCCTTTGAAACTTGTTATTCATTCTTTTTCTCTCCTTTTGATGTCAAATCAGAATTTAGGCTGGCATTATAATCACGAAACATCTGGAAATTGTAAATCCAGAAGGAAAATCCTTGGTTGAGTAATTAGGAGATAATGAAATTCCTAAAGGTTGTTTTTTCACTTTGGCTTTCATATCTGGGAAAAATAGTACTTTTATGCTTCTTACACCCTAGTGACACAATGTTCTCATGAGGACATTCCTTCTTACCATCATGTTTTTGCAGAAAACATACCCGATAGTAGTGGAAGCTGATTCCAGCTTTTCAGAAACTGTATTTGCTGCTTAGTCTGTGACTTTAGTGTTAGAAGACTGGGTTCTTAGGGTGCACATCTCTGACTCCACCTGTGCAGAACTCTTTGATCCTGCTGTCTCATTTTGATATTTGCCAAAGCTGATGCACTGGCCTTGTAGAAGAAGCAAGGCAGACTTAGATGTAAACTTATTATTTACAAATAAATACTGGCTATTTTCTATTTTAAAATCTATCTTAAGAAAACTGACAATTGACTGTGCTTTCATGTGCTAAAAAACAGACTGGCAAAAAGATTAAAGCTTAAATTATTTCTATTAGAGAGCAGGTGTTAGTGGAAAACAAACACTTTAACAGTAAACACCTATTAAAAATACTGGAAATACCAGTTTTAATGATGGATAAAAATAAACTGGTCTGGATCCAGGTGTAGGTATAGACTAGACCTATGTTAGAGAGATAAGGAGATGCATAGATAAGCCCAAGGTCGGGTTGTCATATGACATTTAATATTGATTTTTTTTGGGGCAGAGACTTAACTCTTTCCCTGAAAAATCCATGCCTCAAATTCTTGGCTGGTAACCATTTCAAACTACTGAAAGGTTCGTATGTAACACACTAACTAGTACCCCCTTCTAAAATGCCTTAGAGGCTCATCAGGAATGAATTTTTCCCTGACAGCTTTTTGACAGTTTGGCCACGTAGATCCTAAGTCATTCTATCCTATTAATGCTTGATCTGAGAGTGATTCATATTTGAATTTAACAACAAAGCAATGCAAGCTCGTTTTCAAAACAAAATTAGAGACCTTCTTCAAGTAAGTGACATCATGTTCCCAACACAGCTTGTGGCAAAACTGCCAAATGGTTAAGTAGGAAACATATTTAGTAAGGTCTGTGTATCAATACTAGACCTGAATTTACATCAACCTGTTTGCCAAGGCAACCACAGGTGGGAGGTGAGGGACAAAGGAACACTTCTTCCTACTTGCAGTGTGTTTGTGGGGGTCTCTGAAATTGTGGGCATATATGAACTAAAAAACCTACATAATTGTTCTTATAGTTTGCTAAAGGCTAAATAAATGTACTCTGGAGTAACATAGTAAATCTTTGACTACATTATAATCATATATATGTTCTATATCTACATTACAACTGTTTAAGAATGTCTAGAGGGAGTCTTAATAATTTTTTTTTTCTGAAGGTGCTGCAATAGAACCAACTGGAAAATCGAAACCTACATCTTCATAAGAAAAACGGAATTAAAATACCTGATGTTATCACATGATCAGTCCAGTTCTAAGGGCAGTTGTCTGTCAAGAAAAGGGCAAAAAATGTTTGAGCTCTGCCATCTGATACCTTTGATACTCTGGGTTTAGTCAGTATGTAGCATCTCTAAATCTCTCATTTCATACTCTTCCTTCCTCCATTAGTCACTCTATTGTGTTGCTGATATGTCATGGAGCTACAAGTAATTGTAACACGACATTCATTATTTACCAAGTGGGGCCACACTTATCTGCAGTGCTTTGCGCTAGTTAATGGTGTACAAGAAGCTTTTGTAACAGCTATGTGGATAGATCCTTGGAGAGCACATGATAACTTAAAAAATTTATATTAAATTCTTCCTATTTTTAATTGTATGCTAATTTTAATTATTAGTAGGATTTCATTGTCTTGAGTTATTCTTCAGAAAAGAGTATCTGAGATTCAGCTTTCATACAGCATTCGTGGAATTTCTATTTACTCATAGATTTCAAAACAATCAGGATAGATGGGTATTTCTACAGTGAAAAAGTAATAGCTTTTGCAGTGCCTCTGGAAATTAATTAAAAATTCTTAAAAAATTAGTTGAAGCAAGTAATGGACTGTGAAGACCCATGTTTTTAATACATGTCCAGAGCATGGTATTTCTGGGTATTTGGATGTTGTCCCAGCTGAATAATCATTTGTTAATTCATATCTTCTATTTTTAAAATATTTAAAATTGCCTTTTAGCCACACAGGAGCACTCTACTCTTCATTTCCACTGGTAGGGGATTTGAACATTGAAAGACTTAATTCTGAGTCAATTGCTATTGCAGATCCATCAGAATGGAATCACCTTCGTGATGGAATCACTGTAAGCTCATTGCTTTGTGTTTTGTCTCTGCAATATATCAAAAAGAAAGCCAGACTATTGATTTGATCTAATTTAATCCATTTCTAGGGACACAAAGCTGAGTTAATACAACAATGGGAACCATGCAGAATTTTCAGACTTATTTATATAATTATGAAAGCATAGGTGCATCTAAATTTAATCTGATTTACTTCTATGTTACAATAGGTTTTCTTTAGACTTACATGCAAGAATTGAATGGAAAATGTAAATAAAAATACATCGTTTTTAACCTCAAAGGGAAACAGATGCCATTTGGAATAGATGTTTGCTGGCATCAAATAATTGTTGAACTTTTGAGGTCACATAGTTCCAAATTTTCTATTCTGATAACTGCAAAACTCTGGAAAGTTTAAAGAAGTGACAAAATTGTCACGTACTACAAAGCAAATTAATTCTAATTAGTGCTAATAGAAATCTGTGAAATTTGTCTCAATCATTGACAAGAAGGATGGAAGGAGCATTTAAAACTCTTCCAGTCTGAAGTCAGGATTAAAAAATTATGCAAGATTCAGAATTATAGAATGAACCTCTTTCCTCTGTTGAGAAGTTACCAAACTGAAAGGTGAAGCCAAGTATTGCACAGAATTCATAAAACTATAATACAGTAGAGCAAGTTTACAGATCAGATTGCTAAAGCCTCTTCAGTCCTAAAATCCATTATAAGGGAGGAAGGCATTCTACATGTTAAGTGAAACCAGAATACAGACTGAAGTAAGGTATTTTTTTCATCTGTAATGCTCTTTAAGAAGACTGAAAATAATCACTGCCTTGACAAACCTTGTTTTTCCCCCCAGTGAGACTGGAGTTAAGATTGCTGGTTTTGTTACAATTTTAGCTGAAATGTCACTTTATCTTGCCAAAGCATATTTGCTCATGTAGTGCACCTGCTTCATCACTGATGTCAGCTGAGCCCTGGATAAACACTACTGCAGAACTAGCCATAATAGTATAAAACTTAGGAGCAATTGCTCTCTTTCTACCATGAAGAAAAAAATGGAAAAGAAACCAGCAGGCTTGAGAAAGTGAGACTGTTAGTGCAGCATTTGCCAGAATTATAGGGGAGATGTTAACTACCCAAACCACCAGTATTAACATATTTTAACTGCTGAAGTGGCCCACAGGAAGTCAGAAACCTCTGTCCTGTCTTGCACCTCACATATGTGTATGTGCCTGGGTGGGGTCTGACCTGCTTTGTAGGGTTCAGTCAGAAAAATTAAGTGCAGTGTGAAAGGCCTTGCAGCTTTCTGCACACAGACTGGGTAACTTCCCAAAGGTGGGAGCTGCCTAGTGGGAACATGATGCCCCTTCTGAGAGGTTCTGCCAGATCCCTGCACACAGTAAGCAGCAGGAGATTTACTCCAAATACCACTTCTTTCTGATATCTTTGACAGATTCTCAACAGTAAAAAGAAAAAACCCAATCATTTCAGTTCAATGAAATGTCTTTCAAATAAGAGCTTGTGAAGTAATGTAATTCATGCTTACAGAAGTTCCACTGATAATCAAATTATTAATAGATTTGTGCTTGAATATATTATAAAATTAACGATGAAATATGGAGTTTTAATTTCAAGTATCAAAGTCTTTCTCATTTTACAGGTCCTTTTCCTTTCCCATTTGCATTGCCTCTTGTGTACTTTTTCTTGCCTAATTCCCTGCCTATGTAGAGGTGTCACTGAGTGCTGACAAGCACAGTGAGCATCAAGCCAAGGCAGCAATTCCAGCCTACTCAGCTCTCTGTTGTAGTTGCATTCAGGTATAAGCTGAAGGAGACTCTTCCAAGCAGCTTAAGATGTGAATTAGGCTCCCTTAGACTTGCATCTAATTATTAACATTTGTTAAGTATGTATTATTGCACACTGTCCCACTGCATCACCTCATGCCACAAACTTTGCCTGGGCTAGTGTCCAAGCATCTCACTAACACTGTAGCTCCATCTTTTTTTGCTTTGTTGTTGAGCAGTGCTCCAGACTGCTTATCAACATTCAGTGGCAATAATGTTATTGAATCATAATTTGGGTGAAAAGGGACCCCCAGAGGCCATCTTAACCCACCCCCAGCTCAGCTACTCCTGGAGTGGCTGGGTTGCTCTGAGCCATGTCCAGTTCAGTCCTGCACACTGTGTGCTGACCATAAACAGCAGATGGACACCCTGCCTGGCCAGTGGCCACCCCATTCACAGGGCCCTCAGGAGCAGCCCTCAAATGTCCCCCACATCAGGCCACCCTGCAGGGAGAGGATTCCACCACAGCCCTCAGGATGCAGGTCAGCCAGCACCCATGTGGTAAACCAGGCATGAAAGTAGTCCTGACTAAATTTAGGCCCGATTAAATCTAGTCCTGACTAAAGTAGCATAAGGGGGGAAGATAGTGGAGCTTCATTAGGCAAACCAGTTCATGCCAGCCTTCCTCTGTGCCCTGCAGTTGCTACTCATTGTGCTTGGGAGAACCACAAGTGTGGCTTGTTGGCCGAGAAAAAAACACCTTTCTTTTCTGCTCAAAGAGGAGTTTAAACAGCTTATTTTCAAGACACATGGCAAACTGTTCATAGAATCATAAAATTGTTAATGTTAGAAAAGACCTCTAATATCATAGACTACAACTTTTTACCCAAAGCCACAGTATTCACCACTAAACCATGCCCCCAAGTGGCACAACTACATGTTTTTCAAACACTTCCAGGAATGGTTTTCCCATCACATCCACAGGCAGTCTGTTCTGGCGCTTGAACAGCCTTTTGGTGTCGAAAGCTTTCCTAACATCCAATCTAAACCTCCCCTGGTGCAACCTGAGGCCATTTTCTCTTGTTCTGTCACTTGTTAAAGAGAGACGGACCCCCACCTGGCTACCACCTCCTTTCAGGGAGCTGTAGAGAGAGATAAGGACCCCCCTGAGCCTCCTTTTCTCCAGATGAAACACCCCCAGCTCCCTCAGCTGCTCCTCCAGTCCCTTCACCAGCTTTGTTGCCCTTTTCTGGACAAGAAGTTCTTTCCATTTTCCTGTTTTTATACTATTTTTTACCACTGTGTCATCATCTATGTAGCAATGTGTCTCCCCTAAGCAGAAAGATGCTGCTGCTAATTCTGGATTTGATGAATGGAACATTAATTTTGTTTATTATTACTTCTTCTGTGTTGTCCTCTACAAAAGTGTTCTCCTGAAATACTCTTGATCCAAATTCTGTCCAGCTTCAGGGCCTCCAGGGTCTGCCAGCTTCTGGCTGGCATCAGTTCAGTAGTGCAGAGTGCTCTGCAAAAGGCACAACCAAAGTCTATCTCATTCTTCACTTCTTCGCATTTGCTCTGGAGAGGGAAAGGGAGATAATTAAGCAGAAATAATGTGCAGTGATTCCTATCCATATGTCTTTGAATGCAAATTATCCTCTGCAAGCTGGAGAAGAGATTTTTACATCATCTTATGTCAAAGAAAGCACAGGCCCAGGCAGGATATATGCTAAACTAAACCTAAAAGTTATTCTAGCACAAAAAACCAAATCTAAATCTGCTAAAGTCTTTCTGTTGAATTAAAATAACATTTTTTTACTAATTAATTAATGCTAGCTCTAAAATATGATAGTTCCTATAGATTTGTCTTTTAAATAGCCATTAAGAGTAAAAAAAATGGAAAAGTGATAGAGAATTAAAGAACAGATTTTCGATCCCACGGACCACTGTTCAGACTATTAAAATAAACTGAAATACTGCATAATTTATGATGTAGGGTTAAAATAATCGATTTCAAAAATTAAACAGAGTTGAAGGGTTAGTAGGAATTTATTAGAGTTGAACAGCATACGGCATTTTTGAAGAAATTTATATTATGCTATGTAAGGAACATTACTGAATTAAATTTAATGAGCAGAGAAAATGTACTCATCTGTATGGTACCCAGTGATTGCAGGTAACCTGAGATGAAAGAAAAATAAATGGGTTTCTAGAAGCTCTAGTAATTTTTGCCTAGATTCATCTTACTTTATTTCAACCATCAAAAAAGATACAGCTCTAATCTAAGGTAGTCATCCAGGCTCACTCTGTAGTCAGTGGAGAGAAAGAGCTATCTCCAGAGTGCTATTCATTGCATCTCAACACAGATGAGATGAATTACTTTTTTTCAGTGTCCATCCCTCTTCATTGAATACAGAGCAGTGTTAATGGTTAATTTAGACAAAGAATGCGATTTATTTCTCCAGTCCTTTGTTCTCCAAAATATAGATGCTTAGCATAAGGATTGGACTGCAACAATTCAAGGCTTTTAAAATTTTTTGACTCTGGAAGGCAACCCAGTGAGGATTTCATGGTTTCTGTCTCTGCAGGCATCAATACAGCATCCAACTGCAGGGCTTACCCGGTAATTATGTAACTTACTTTGTGGCTGCTATTCCAACCACTGAAAACAGTCAAATCCCTTCCATTACAGAGATTGACAGGGTTCTTGTTATTAGAAATCCATATGTTCATATGGACTATGGTATAGCCTGTACCTGCCATGCCTTCTGATTTGGGTTATGGAACTGGTGACAGAAAGCACTTATTTGAAAGCAGAGAAAGTGAAGAGTCCATGTGGCTCCTCCATCTGCTGCCTCGTGTTTCCTCCCTCCCTCACAGTACAGGTGCAGCTATTTTCATACAGGCTGTCTATGCAAACCTCCTTCCATAATTTTTGTGTGCACCATGAAAACAAAGATTACAAATGCTAATCACCAACATTTACCAGTTATTTTATTTTTCTTCTTATAGCATGTTTCACTTGTGGTGAGAAATCAACACTTCATCTGTTGGTGCTAATTAGCTTATGTTGTGATCTCCACAGCAGTATCACTTCTGAAGCACGTTTTTAGGGAGTCGTGTGAAATGCCAGATATCAAAAGTTCAGATTAAGACCAGTAATCCAAAAACTGAGATTTAGCCACCCTTTGATACCTTAACATTTCTGCTTAAGCATCTGAGGATACCTAAGAAACCCAAACCTTCACCTTTAACTAAATTGGAATTTCTAAATATCAGTGCTTTAATAGTCTTTAAATAAAAATGACAGTGAAGCACTAATGGACTTTATTAAATCTGGCACATTGTGCTAGTAGGGCAAACAGAGCAACACAAGAGCAAAATGAGACTGAAATAAATCAAAAGATTTTCTGAGTAAAATGATTAAATTCTCCCCTTTCCCACCCCTTTCCTTCATGTACATAAGACTCAAATTCAGTATCACACATCAAGATACCAGCAAATTTTTTAAAGGAAGGGACATATTGGTAGGCAGAAGGAATACCATCACCGTGAGAGTATTACAGCCCTTATTTTGAAAAGATGCTCAACATTATGCTTCAGGGCTTAAGTTGTTCTGTTAGTATTAGCAACTGGGGGACTGGCACATTTTTTTTTTTCTTTTTTTTTTTTGATCGAGCATGGAACTTCTTACTTTGCTTGGATTGCTGATTGTGTAAGTTGAAAATTGAAGTAGAGAGAATTGATGTGGTGGGGAGGAAGAAAGGAGAGAAGGAAAAGAAATAACATACAAATTGAATATAGAGTGTGACAGTTGTGTAACAAATGAAAAAGGAAGCATAACAGGGTTGTCAGGAAGAGGTTAGATGATTCTTCACATAGACACATGCATCTATGAGAGACAAACTATCCTTTCCATTATCCCTTCCCCTCCCTTGTTCCATGAAACCCACTTATAGTTTGGTTTCAACTAGTAGTACAGCTCTACAATTTTGATACGTCCATGAGGAAAATTGCCTCAGCAAGTGATGTCGGGCCTAATCCTATTTCCCTTATCTCGTTTAGATTTAGTGATTTCAAAATTATATAGCAAAAGACTAGGAAAGCTTGTTTGTGTTGCTGTCCTCTGGGACTTCAACAAAGATTTTCTTTGCATTGCATTCTTCCAGAAAATCATCTCTGTATCACCTTCTCCTATTAGTTCCTGTGCTGAACCATATAGTCCATATAACACTTGAGCAGAGAACTAATGTAACTGAGATCCTTAAGCAAAAATTTTCATTACCAAAGCTAAATTCCTGGGCTTAAGATGGATGGTTTTCTTGTCTAACTGCTAATTAGTACCAAGTTACGCTAAGTTGTTGTGGTTCACACAGTGTCTTTCAAAAAGATATCTGAGCAGAAATCCTGTGCCAGTGAAGCTCTCTTTCTCTTTATTCATCTAGACAGGGATAGAAGGTTCCTTCAGTATGGAATTGCTATTAGTATCTGAGCTAAATAACCCGTGTACACAAAGCAGCTTTGAGGATGCTCTTCACACTTCGTGTCAGTCTAAAGAGCTCTTCTTTCTCCACAGCAGCAGTTTTGAAAATATTCACAGGTGACCTTATTTCCAGTCTCTTGACCGTAGTTTTGAGGTTTATCATCAAGACTTAATTCATTTTACAGTCCTTAAAAAAGCTTTAATAAATATAGGTAAAAGCTTACCAAAGCATGAGCAAAGGTCACAGAATACAGACCCAGTTTGGCTTTACTTATATTAATAGGAAATGAGATGACTGGAAACTGTTGTCAAGAAGGAGAATCAGAAATAACAAATGATTCAGGGCTTTTTATGGGCAAAGTTTTTAAAGGCATTTTAATTCAAAATAGACCAATAATTTGTTTAAAAATATTAAATAATTTTAGATCATTAGAATTTAAATATGCGTATTTATTTGTCTTACGTAGTTGAGAATCATATAATAATATTCACTTGACTCATTCAGAGTAAGAAAATAGCTCTGCATTAAAAACATGATTATAAGGAGATGCTGTGTTTTAAGATGGTGTTTACCTTGCACTAAACTAATGTTCAGGAACAGGTTCTAGTTTCCATTGAGTTCAGTCCCCTGGGTCTTTGAAAACGTGTCTCTAAACGGAAGTTATCTGCCTTTCCAATGAAACGGTGACTCATTAGTGATTTTCAAGTTAATATTTGAAGTTTTGAGTACAAAAATTTCTGGTTTTGTTTATTATCAAGGCACTCTGATTTTATGCTGCCTTTGCACGTATAAACTCCCTGTTTTTATCTGCAGTGCACTATTATTTATTTATCACTGTATTTGAGAGTCTGATTTTAAGTGAAGTTCTTTCCTAGCCTGAGAACCAGGCTTCTTTGGCAGCTGTTGGTTCCCAGGTTTGATTGCAAGAGCCACATTTGCAATAGAATTTCCATCAAGTTCATGACTTTACTGGTAATTTGTATGACCCCAAGTGGCTTTATATTTCTTCTTTGGGAGCTCTTGGTTTAGCGCCTGAAAGTTTTAAGGGTTAGTTTTAAAGTTGGTTTTATTCCTTCTATTTTTTTTTTTCATTGTGTAAATATGTTTTATTTTATCTTCATTTATGTGATTTTATTCATTCCATTTACCCATTTTATTTGTTGTTTATTTTTTCTCTCCCTTCAAAGCTCTTGATGTGCATTACTGTTAAAAATAATTAAAAAAAAAGATTTTTTAGGGAGTACTCTGAAAACAAATCTGCTTTATGCTGTTTTCAGCATAAAATTCTGCCTTTAATTTGGAAATAATATTTGTCAAAGGGCATAATTTCTTCAGATATCCTTGGAGGATACAGTGCACCCTTATCATAAATTGCTGAATCAGAACCAGAAAAATCTTCAATGTGTTCAATACCTATTTGCTAGCACTTACATTTCATGACCTCCAGTAAAATCAAGATGGAAAATGCACCCAGTAATCACAGGTATTTTGCAGGACCACTTGATTACAGTATTCCTTTCTTGGTTTATATGCCCCTTTCTTGGTTTGCCTGTGTATTGTCTAATCTATCCATCCAATCCAAACTATATATGTAAAATATATGTAAGTATTTAAATTACAAATTCAGAACTGTGTCAGGAAAACTACTGTTGGGAAAAATCCTCCCACACAAGCAAAATCTATGTTTAAAAGACTGTCTTGCACAGAGGGGAAAAAGTCATAACAGTGACATTTGGTGCTGTGCAATAGGAAGAGTAGAAATAGGAGAAATTTATATAATCAGTTCTTTCATGGGCTTAAGAAGAAACAGTGAATGCCAGTGACTATTTCAAAATGAGGAAAGAAGGGCAAGGATTGTCAATATGTGTAAGACCTGTATGTGAAATAGGAACTGAACTATTCAGCCTTGTCTGGACTAAGTATGACAAAAACTTTTGGGATATTCTAACTTAAAAAAATAGAATGAAGGAATGGAACTCATGATTTTTAAAGTCCACCTTATGTCCACTTGTTATGTCTTGGGGACACTCAGAGGGTGAAATAACAGTGTATAGCCCTGATAATTTTCAGAACTTATATATGCTGGCCTACAGTTGATGTAGCTGTAGTGAGTGTGTCACAGCTCACAGCTATGTTACCCACATTAGTAAATAATACAGTCAGTGCAACTACTATGTCAGTAAATTTGTAGGATTTATCTCATATTTCTGTATCTGATGTAGATACTGAGCCACTAGAAATGGCATGGTTCCATATATACTGAAACATAACTGGTATAGCTCACTCATGAGAATAAATGATGTCATGAAAGGCATCCATAAGAGAGAGAGAAATGGATGTAGAAGCAAAAGGAGTAACAACGAAAATTTCAAGGTAAATATTAGTTTTTAAGCAGTGATAAATCTAGCAGTGACTTTGGTCAAGTGCTACTCAAAAGTCTCAGGCTAATAGGAGTTGAATGGCTCTTCAGCTCCAGTACTGGACATCAGTATTTGGGTTATAGGAATCCAATTCCTATCACTAATGGCATCTGTTCTTGACAGCCTTGGATCTTCAAACAAGTTTTCATTGCAGCACAAGAAAGATAAAATCCAGGAAGAGATCTGATGTGTACTCAAGTCAGAAACCTGTTGGTTAAGAATGCTGCTAGGTTAAGGTGATGGCATATCCTGTTACATCCATTTCCCACATGTAAAACTTACAGTTTTAGGGAAGGGGCAGTGCCGTGGATTCTCAAATTCTCTCTGTCAGTTTTAAAAGGTCACTATTTATATTACTGAGCACTGTACATTCCATACAATTTACTTCATGACTCTTCATAATTTCAGTTGTCATTTTGAGTGAAAGTATCTCAGATATAACTGGCCCTTGATAGCTGTTAAATCTTGCATGTTGCAGGCCTGCACTCAGACCATGTTCTTCTCAAAAGATTCAGAAGCCTGTTTAAAAAAACTTATTAAAATTCTGGGCTGAATATATTTACAGTTTTTTAATTGTCATATTAGTCTATAAGAATTTGTTGTAGTCCTATGCAGTTACATGAATGGACTGGTTTTCATTTGGAAGTAGACTTTTGTGGTGTGTAGGTTGCTGTCCCAAAATCTCTGGAGCTGCCAGGTTTTGTGCATCCTGTGTCCATGCTATTAAGTAAAGGAGGACCGAGATGGGGCCATTAGTACTCAGCATAAATGCAAATGTCTGGATCATGTCTGAATATCTTAGGAATTGTTTCCCCTATAGAAAAGCTGCCTTGAAAAGAGCTAGCTGGAGTGAACGGAAGGAAAGGCAATGCTGTCTAATGGTGACATGATGCAGATGATTGGGGACCCACTCCCTCTTCCATTTGTGCATTTTTTTTCTTACATTGCTTGCTCAACTTTCTAATGAGATCAAAGTTATTTTTATGTATAATTTATTATTGAGTTTTTACTATTACATCTATTACAAAAAGAACAAAAATATGGTTAAATCAAAGCCGTAATTAACTTACTAGATCAATGATTCCCATTAGTCACATCAGCAAATAGATTTAGTGGATAACCATTTTTGTTTTGATTCTATGGCTGTAGCTGAAAGATACTCCATCATTTTAATTCCCTCTTGATGAAATTTAAGGAAGGACTCCCAGACACAGTGTTTTAAATCATGAGGGTGCTGATCTGGTGAAAGTATCTGTGGATCATAAATTTACACCAGATTTTTTTGCTTAGAAGATGAACTAAGGGATTAAGTCTTGCTGAATCCTCCAGAATAGAAAGGTTGTAAAGGAACTCTGAATCCTCATTGATCTCTCAAAGAAGTTGCCTTGTAGAGTGTGGCCACTTGTTAAAAGCCATATAGGGCCAGACACCTGTCTTAGAAGAAAAAGCCTTGTAAAGATGGACAATTTTGAAGGACAAAGTGTGGGGATTTGAGGAGACAGAGTTGTAGAAGGAAAATGAGAATTTTTAGAGTCAAAGCCTTGAGGGTTCAGGAGCCATTTAAAAAGTTGCCTTTATTTCTATTTATGAAAAAAAACTGTGGTCATAGAGAGCTATGCAAATTGCATCATTTTAGTTCTATCACTGGTGTTCCTTTATTTCTGGTAAAAATCCAATAGTCTCAGGAGAACTGTCTGCAGTGAGATGCATTATTTTATCCACAGATTTTCTGAGCTGTGTAACCAACACTTTCTCAGGAAAAATCAGATGAGAAAGCAGGCTATGGAACTTGGAGTGGTGTCACTGGTACGTTTTTGGAGGCTGGCTTTTAACATCCAAGTCGGTGCACAAATAATCTGTTTCCTTCCACAGCATAGTTTAAGTGTGTTTTGCTGAAAGCAGAATCTCGTCATATTGAAAAATCACAGATTGAGAGTGAAGGGGTAATATATTGAGAGAGTGTAGAGTAGTTATCATTTGTGACAAGTGATAAGAAGCCAATGAGATAAAATAACTGAGCCTTTTCTTTCTTCAATAAATTCATACATATTTAGGGAAAAAGGATGATCTTAAAGCTATTTCCAGTTTCATGAATTGTTTTGTTTATGTTCAGCTATAATACTTACAGTTTTATGAAAATACCTCATGCTGTGTCCCTTATTGTAAATCATCAATGCCATGATTGCTATGAGATAAGTAAGATTAAGATTACATTATCCCATTAGTATCACATGTTTTTGCTTTGCATTATTCATTTAATACATTTTCATTTGGGGCAGATTTTTTAGAAAGCTATTTCTTTAGTTATAGTAAGTGTGGATATCAGACATGTTGATTTGAGCTTTTACAAATGTTAGTAGATAGAATGAATATCTAGGAAAGAACAGTAGCACTAACTGCACCAGTTTTAGTATAAAAATTGCAAGTAGGTCAAATAATTGCAGCGATTTGGTTAGTTAAAAGTAGGAAAATGGAAACTTGCTTAGAAATATCTATAAGTTTAGAATGGGATGTGAGAGAGAATATCCAATCCAGTTTAAGGATAACAAGGAGTATGAAAATGTAGAATACAGTAATAACCTGTCCAGAATCAGGCTTGGATACCAGTGATAAAATAATGAGGAAAACATCATGGTAACGTCAAGGACTGTTAATGATCAGCAGCTCGGTTTTATTTCTAAACTGAAGGTGGATTGGTGGAAGGTGGGAGCAGGCTGTGACACATGGGGTGCACTTGTTTGTTTTGTGGTAAGTGCTCAGTGTGTGTCTAAGCTTGACCAGGCAAACCTGCTATGATGTATTCCACAGAAGGTCTGTGACAAACTCTGGAAGGCTTATGACTGGGAAAAGTGATACAGCAGTTAAGGACCATCATCTTTTACTGCTTCAGAACTGCTGCTGCAGTGCCTCATAACAGTGGGTTTTCTCAGCAGTAGCTTGAGCTGCTGTAAATATTCAGCTTGCCTGCATGGAAGAAAGAAAGGACTGCTTTTCTCAAAAGGAGAACTGATTATCACCCCAATTCTGCAATGTTTTAAAAAGACAAGGATGCAGCATATTCCTTGGTTAAGACTGACTTAGCATGGCTAAGTCTGTGCTCCCTTGTTTTCTTGTCTATTTGTCTAAAAGAAGTCTTAATGAGGAATCCAGAAAGCCGAGGAATAACTACTAAAAGATGACGATACTTTAATGAAGTGTATGCAAATGCGAGTGTGGGCTCAGGCTGTGTAGGCATTGATTACAGGATCTAAAGCAAGTGGACTGCAGAGTTTTATGAGCTGAACAAGGAGCCCAGTCCATGGTCAGAGTTTGCCAGAGACCATGGCTCTGGACAATCAGGCTGGAAATGCTGACCGAGTTGTGCTTATCCTCATTTGACTGGGAAGCACTTGTTATTTTGACTGCAGGTTTTTCCATCCCTGATACTGTAAAGATCAGGTATTGGTCATAACATCCAACATAGAATATGGGGTTTTTGTTCTGTTTTTTTTTTCTGTTAAAGGAAATTTTGGGTTTAATAACATAATATGCAGAACTTTTTTGATCTTGAGACAAAAATTTCTAATGTGCTTTATTTTCAATTCACAACCTTGTATCTGAAATGAGAAGGGATGTGGAGCCTTGTTTGGATCTTAAATCTATAGAAGTTAAATGCAAGAAGGTTAGCAATGTTGAGAAGATTCACCCATCTTTTTACTTTACAAGGACACTAGAGACAAACGTGAAATCCACTTTTGGGAAGGGAAATTTTCATAAGTTACACCTCGTGCTCCACAGAAAGTGCAGCTGCAATTGGCATCCCACCCTCCAAGATCCATTAAACTGGATGTAACAGAAGTTTCCAGACACAGACATACAGTTGTTCTGTGGGCCTTGGTGCATTAATGGATTTGATTCAAACACAGTAGGAAAAGGTTCCAGTTTGGAGATAAAAAGAATTTGCTTAAACTCATTTAGCTTTTTAGAGACCTGAATGTACTGTCTTGGCATGAAACACTGGCTCAATGTTTTTTTTCTATTTTTCACTGTAATTTAGATATTTGTAGTAGAAATGCAAAAATATATTAACATTTTACAGAAAACATGTTAAGAAAGAAAATACTACACAGGTAAGTATTTTGCTTGTAATTTTAAAACATGGTATTGGAGACTTTATTTTCCCAAAATTAATCTGGACTTGAAGAACAAAGAAAGGAAAAATGATGCTAAACCACTGATCATTCTAACAATAATTGATATCAATTGTTGTGGATGAGTAGTTTAGGTCACTTAGGGGTGTGTGTCCTTCCTAAAGATATAAATATTAAGCATGTAGGTGGTTTTCAGCATAATCTTAAGAATCATGATAAAAGTAGTTTAGTGTTCTAGAAATTCCTCTCTGCAGAACTTACACGACCTGCCCATCAGAATCCACTGATGAATTCATCTATCACTTTGAGTTTGTAATCACCAGTAATGAGCACTGCCATTCTCTTTGAAAATCTAAAGGCCATTGCACTGTCTCTGCCCTGTGCATGCCAAACTTCCCAATAGCTAAAACTGAATTGCTTTCCTGGAGCTACTCCCTAATTTTGTAAGTTGTGATATTGGTAATGATACGTATTTTTGGCATGCAAATTTATAAGTAGTGATATATTTATCTATGTTACTATGTGTGACAATAGTAGTGCTGTTTGTGAATGTAAAAAAATGCAAGTTAACAGCCCTCAACTAATTTAAGGGTCAAAGTCTGTGTGCACAACGGATAATTGGATTTGTTGATGCAGAGAATTTCTGCAAGAATTTATGCTTAGATGTCTTAAAGAAATGATAAACCAGGGGAAAAAGGATTTCTATTCTTACCAGATAGAACTTCATGTCAGTCAGTGATACTAAATTTCACCAAACAAAATAAATTTTCTAAATAAATTTTTAATATATGCTTGTTTAAAATGTGGAATTTCTGAATTGTATAACTGTATCTCTAGTCTTGTACACTGGATTACAATGTGCCCCCAAATGTATTTCTATTTTCCTTATGAAATATAAGTTCCCTAGAGGGAAACATTTGAATATCTCCCACATGGCCCATCTTATGAAGCTACAGAATAATTACTAATTTTCATTATTAAATGAATTTATCTGCATTCCATATAAACATAGAACTTTATGTAGATACGTAGCCTACAAAACATATTGTGATATGGCAATATTATGTATGAGATACAGTTTAACATTGAAAATTTTATTTATTTGTTCTTATTTCATTAGGCTGCTAAGTCTTAATGACAATATATTCAGATCAAACCAAAGTATGCAGCTTTTTACTACTACTATCCAATGATAGGAATAGTAATTTAAAAAGCCAGTGAATATGTCAAATGGAAAAGAACAACATGAATATTTTCAAAATTAATTAATGAATCCCTATTGCCTCATTTTATGTTTGTTCTATTATAGATGTTTGTTTTACTTTGCCTACTTCCTTGAATTCTTAGATATTCAATCTGCAGAAGACAACTTTCCCCATTTCTAATCTAATGACTGCATCTATCACTTCTGCTGTAGCTTCCTATATTACACTGTTCATTCTAATACTTTAGTTGTATGTTATGTAAAGATGAAAAAGCTATCATCATTGAATATTAGAAGGTTTTTTTGACCCTTATTTAACAATTTGTTTCATCTGGTGAGTCTATAACATATGACAGAGGAAATCTGACAGTCAACTCAGTAAGATACCTCAAATTTTGCCTAGTACTCGAGCCATAATTCCTTTCATCCTTCTCAAAGCTGATGCATGTATTGTATTTTTCATGTCGAATTCTGACTGACTGTTTACCCCCTGGTATCCCTGCCTTTGTTATTGTGAGGACTCCAGGAGAGGCCCCTAGGAAAAAGCAGTCACATAATTTCTTTTGGTAGGTATCTTTTTTAATTTTCCCAGACTCCTGCTGCTATAGAAGATATTGGTTAAATATAAGAAAAAACCCATTCTGTTTGTTCCCTGGATAAACATAAACAAACCCCAGTATCAATTTTTTCTGTGCTGTAACACTGTCAAGATAAACATACAGCTATATGTCAATGGTTGTTATAATAATGACCACTTTTTATATTTCAGCATTGGACTAGTAAGGCAATTAACAACACTCAAAATTACAGAGGAAATGCTTCTCTTAATCAGAAAATGCATGCATTTCAACCAAATACCTAATTTACACCTTATTCCTGAAATTGTACTCACCAAAGGAACTAGACTGAATAGGTGAGTATCAATGAGGGGCCTGTTTATTTTTTTGTGGGTGTGTGGGGAGAATGATACCCTGGTATCCAGTATGAGTGTCCTATTGTAACTGCTTTGACACTAGGAGGAACTGCAGAACATGATGCTGAATCCTGTTATTTAGCACACATAATTTTTAATCTTTCTATCTCAATTAATGCAAGCTGTTGAAGGGATGATGCCAATACCAGAAGGATTTTCCAAGGATTATGTTTAGTAAGACTTTCATAGCTAGACTAGAAAAATCTTGTGAGACTGGGAACCTTGAGGTGATAAACCTAAAGCAGGTCACTTCTCCATTTACCCACATGAAGGAATGCAGCTCAGAGGGATGCTGTTAGAGCTGTACCTTTCACTGAAATTTGGTTGTGTTTAATTTTGCATGGAGCTCATCCAGTCATTTGATAGTTTAACAGAAGTAGTTAATAACTATTCCACTTGTCAGAAAAGGAAAATCTGAGCATGCTGAAAACAATCAAATATATTAAAACAAATGCTCAATTTTCACAGAAGAAGGACTTCAATTATCTATTGTAAGTTTTTGCTTATCAGTGACACTGCTGATAATTGCTATACCTCTAGGTGGCAAGTAATAATTTCTTCTTGAAAAATGAGTGGTGGGAACCACTGTGTATTGTTTAGTAAATGCACAGCAGAGCAGTCTTCAAAAGCTGAATTTTCATAGTGTTCTAAGATTATTGTGCTACCTTTTGATTTAAGTTTTACTGATGGGTGAACAATTAAATGATTATCATCTTATTGTGATAATTCTTGTCTTCTCTATTTTGTTTCTATCATCAAATCTCAAAGCAATTTGCAGTGGCAGTCTGTATTATTATTACTGGTTCCCAGGAAAAGCAGAAGTAAAGTGACTTGTCCAGCATACCAGGGCTGAATTAGAAAGGGACAGGTAAGTGCTTAAGTTCTGCTGTCTAGTGGGACAAGATGTCTCTCATGTACAGGAGAGCGCAGAGGAGAGAATCCTATTTGTTTAATCTTAATTATGCCATAGGGTAGATTATTGCTTAAGAAAAAAAGGGATGGTCTGGTTCAACAGCAAATACTGGATATAGAGAGACTACAAGCTTGGCATGATTAAGCACCTACTTAGACCATACGGTGGTTTTATGCACCTGTGCTGTGCATCTGCCATCATCTACCAGTACTTTAACTGGGATACTTTAAGAAAGAACCAAGACTCCCTTTTAATTTTCTTAGGTTCTGATTGGATGCTTAGGCTTTAGTTAAAAAAATATCCCAAATAATTATGAAGCTTATGTCTTTACTATAGCAGACTTGAGTAAATGGGACAGTCTTCTGAAAACGCGGTTTTCTGAGTTAATTAACTGAAAGAAAATTCATCCTTTCTTCTGCTCATTGCTGATTTTCCTCTTGGTAAAAAATTCAACAGCTCTCTATGAGAGCCACTCAAAGAACACTGTGCCCCTTTGGCACAGACTAGTAAACAAGTCCCACAGAGCTTAGAAGATTATCAGCTGCTGAGGAAGCAGACATTTGACTGTGAGCCTGTAGACATACTCAGCAGGGTGCATAAAATAAGGTAAAAATAATTGTGCCAATGTGTCTGGTTGAGAAATTCAAAATTCCAGCAAGTGAGAAAATAAACAAACATATGAGATGGAAAATTGCAGTAACATCAGAGTGAGGTGGTTTGTGGATGAGCTGCTTGAGTGAATATTTTTGCTGTTTTGCAGAGAGGAGCAAAAGAATTATGTTGTGGATATATGACAAAAAAGAAAGAAAGGTATGGGAAGACAAAGGTGTAACTGAAAAT
The DNA here is from genome assembly GCA_013399195.1 of Dicrurus megarhynchus. Lineage (NCBI taxonomy): Eukaryota > Metazoa > Chordata > Aves > Passeriformes > Dicruridae > Dicrurus > Dicrurus megarhynchus. Next base: position 374,520 of record VXAD01003542.1, read on the forward strand.
ATAATTTAAAATTGTTGTAGATGGGAGAAAGCAAAATAATGACATTGCTCTTCAATAGGTATGAAGCAACAGAAAAATCAGTGAACTGATTTATGTAATTTATACCAATATTTGTACTTGCCCTCCCTAAACTCTAACCCCAGTATGAAAATAATGACCTTGTATCGATTATAAATTGTGAGGGGAAAAGAAATTAATGAACTAAAATAGTAAAGAAGTCACTTTAGGTTTTTTTGTGTCTTAAGAAGATATGTTCCATAGCTTTTAGCTCATATACTGCAAAAGGTGTGAGACTCCCCGTAGTAATGACTTTGAACCTCTCAACTTTGCCCTGGAGTAAGAGGAGAAGTGTGGAGAATGTGTTGTACTGAGATCTCAAAAATTAAAGGCAGACATTTGTGAGGCTGAGGTTCCCAGGACATGGGTGGTCCCAAGGAGAAACTTATGGAGGGAGCAATGTTGTGGCAGTGCTGTACTCCCCTTGGCAGGCCTTTTGGTGGTTCTGGTGTCCTTGGAGCTCTGGGCTTTGTGGTTTTCTCCACCCCAATCCTAAGCATAGCCCTAAGCCTAAGTGGAGCAGTAAAAGCAGCCATTTGTGAGGCGGTGGTGCCAAGGGGAGCATGGCACTGTCACAGCGTTGTTCCCTCCACACCTTTCTCCTTGGAACCACCAGCTCACAAACGGCAGCTTTTACTGCTCCGCTTAGGGTTAGGGCAAGGCTTAGGGTTAGGGTTGAGAAAACCACAAAGCCTAGAGCTCCAGGGACACTGCATCTACAAAAGGCATGCCAAGGGGAGCACAGCACTGCCGCACCATTGGTCCATCCAAAACCTTCTCCTTGGCACCATCCATGTGCTGGGATCCTAAGACTGACAGATGGCTGCTTTTAATGCTTCATTTAGGGTTAGGGTTAGCCTTAGGTTTAGGGTTGAGAAAACCACAAAGCCTAGAGCTCCAGGGACACTGCATCTACAAAAGGCATGCCAAGGGGAGCACAGCACTGCCACAACATTCCTCCCTCCACACCATTTTCCTTGTCACCACCCTTTTGCTGGGATCCTCAGATGGACAGATGGCTGCTTTTAATACCCCACTTAGGGTTAGGATTATGCTTAGGGTTAGTGATGAGAAAACCACAAAGCCTAGAGCTCCAGGGATACTGCAGCTACAAAAGGTATGCAAGGGGAGCACAGCACTGCCACAGCATTGTTCCCTCCACAACTTTCTGCTTGGCACCACCCATATGCTGGGAATCTCAGCCTGACAAAGGGCTGCTTTTACTGCTCCTCTTAGTATTAGGGTTGCGCCTAGATTCAGGGTTGAGAAAACCACAAAGCCCAGATCTCCAGGGGCACTGAAAGCAATATTCAGCAGAAAAGACTGAATTTTGAGACCTTCACGCTATTTGAATACTACTCACAAAACCTAATCTGTGGAACGTCAGGGCGAATGGTAGGCTGTCTCCAGTGAATGGTGGACTAAGGACTACATTTGTGTAAAACCTCTGTGTGGGTCTGTCAGCCTACTGTGATGCTGTATGAAGGCCCAAATAAGGCACAGGTATTCTGAGGAACAATGTGATCCAGGGGGCAGCTTGAAGGCACATCTGGAGTTATGCTGACAAATTAAAGGAAGCAGATCTGGGTTTACAGGCATCTTAAGTTCCTGTTTCAGTGGAATAGCATCCAACACAGTCATAGAAAAGAGTCAGAGCACATATGGTGAGCCTCAATATGTACATCTGCTCATTTCAGTCGTGGAAGAAACCCAGAGCGGAAAGATGAGAAAATAAATTCTGTGTGAGGAAAATGTAAAATGAGAAATCAGGTAATGTTTGAACAGCTTTGTTGCCTATTTTTACCTTGTGCATACTCACTCCAGATTATCCATTCAACATATTTTGATAAATATTCCCACAGATTGTACACAGATTTTTGTTGCTGTGAGTTGCTTGATTTCCTGTTTTTCACAAGGTGCCTTGACTGTGCTGACAGCTACTGCTCCTGTAGCACTGCCTCACTGCTTTCCTTGGTATCAGTTTGGCCTTACATCCATAGGAAACAAAAAAGTCATGAACATACGATTCACTTGGTTTTCTTTTCTTCACTGATTTGCCCTCTTTTTGCATGTTGCAGCAAGTTTCCCTTTGCTTTTGGTGTCTACTAAGTCTCTCATTGGCCAGAAAGAGATCAAATACAAATAAATGAACTTTTGTGACATGCAAAATCCTCTTGTAGATTTTCTTCTCATTTGCAGTAGATTTTATATAATTTCTTTTTCTACAACATTCTAGAAAGCAATGCACAAACATATTTGGGCTTATTTGGATTTACTGGGATCACCAATACATGATGATATGGACTTACTGAAGTGAGTCCGACAAAGGGTCACTTGACAATTAAGAGATTGAAGCATCTTTTTCATGTGGAGAGTCTGAGAGCTGTGACTGTTCAACCTGGAGAAGAGAAGGCTCAAGGGGGGACCTTATCTGTGTATATTCCTTTCTTGTGGAAGTGAATGAAGACAAAGAAACTAGGATCTTTTCAGCAATGCCCACTGACAGGACAAGAATCAAAGGGCACTAATGAAAAAATATGAAATTCCATGTTAACACAAGAAAGAAATTTTTACTCTGAGGGTGACCAAGCACCAGTGCAGATTGCCAGGAGACCAACTGGACATGGTTCTGGGTAACCAGTTCTAAGTGGCCCTGCTTGAGTAGGGGAGTTAGATGACCTCAATTGGTCCCTTCCAACCTGAACTATCCTATGAATCTGATTTTGTGCTGTTCTTTTTGCTGTTTTTTCTAATTAGCACTTGCCTGAAAATCAAACTAATATTACATCATTACTCTGTAATTATTTGTTAGCAAGCAATCTTTCTCTTTTGTAGTCCTGAAATGTTTTAAGTCTTTTTCTCCTCTCCATTACATCATATTTAGAGTTCCATGAGAATAATTTTGTAGAATAATTCCATATTATCTTTGTATCTTCATCTTTTTTCAGGGAACTGATGCTAATAAAACTTATAATCCTCTAAATGTAGACATCAAATGCCACAAAATCAAGGGCCTGATTAATTTGTGCTAGCAAAACCACTTAAGAGTCCTCCATTAAGCTGGCTGTTCTAGTCCTTTCTGAAATAAACAATGGTCAGTAGAGGTTTCTCATCTCCATGTTAAAATGATGAAATAATGTAACATATGTGTGGTCCCTTTCCTTCTTGTACTCTTTGTTAACTCTTCAGAAGTTTTGTTCTTCAGGGTCAATGCCTTATTGATGGGAAATTTTTCCACTGTATTTCAGTCCACCTGTTTTACTAAAGAGAGTTTGAATATATTAGCATAAGAGCAATAATTTACATGGATATCTTTTGAGAACTAGATACATCAAACAGAAATAGAGTTATACACAGGACAGTGGCTGCCACTTTTGGTTTCCTGAGAGGTGCATAGAGGTTGCTAGTACACTCTGATCTTCAGTTATATTCCATTTTAAAGAAATTTGCTTCTCAATATTGCTTATCAATATATTTTTTAAATAAAGAAACAGAACTCTATAAAAAATCTCTTGAATGCTCAAATACTGTTCTGATTTTTGATTTTTGTATCAGGCAATTTTATACAGCTCTGAATCAAGTAATAGTACAGATGAATGACTCTCTGTAGTTCTGATTGTTTAAGGGTTTCACACATTTCCCCATGCATCAATTCTGCGCCCTTCACAGCATTTCTGGGAGGCTGAATAAGGACTGTTGTTGCACATTTCTTTGATCAAGAACTGAGGATAACTCAGCTTTACACAGTTTGAAAGCAAATCTGGATGGCTCTAGGGTTTTTTTTGAGTATAGATTTTTATAGTTGTTTCTTTATCTTGTTACAGAGATTATGAGTTTTCAGAACAATGAAGCATATGCTAGAAGAGAAAGGAGCTACTTACACCGTATTTGCTATGTTGTTCCTAATATCAAGTTAGGAGTTAATGAATTTGAGTAGCTGAGTATTTGATGTGAAACTGAAGTTTTTGAAACTATTCAGACTTTGGGAAACATTAATATTTACATTTCCCTCTATCCAAAGCAGAACAGCTTTGACATCAGTAGTTACACTCCTTCACCTCCACAGCCTATTTGCATGTCTTTGAAAGACATTTACGGTGATTTCAGTTATCCCATGACTGAAACATGAGACATGGAAGTAGCCTAGCTCACCTACATATGCAATCACACAAAACAAAAGTTATTTGCATGTATTACATGAATTTTGGTCTTTGTTATAACCAGAGGTTGAAAAGAGAGACACATGAAAGATCAACATGAAATATTTTCACATGTCAAGTAGAACAGAAAGTTATTTTCATTATCTTTAAAAACTGTCCACTGTCAGACTTTGGCATGTTTTTATTTATCTTATGAACTTGGAATAAATTGTATTTCTTCTCTTTATTGTTATAATAAAAAGAAAAAAAAATCAGTGATATTATGTTGGTTATTACATATATTGGAATATATCACTCATGTTCTTGCTATAATGACACAGACACAGTACTCATTCTATGGGTCAGTATCCAGAATGAAGGAATTTGTTCCTTTATCTGATCATACAAGTGGGACAAGCTAAGCAGAATATCACCAAAAGGAATGGCAGTGATAACCACTGATGGGGATAAGGAGAGCATGAGATGTTTAAATACTATAAAAACATAAAAAGGAAAATAAATATATAACTTCAGAAAAAAATGAGCAAGAAGTCAAGTTCTAACTTAACTTGAAATAAGAGATAAGATTTTTAGAATCTTTGTGCCTGTTGATTTATTTGAAATTGGTTTCCCACTTGCTTGGAACCATATAGAAGAAGTCAGTCATCTAAATGTGCACTGTGGTGCAGTAGAACAGATGCTCTATTTCAGTGTCCTAAGGTTCATGGGATTCAGCACATGGGAGTCATGGCATCCTGAATTAAGATAACTATGCATCAGCTCGTGGAAAGTTTTTCAGTACAGTCAGACTTTCTGATGTGATCTGGGAAGATATATTCTGAGATACTGATCTACTTTTATACTTGGGTGCCTAAAACTAAATAAAAGTAGATTTAATCTAAATGAAAATACCCTGTATTTCAGAAATATTTAAAGGATCTACATTTGGAAAAGGAGACTTTGATCTCCACTGAAATGTAAGTTTGTATTAGTAGTATGTCACAAAATATGGTTTCTATAAAAATGTGCAAGTACATAGGTTTAACTTGGAAACTGTTAAGGTTGTCTTTCTTTCTTTCTTTCTTTGTTTCTTTCTTTCTTTCTTTCTTTCTTTCTTTCCTTCTTTCTTTCTTCTTTCTTTCTTTCTTTTCTTTCTTTTCTTTCTTTCTTTCTTTTACTTTCTTTCTTTTCCTTCCTTCCTTCCTTCCTTCCTTCCTTCCTTCCTTCCTTCCTTCCTTCCTTCCTTCCTGTCAGTAGTCAATCAATAAACGTAGAATAACAAAAAGTTCATGATGCAGTTTCATACCAGGTTCACTTACACAGGACTCGATGCAAAGACCCTCCAGTATCACTTGTACCTGAGCATTGAATTAGGTACAGAAATTGCCAGCAGATTTCCTTCCATAGCAAGGTTGTCCTCCTGTCCTTCACAGTAACTCTCTGCTAATATTCATTCTTTCCTTGTTTTTCTCCCTGAATTCCTTTTTATTACTGTCCTGAATGCTAATGCTATGAGAATGAAGTGTCTAAAACTTTGATTACTCAACAAGGTTCATCAAAATTAAGCAGCACTGTAGTATGTGCTTATAGCATTATTGTCAATGGCTACTCAATTATAAATTTACTGAAGAAGAGAGTAAATAGTGCTTTCAGACAGTATTTTCACAATTTTTAAAAAATTGCTGTCTAAATGTCTTTATTTTTCATTTTTGTTTTCTGCCACAATGAAAGAGAGATTAAATCTGAATCATATTTCTAAAAAGAAATTGATTCATCAGTAGTCTAGGTGTTTGCTTTTTTTTTTTATCATATGGCTTTAGACTCTTCATTTGACACTGAATCTCTATATCTATTGAACTCTGAACATTTTGAATTCTACACTGAGACCCTGTGCTCCTCGAAATGTATAATTTCTGTTTGTAAATACCTTTTTCCCCCCTGCCTTGAACTGTCCTGCCTTTTTATTTTTATTGTTAAAGGAATGCAAGGGAAGTGACAATGCAAATAGAGCACTGTGCTTTGCAGATGAACACTGTGTCAGGATATGCCATCAGCTGCAGGGCCCTCAGCTGCTTACTCTTGTGCTCTTTTACTTCATACTATTCCTTGACTGGTCTGCTTTTCTTCATAGACCTGTGAGAGAAGTGGATGGAAGGATGATTCTGGTTCCTCTTTAAAGTCTTTCCATCAATCAAAGGCATTGTGAAGATGCAGCACTGCAAAAACAGTGTTTCCTGAGTGTACTTCCTTAGTCTTTCTCTGTATTTCTTAATATGGTCTTGGAAAAAATTGTTCTGCTAATATTTTCTTTATGTTTCCAAACACAATTTCCAAATACAATGTCTATAGAATCAGGAATCAGCACTGCAGGATTTCTCTCTGCTACTTTGGCAGCCTCTGGATTAGCAGCAATGGCTTGAATCTAACTTCCAAATTAAATAGTAAACTCTTCTGATCAGAGAACTAGTGTCTACCTCAGGAGTTAATTGTCCTAGTCACTCTTTACAGTCAATGTAATCAGTATCCTGTCTTTTCAGACGAAAGAAAATCTAAAGAAAGAAACATGAGCTGTGAATCCACCAATGCCTCTCTCCTTATTGGGGTGAAGCAAGGTTAGCAAGCTAGCTTACATGAAGGAAGTCAGAATTGAGGTGAATCCTACCAGATCTGTCAGCTGGTTATTTTTTGTGGTGCTGTACATTTGCCCTGCATATTGCACTGCTGGTTCTGACAGAGGCTCTAACAGGTGATTAAACAGAGAACACTTGTCCCTTTTGTGCAAAGAAAATCAAATGAAGGGAGCAGAAGGAATAAGAAATGATCAAGACTTGTGTCCTGAGACGAAGTCAGTAAATAATATTCAGCTATCATTTAGGTAATTAAATGAAATAATTTCCTGTCCAGAGAAATTATTCATTAATTTGATTTTTGATGTCTCAATTTAATCCAAGATTTGTAGGAAAAATCAATCTAAGTGCATGGAATTTGCACAGTGTTGGCAAAACTCTGGGGCTTTGTTCACACTAGTCTATAAACATGTAAGCATGTGCTTCCCTCTTAAGTACATGATCTTTAACAAGGTGAAAGCATTGCCTACTGTCTACTTGGAAGATCCAAGCTGCAGTGGCAGAATTTTGAAATATGGAGAAAGATTATGGTTAAAACAAAAAGCTTTAATGGAGAGGTAATCTTCTTACTGTCAATGACAGAAGTACCTCTGAATTAAAGACTGCCCAATTACAATCAAGAATAATATCAGAAGGGTATGTGTCTTGAGGCATATAGATATGGATAGAGAAATAACAAATGCATCCATACCTTGATATAGAACTGAAGAGAGATGCTGAATATTTGCATTTGACATTTTTAACTATCCTCAAGTAATATCTGCAAAAGCTTTTAAAAAGTGTTTGCATCAGGAGGGAAAATATGATGCCATCTGTTTACCTCACACAAGCACATTGTGTTTTCTGGATATTATTTTGGATATTATAACTGTTATTCTGGATATTATAACTGTTATTTTGGATATTATAACTGACTTGACAAAAAAACACCTGTTTGTTTCTACAAATACCAGTGCTGAAGTTTGCACACACTCCCACAGACACAGAGGGGCTGTCTGAAAAGTGAACTCATGCTGAACAAGAGGAATGAAGACAGCATTAAGTACTGGTCACAGTGTAATCTTCATCCCCCCTCACAGATATAAAAGTGAGTCTGTACTCCATAATTTAGAATCATTTCAGTATGATTACATTGACTTTCAACCTTTTAATTATCCTGCATGTTATGCTCATTTCTCACCATCACAAGTGTTGGTAAGATGCACAAGAGCAGAAATATCATGGTGTAGAAATTGGAGGGTGAACAAGCTAAGAAACATGGTGCTTTGGCTGTACAGTGCTCTGAGGCCTCTGGCAGCAGGACATCTAGATGTGGAGCCCCATCAGCAAACTCAAAATTCATGTTTGTGAAAGAAAACTCACAAAGGAAGTGAGTTTGTGAGCTATATATATGTTTTTATACATTTTATACATTTTAAAATTGGAGCAGGGAGCTAGGGTGGGAAGGTATAAGACAGGTCATGAGCAAAGGCTGTGGGTTAAAGAAGAAAGGCAGTAACCAGCTCTGAAGTGAACACTGATTTTAGCCCATAGAGTTCTCAGTTATAAGAAAGTGATTTCTCTTGAAATACATGGTCTTTTTCTTACTGTCATATGACAGGGCTGACATCCCCCGTGGAGTCACGTAAGCTGGAAAAGTTCAAATCTACATTTCTTTGCCATAGATCAGTGATTGAATACCAAAGCACTAAACCAAAGAAATAAATCTTTGGGGACAAGTTTCTACGTATACAAAACAAGAACTGCCCCTCATTGGCCACGATTCTTCCATGAGCCATTCATCCACTGTCAAGAGTAGCTTCTGTAGTAGAGTAGTGCCGTTAGTGCCATCACCAGAAGCAGCTTGTGGCAAGAAACAAATAAAAAAAGAGAAATTGTATAAATCCATCTGATTTCATCATTGGTTTTCTCACTGAGTGCTTGAAACAACTTTGTGTTGTATAGATAGTGCACGGATAGACTTCATCTGATCTATATCCTCTTTCAGATTTGGTGTATTATATTTTAGGGCTTGATTGGAGGACTCGCTATTAAAATGATTAGAAGTATAGTGACTTCTTTATTGACTGGCATTCATAAGCTGTACCTCTGTCCTTCCAGGTGTTGAGAAACAGGATTTGATCAAGTTTGGGAAACGGAATAAACTACACTAGAATACCAATGTAATCATGTCATTTAACTCTGTGCGTAAAGATAATAATGAAAAAACTTTAATGGAAACATCAAACTTCATAAAAATGTAATAACATTATTGCCAAGTTTGTTACGTGGACCAAATATTAGGCTATAGCTAGAAAGATGTTCCAAGCCATTAGTAATTTCAAGGGATGAGACCAAGGAAAAGCAAAGCACCATGGAGAAAGCTCATTCCATAGCAAATGATCAAAGAAATGAGGAAAAGGTAACTGAAATACAGTGCCTTTAGTCACATATTTCAAATGCATGGCAAGATCTGAAGATGTGCATGAACTCACAGTAGAGAAAAAATCAGAGAATGAGCTGGGTCCAGCTGGTATAGGTCTGGCAGATCTTGGTACTTCTTGTGTTCCACCAGCTGGGCGTCACTATGGTACAGAGCAGAAATAGAAGAAATCAGCTGTGCATACAAGGGAGAAAAATTTTAAATTATGGCCAAATCTGTCTCTTCCCCCTCTATCCCCTTGCTATTTGGTCATGGCTGACAAAGGTATGAAACCCTTATAAAACATGCAGCAGTTAGAGGGAAGTTGAGGAGAAATAAAGTGTACAGGGAATGAATCTTTTGCCTTCCAGAGAGATTAGATTTCATTATGCTGAGAAGTTTCTCCTGTGAGGACTACATTTGTCATCCTGTACAATAAAAAGCAGATTTTGAAAGTTCCATCTGTAAGTAACATTCCACCATTAAAATGCTGGGCTGGGACTCATTGTGCCACAGGAATCAGGCTTGCATTTGTAGAGTGACTTTCCACTTTGTCTTACTTGCTCACAGGTTTTTTTCTATTTCTTTTATTAAGGAAGCTTCTATCCACTATTGTTCAGCAAATAGGATCTCATCAAGTGCATCATCTTCAACTTGATAGAATTGATTCAGGTGCTGAATTATATACCAAGTAATTGGAATGACCTAGCAGAGAATGTGCCTGCATTTATAAATAGGATCTGAACTCAAATAACATATAGGAAAGTAATATACTAATCTCCAGATTTCCTGGTAAAGTCTCATTTTCAGCATCCAACATCACCTTGATTAGGTTGCTCTCCGGGCATAAAATCCAATTTATTACTTTTCCTTTTAAATAACAAATTATTCTATTTGGCTTAGTCAGGGGTTTGGAACTGAAAGGTTTTGGGACCTGTTTTAGACAGGCTGGGATTGTTTTACTATTCTATTACTTTTTGTGTTGTAGCATGGCATCATGACATGGGAAAATTGGTAATTTTTTTAAAGGTTAGCTTTCCAGATTTCTGTTATCAGATTATCTTTATAAAGATTTTCTCCTGAAACTCCCCATGCAATGATGTATTCTTGGCTTTTCACAATACGTTTTGAGTATTATCAGTTTGAAAGTTTCCTTAGATATTTTCTCAAGTCTATTTCCAAAGTTCAGAAGTTTTCCTTCATTGTTGCTTTATTACTATAATTCAATATATGAGATTTGAGAATAGTTATTCAAAGATACAGAAAGTGGTTGTAGGTTGGATGAGAGCTTAAGGGCAAAGAAATGACCATACCTCTGTACTTTGTTTGTATTTGGCACTCTGCTTAGTTGTCTTAGGGAGATCTTTTGCTGCAAAACATGTTTCATGCTGCAAAAAAGTGATACAAAAAGATGTATGTGCAAAATAAATGATGGGGTAATTTATCACATGCTTTGGTGTAGCCAACTGTAGAACCTACAAATTGTCAAGATATGGTCCGAGGTTTGTTTTTTTTTATCCTGATTTTTTGACTGGGCTACAATTAGGTGAGATGCCAGCACAAAGGACCAGAGTTCTGAGGGTTCTGAAGAGATGCTTGCACTTGTTTGACTTCCATAATTTTCTCACCTCTTTAGGTCTGAACGAGTTCTTCATCTGCTATCAGGAAAAAAATTGTTCTCATCTCTAAGTAACATAATCATCTGGCCATGTCACCCCAATCTGTTCTCTGCCAGCCATGGCTGTGAGTGATAATTGCTTTTTTCTAATCTCTGGCTGCTAAAATTAAGTGGAGTAAATTTTGTACAGAAGGAGGATCCTTGACAGACATGAGTCCCTAGAGCTCTAGACTATCAGCAAAACTTCAGTCTGAAACTAAAGGTAGTGGCTAAACTTCAAATGTTTATCTGTATGGTCTAGACAGTCCCAAGGTTGATTCTGAGTTTAATTAATATATCAATTAAACAGTGTATCTGGATTAAGGTCAAATATCTGTTTGCAGACTAGAAATGAGTGTACATGTTTTAATGGTTTCTTCTCTCCTTGCAATGTAAGAAATAGCGTATTGACACTGCACTGCTTCAACTCTTTTTTGAATGGTAATTACAAAAATATGCAGGGTCAGCTTATATAATTATGTGGCTGATTCAATGTGATTTAAATTTGTATACATAAAAACTTATATAAAAATATATGTATGATTTATACCAACAATTCCTTTTTATACATTCAAAGGGGCTTGCCAAAAAACTTGAACTTCTGAGTTACAATGTGAAAAAGAAGTCCTAAGTCACTGAATCACTTTCAAACATTGTAACTTGCTATTGCATTGCCATAACATAGATCAACCTGCACTCCTCCTGTAAAAACTAGTATATCTGGTGGAACAACAGTGTAGTAGTAACTGGAAGTGTGAATTCGTTGGATACCTGTAGAGGGATTTATTTCCTGTGCCTTAATTTTTCCCTCTAACACAATAACACACTGGTAGTTTTCCCATGCAAACATTCTTGAGACTCCACAAGCTGGTTTCTGTTGAAACTTAACTTTTCTGATTCACCTTATGTTTTTTCTCTAAGACAATAAATACCCCATTTTTCCTCTCAAAGGTGAGAACAGTGTCTTTCAATGCTTCAGCTTGCAAAAACATTTTGAAGAATAACCTTCTAGGACTAAGACACAGAAAGGTTTGAATGCTGTGGTGCTATACAGGACCTGTCAAAACCCTTAAATCAGTGATTCTTCCCAGCACCACTCCTGCAGAGGGGCACCTGGAGTCAATTAGTTCAGATTAAGAGGAAAGAATATATACAGTGTCTGTCCTTGTACGGTAGATGAGATGAATTGGCTTTTTACCCCTTATAGCTGAAAAGAATAGTGTTTTCTTACATGTATGACTCAGAACAGTTAAACAATGGTAATTATTTTATTTATTTATCTGAGCTTGTAGGTTTCTATCTATTGAGTTTAAGGGGCCTTTGGGTGTGGCTGGAGAAAACAGTGGAGAGGAGGGCTCTGCACTAACATCTTGCTACCCACACTTAATTTTACCAAATCAGAGAGCGCATGCAGTTTAAGACAGATGGCAGTTCTTGACATATGAAGAATAAAACTAACGTTGAAGGGCTTTGGGGGGCTCTGTGTGTGGTCTGTTGAAGTCAGTGATGTACAGTACATTAAGCTTGTTGCTGTTTGAAGGCTGTATCTCTAGCTCTTATAAACTGATGGAAATCTGTGCTTTGTCTGCCTAGTAATTTCTGAAATTTTCTAACTGAAGAACTTTGTCTTTTCTTTGTTGTTATGACATTTGATTTTTGACAAATTTTGGGTTTTTTCTCCTTTTCATACAGAATAGTTCAGTTTCTCTGTCAGTTCTGCAAATAGTGTAGGACGAGCCAATGTTAAATAAGACTCCTACTTACAGTATAAATAATCTTAGAGTAAAAATTTTACCTGAGGAAACCCGCACCACTAAAATGTAAAAAAGATTAAAATCATACTGATATCAAAGTTTAGGTGTTCCCTAATTAATGTTGTGAATACTCATAAGATGAGCAGAATTGTCTTTACTCTGCATAGTCGCAAATATCAAACTGAAATCTATTTATTTTTTAATCCTACATTACCAGATGTTGCAATATTTTGTTTTCCAAGGTTAAAACTATGTCTAACAGAAAATGAGATAGACTTTTCCAAATAGGGTGAAAAGAACAAACTGAAAAAGGACCATAAATGCTAAGATGTGCATAAAATGTTGCTTTTACCACATTATGTAAATTTTTTTTCTTGTGTTATGTTTACTTGATAAATTTTCACTTAATGTGGATGCTTGTGAGATTATAAAAATGTGTTTTTAAATTTCTTTAATTTTTTCTTATTTCTATTGGAACAACTAGGAATTTATAAATTATTTAAAAAAAATCATAATCCTAAAGCATAGTCAAATTGTGCTCTCTCTTTCGAGTTAAAAATACTCCCGTTTAGCTCAAACCATGTTAGCATTAATTTAAGATAAGATAGTAGCTGAATTTGTTCATTTTTCCCAGTTTATATGTTCAATTCAGGGATATTTATTGTTACAATAATTGACATCATGTGAAAGACAGATGGAAAAAGTCTTAATGTAGATTTAGATCATTAAGATATGCAAAAACCATTAATTTCTGTATTTTTTACATACCATTTGATTAAGATCTTTTTTTCTGGAGTTCATGGTTTCTTTACATTTTAAATGTAAGTCTGGATTCCCAGGTATAATGTAACTTGACTATGAGAAAATTATTCTTTTAATTTTGTTACTTGTACGCTATCAGCTTTAATTCAATGCAAATATAATACTATTTTTTTTGAAATTATAGTTTCTATAAAATAGTGGATTTCATAAATAAACACTAATCCTGAATTAGATCCCAAGAAAATATTAACTTGAGTTATATTTAATGAAAAAATATCCTTAAATCTCAAAAGCAAAAAACCAACCTTTTTATTACAGGATTAAATATATCTTCCAAAGCCCTTCTTGTGTTCCTGGTGCTGCTCTTTGTTTGAATTGCATCAGCTATAAAAGCATAATTACCAGTTCTGGAAAACAATTTTCATGGTAACGTGCAGCCAAAGCCTAGAGTGGCAAATGGGAGAAGCCAAGGATTGATAAGAACTCTTGATATGTGTCAGTCTCTGCCTTATTACTGAATTATCACAACAAAAAAACTTGCTGGTGCAAATCACGAGTAGAAGAAAGATGATGAGTGCCTGGGTGTCCTTTTAAAAATGATTGGGAGCCTGTTCATAGTGTTACAATAATATAAGCAAATAATTGCTAACACCTTAGTTAAACCTGACTATAAGACTTTCAGTAAGAGTTAAATCTGTGATTATTAATGATATCACTAGAGGGAAAGGGCTTTTTCCCAAAATTAGTCAAAAGGTACAGCTATTAATTAATTTTACCATCTCATTTTGGTCCTGAAAATGAAAGCTGAATATTTTTAGGAATAGACTAACAAAAGGGCTGAATCACTGCTTTGAGTAGAGAGCATACCTTTCATACCAAATGTCTCAGTTACTCATGTAAGTCTTTTCCATGTAGGAACGTGGACATACACATAATATTCCTGGGTTAGAATAAACAGAAACAGGAAAAATGATACTAAAATTGAAGATGCCCCCCCGCCCCTAACCAAGCACCACTTTTCCCCTGGTGGGATGGGGAGAGAATCAGAGGGGGTAAAAGTGAGAAAACTTGTGGGTTGAGATAAGAAGGTTTAATGGGTAAAGCAGAAGGGACTTGTGCATGCAAAGCAAGGAATTCACTTTAGACTTCCCAAGGATAGGCAGGTGTTCAGCTATCCCCAGGAAAGCAGGGCTCTAGCACACCTAGGAGTTACTTGGGAAGACAAACACCATAACTAAATATCCTCTCCTTCCTGCTTCAATTCAGGAAGGACATTGAGGTGTTGGAGCAAGTCCAGAGAAGGGTGATGAAGCTGCAGCACAAGTCTTATGAGGATCAGCTGAGTGATTGTTTAGCCTGGAGAAGAGGAGGTTCAGGGGAGACCTTAGCACAATCTTCAACTGCCTGAAAGGAGGTTGTAGCCAGGTGGAGTCAGGGGCTTCTCCCAGGCAACCAGGAATGGCCTCAAGCTGTGCCAGGAGAGGTTCCGGTTGTACATCAGGAGGAAATTCTTCACAGAAAGGGTGATTAGTCATTGGAATGGACTGCCCAGAGAGGTGGTGGAATCACTGTCACTGGGGTTTTTTAGGAAAGAATGGATATGGAACTTAGTGACATAACCTAATTGACGGTTATGTTTGTTCATAGGTTGGACTCAATGACCTCAGAGGTGTTTTCCAACCTAATTTATTCTGTTATTCTGTGATTCTTCTGAATAAGATGCCATATGATTTTAAATATCCCTATGGTCAGGTGGGGTTGACAGTCCCCTCCCAATTCCCTGTGCACCCCCAAACTCCTCGCAATGACATTCATGTTTATCAGGTCTTCTCCCTCAATAGTACTTTCCACAGCCTCAGTCCCAGCCTCTCACCCACGTTCCTTCTCCCATTTTTTCCCCTTTGCTATGCTATGTTTCTTTACAGATAATGGAGGTAGCTGTCTGGTTTTGGATTTAAGGCAGTTACAGGGAAAATGCCTGTCAGACCCTGCACATAGCATGGTCTAGAGACACAAGAAAATGAAAATCCATAGAAATTCTTTGACAGATATAGACACAATTTGCACACAACTAAGTTACCCAAATCCAGCAGGATTCCAACGATATGCAACTTTTGTGTGTGGGTTTGTTTCTTTTTTTTACTCTTTCCCGTACCGTGGTAACAGCTACAAGTTGATGGAACTTCTGACTCTATTTACAGTAGTCTTCAAGGCCAGGTTGGATGGGGCTTTGAGCAAGCTGGTCTAGGGAAAGGTGTCTCTGTCCATGGCAGGTGGGTCAGAACTAGATCATCTTTAAGGTCCCTTCCTACCCAAACCATTCCATGATTCATTGTGAAGTGATAACTTGTGGGTAAGAAAGATTCAATTAAATCTGATCCACTGCTCTGAGAGTGCGGGGAAAGTATATGCAAAATAAACTTTGTAACAAAGCACAGTTTGCAAGACTTAAACAGCCAATTCTTTGCTTTTGGTCAGTTTTTCAAGACGAGCTCTTTGATATTGACAGGACTGAAGCTTTCCTTGCACATGCACACATAATTCACTTGACAGAGGCATTTGGAGCACAGAAATTTTCAGGCTATGTGACTTCAAAGTTCATGACAGCATGAGCAAGTAAAAATTGGTCTTTGCTAGGGAAATTTGGACAACCTTTTGGTAAATACTGTCATCAGCTCTGTCCCTAAGAATAATGACAGATTTCTTTCCCTTTGCATTGCTGAGATAGCTTTCTTATGCTAATACAGTTATCTCAAATGAAATATGTTACACAGGAAAAACAAAGAATGTCCATGAAATCAAACACTCAGTGTTATACAACAATACACTTCAAATTATCCCTTTTATCCAGTTCTATGGGAATAAGATATGAAGCTTCCTCCAATTCAATAACATATTCCTTTACAACTAAGCTCTGCTATTGGATATATGTGATGCTTTCATTGTTTCACAGGGAATGGTTTTCACTAGGCTTAAAATTATATCTTCTTTGTTGAAAGCATTTGAAATTAACATAATGGAAGTAGCAAGAAATGCAGATGGATGGGGGGGGTGAACCTTGGTTTTGAATAAATGACATTGGTAGGCTTTTGGATCTCAGATACCTTTTAGTTACGTTGAATTTCTATGCAAATTTTAAGAGTTTTTGAGATCCCATCCAGATGGCTAAAGTGTGAATTCTACTGTTAACCAAAAAAAACCTCCAACATGGAAATGGCCCAAGAAATGCATCTTTTGCCCACTGTTTCTATTTCAAGGGACTGTGAATGTTGGCTGGCAGCCAGGGCTGTTGCAGAGTTCCAGTGGTAAAAGCTGTACCAGAATAGACCCTGCCCACACACAGAAGTGTCAGGACTATTTAGCTTGTCAGTCCTAATTTCTCTCTGTGCTTGAAATCATCTCCTGTAGCACACCCCTTGATGAAGCATATCACCCTTCAGCAAACACGCTCATTCCAACAGAATATTCTCTTTCTCGTTGCACTTGCAAAATGATTTAAGATGAGGATCTTAATGTGTTACCCCTCCCTGAAACCTTAACTGTTGTTTCTATCACTTGAGAACTGGAGTTTATATCAGATCTAAAAAGATGCAACTCACTTGCCCATCTCCAAGCTTTTGGTTGTGCATCTGTCATGGTTTAACACCAACTGGCAGCCAAGTATCACACAGCTGCTCACTCACTTCCCTTCTACCCCCGTGGTGGGATGGGGAGGAGAGTCAGGAAAGTAAAGAAAATAAAACTCAAGTTTAATAACTGTGGCAAAGTGAAATATAATAGTGATACTACTAGCACTAATAATTTTAATAAAAAGGAGAAGGAAAGGAGACAAAACCCAAGAGAAACAAGGGATGCACACTGCAATTGCTCCCCACCCCCTGACAGGCCCAGCCTCCCCCTGAGCAGTGATCATCCCTCTTCAAAGTAACTCCCCCCAGTTTATATACTGGACATAATGTATTATAGTATGGAACATCCATTTGGACAGTTTGGGTCATCTTTCCTGGTCATGATTTCTCCCAGGTTTTTGTGCACCTCCTTGCTAGCAGAGCATGAGACACTGAAAACTCCTTGCCTCAGGGTAATTACTACTGAGCAGCAGCCAAAACATCAGTGTGTTATCAACATTATTCTCCCACTGAATCCAAAACACAGCACAGTACCAGCTACTAAGAAGAAAATGAACTCTGACCCAGTCAAAACCAGAAGAGCGNCCCACCCCCTGACAGGCCCAGCCTCCCCCTGAGCAGTGATCATCCCTCTTCAAAGTAACTCCCCCCAGTTTATATACTGGACATAATGTATTATAGTATGGAACATCCATTTGGACAGTTTGGGTCATCTTTCCTGGTCATGATTTCTCCCAGGTTTTTGTGCACCTCCTTGCTAGCAGAGCATGAGACACTGAAAACTCCTTGCCTCAGGGTAATTACTACTGAGCAGCAGCCAAAACATCAGTGTGTTATCAACATTATTCTCCCACTGAATCCAAAACACAGCACAGTACCAGCTACTAAGAAGAAAATGAACTCTGACCCAGTCAAAACCAGAAGAGCGTCTTGATAAACTGGGGCTTCTATTGCTGCAGACTGGCTAATCATTTCCTTTAAGAAGATTTTCCAGTCTGTTTTTCATAAAGCTCAAGGTTTGTTAAACCTATTGAAACTACTGTGGTTTTTAGAAATAAATTTGTTACTCATTTAAAACTAATTTGTGGACTCCCAATGGTCTGTTGATTGAAGCCTAATTGCCTCAGGAGTATTTCTGTGATCCTCAGATTTTGTTGAAATTAGTCTTGGTACCTCAAGGCATGTTGGTTTTGTTACCTGCCCCACCGAAACCACAAGTGAAAACCAGCCTTTTATCATATGCAAAATAGATTCATGGTCTTATATGTTGACTTCTTTTCTTCTTTTTTTAATGTGTAGTGCAGATGACTTGTAAAGAGGTGTTAGGTCCTTTGTAGTAATTTTTCCAAAGTGCATCACTAGTGCCCTGTAGATAGGGTGCTTCAGACTGCTGGCTATATTTTTTTATCTTATGCTTTATATCAGAAGATTTCAGTATGACTCTAGTAGCTGCTATGAATTGGGTTGCACATAGCAGTGAGGGAATGTTCTCACTTAAGACTGATAGCAGAGGCATCTTTTGTAAGGAAGTCCTCATTTGGTCTGTAAGATAAATTTTTCTTACAACCAACTTCTGTACTTTTGGGGTTGGTTTTGTGTGGTTTTTTTAATTGATTCTTTTTGACATGTTTTGTTACAACTAATTTCATTTGTCACAATTTCCTTATTTGGAAAAAAATATAAATGCTGCAAAATAATACAGTCGCATTCAGCTTTCATGATAACATTTTTCCACAATATGCATCTGAGTAATTTCTTCTATAAAAATTTATTTATTAAGATTTTCAAAACTAGCTATGAACTGCAGATGAAGTGTAGCAGAGGATAGCGTTTTTATTTGTACAAGAAGAGCAGAAATGTGTGAAGAAAGTACATTTTATCTTCAATCTAATTACCAAGATAGAAGAATAGAATCTTGATTGAATACATTCTGAGTTAAGTCTTTGGTGTAGAAAACTACCTTTGTTTTTGTGTATTGGTGCAGCTGTGAGTCCATTCAGTTAATTTCCCATCTTTCCATCAGTAAGTGGAAGACCATGTGATAGATGAATTTCTGTGCTTATAAAGGCATCCGCCTGATTCACTTTTTGAAATGAGGAAGCCATACTCATTCCTTGGGCAATTATTTTCTAATTTTCTGTCTAACAGTTTATATAGTTTTTTTCCTTAGTGAAGAACACCCTTCCCCAGCCACCGTGTGTGTACATGTCTGCACATATGTTGTTCTTCAGTGCACGGGAGGAAAGAAAGAGATTTTGAATTTGGCCTAGGATTTTGGGCCAATAAACCTCCCTTCTCTGAAAGATATTATGAGCTATGAATAGCTAAGTACACTTCAGTGCATACATTATTAGAATGTTTCCTTCCTTTTTAAGTCAAGTCGCACTCAGCAAGCTGAAGATACTGAAGGAAAAGAACTTAATTATATTTTAGACCTACGAAGAGGGAGCTTGGAATGGCTTTGCTGTTTTGTTGTGGCTTTAAGTAGGACTGAGACAAGCATGTGTTTAAACTGTTTACAGTTCCACCTTCCCCCCTGCCCCCCACCTCAAACTCCCACCTCAAAATCCAACCCCTAGGGAAAAGAAACAGCCCTAGCTATGTAATCAGTTCCTGGAGTTGGATAGATAAACACTCTAGTTGTCTTTCAAGGTGTCAAGCAAATATTTGTCTTTGAGTGTCTCCAGCTCAAAGATTCTTGTTCCAGCCAGATTAATTATGCTAAACATTAAGTATGTTTAGTGACATTGTTGGAAATGGAATAAGGACCTCCATTACAAAACTTTTGCCTAGAGCTTAACTTTCCTAGTGCTCCATGGTTTTTCCTTTTTTTCCCCTTACCATTTCCTTCTGCAGTTATATCCTGAGATGCTCGTCATCCTCTTATAATCCTGGTCACTCTTTACCATTATTAATGATCCTAGATGGTCCTATTGCTTTCTTTCAGCTTCATTCCAGGATTTTAACAGGGGGATGAACTGATTCTATTATGGTTGTACTTCAACGTATTAAAATAATTATTCAGAGAATAAATAACTAAGCTATTTTCAGTAACCGCAACATAAAAATCTTTACTGTAACACTAGAACCATCCAAATTAAAGAGTGAGGCAACTCCATCTTAAATTGAAGACATTCACTTAATGAAGTACCAGACTTACAAAACCAAACAACTTTGGTAAATAAAGCAGCCAGTAAGCCTTCATCAGTTACATGCTGCCATTTGCTATAAATTTCTTTGGACTTTTTAAACCTCTCATCTAGCAGGAAACACTCTACAATCTTAACATTCTGTTTTGAATGCAAATGGATATAAAATGTCCTAGAACAATAGAATAGGAAGAAGGTAATAAAAGAAGCAAATGAAAATCAAGTTTATTTAATAAATAATACATTCTAAAACTAAATACATTTTAGCAAAAGCCTGATTGTTGCATATATTTTAATGACAGAGATCTGCTCTTTGCTGTAGAATATTGGCTGTTAGGCACTTCATCATTCTGACTCAGAATCCCTTCCAATACTTTAAGAAAGACTCTTTGCTGCCTTTGGATGAATCAATAATTATTTTGCATTGTCATAAATATAAAATAAAACCAGTATTATGATTTTTAGAAAGATATGTGATTTGGAAAACTCTTGATAGCTTTAATCCTATTCATTTTGACAGATGTCTCCAAGGTGATTTAGGGGACAGTTAGATTTACAGTACTTTAAAGAGAGCATATATTCTCAGGATGGATGTGGAAAGACTCAGACAAATAATAGGTCTATATAAATTTTGCTACCTGACAAAATATATGTATGCAATTTTTGGATAATGCCCTCATCTCCTTCAAATTCACTATATAACTGCAAGGTAAAAATATATAAGAAGATGTAAACTGATGAGCTGGGTAGAAGCTCTGGGTTACTTCCACATTAATGTATTGCTGTAAAGGGAGCTTGATTTATTTAGATTGCTAGAATTGCAGAGGGCACAGGAAGGAACAGACTTTAGGACATGAAGTGTCTTTTAAGCAGAGCATTGCTTCAATGACAAATGGTAACACAACCAGGACTGTTGTTGGTGAATCTTCAAAGTGCCTCACCTACCAAACAAGACGTAGGCTAAAGTAGTGTAAAAAAAAGTCAAACAAAACCCCAGCTCTATGACAGCTCATACCTTAACAGTGTTCATGTTGGCAGAATCAGCAGGGTAATATTAATGTGTATGTTTAATTTTATTGTGAAATTATGTTTGTATTTTGCCTTCTGCTGGCTTTCTAGATGAAAATAATTTATTCATTACTAAGGTCTGAGCCCACTGCAAAGGTTGTACTCAGTTAACCCAAATGTCTGCCTTGTTTTTTTTCATTTTCTCCACTTACTGCTTCCTTCTAAATTGTGTTGGAATGTATTTTAGCAGACATACCTTTAAGTGGCCTATAGAAAACTGAATCTGAATCAGTGAAGGAGGCGTAGGCAATGGACAGCTGAAATAATTTTTTTGAGTCTTATTAAAAGGGAGAAGTGATTTACTTTGATAGTGGCTAAGTCCTTGCTGCAATCGCCATTTTACTACTGACTCATTTGAGCTCTTCAGTCAGCTAATTGGCCTTTACAGATAAATTAGTAAGTATGAGTGTTATAAATCAGAGAGGTCCCTTTTAGTGAGGTGAAGACTGTCAGTGCTTAATATCTACAGAAGGATGGGTGGCTAGGAGAGTAGCACTTCATCATTGAAAAAATGCATCATGCTGTCACACACAGAAAGTTGTTCTGGATTTCTCCAGAACTGAACGAGTTTAATTTGTGCACAAGGATGTTCATTAATTATCTGAGAAAGTCTCGCTAGCTGCCAAAATGCAAAATTCTTATTAAAAAATCAGGATCCTGTATCAGACAATACCTCATGAGTGCAATACAGCAGATGAATGACACTGAACTTGAGCTGCACAGGAGGGAAAAAATAATCTATAGTCATTGCTTTAAGAAATGTTGGACACACTTGTTTTTAAGTCATATGCAACTACAGAGAATTTTTTCAAGGAGAAAGGAAAATCTTATGTCACTTTTCCTGACAAAATATGTTGTAAATATGAAAAGCCTATGACCTTTAAAATGAAAAATTGTTAGTATATTTGTGGAAAGTATAATCTCTCATTACTAGTTAATACATTCCCAAAACATACCATTATTAATTCCAACCAATTAATTGAAAAAAAGGCTTATTTTCTAAATTCTCAGATAAATTAGAGAAAGGAAATTTTGTTATAAATGGGAAAGTCAGACCTAATGATATTGTGAGCTAGAGGAGGGTTTGATTATCTACTGAAATAGCAGGGCCCTCCATTCTGTGAGCTTATTTTTATCAGTGTAGATCTTCATGTATGAGAAAGAAAATAAAATGTACATTTCATTTATTTTGCTAGAACAGTATTCATTCTTAGGTTTCTATTGATATAGTTGCATTGGTGCTTTATGACAATATTATTTTTGTAGGCTGACAGGGATAAGAGTTAGGATATTGGAACTACTAAAATATAAGAAAAATACTAGTCAAGACTACTAGGTAACTGATATGCCAATCACATATACAGTAGAAATTATATTCAAGGAAACATGATTTTGGCCAAAGGTATAGAGCAAAAATAAACCCTCTGCAGACAACACATACCTATTCAGTCTCACATTATAAAATGAGAATTTTGTTTCCCAAAATTCCCAGATCTATGGTGGTGAGCTGAAGAAAACAGAGAAGACATGAGGAAGTGAGTACTGATGGACACCAACTACACCTATTGGAGCTGTAGATGCTTGTGAGATTTAGACATCTCCCTTTTATTGCATTGATTCAGAAACAAGGTTTTCCTCTTCAGCCTACATTACTTACATTGCCTTAATGATCTGCACACAATGGGTGGTTGTCTACTTGGTAAACATCCCTTCATGTATAAAATACATATTCCATGCTTTAGTTCACCTTTCAGTAATGCAGACTGGAATTGGGACTGGACCTGGTTGTAGAAATAGAAAAAAAAAAAAAGAAAAAGAGGGCCTAAAATAGTTCTCACAGTCATGGAAATAGCTGTTACCTAAAAATTCGTGATTTTTATTTCCAGACAGTGAAATTGTTTGCAGATAGATTTCCCTCAATATTTCTAAATTGATATTTCTTTCCTCCAGGACCCTAGGACAGTTGTAGAGGGAGATCAAGAATTCCTGCAAACATCAGAATGAACAACAGTAAAATCTTTACTTGTCATGAATACTCAGGCCCTGTTTCTGTAGACTTGTCTACAAAAGACTTCCCACAGCCCAGAAGTATTCCTGACTTTGACTATCTTTACTTTTCATGACAACCAAAAAATGAAAAGGGCTACTAGATTTTTAATAAAAACTATCAGCAACTATTAGTACAAGAATAAACCATGGTAATTTTGAAGATTGTTTGATGTTAGAGTTTTGTATTTTGATGGCAGGAGTGGAAACAACAATGAAGTGCTACGTAAAAGTCTTTTGTCTAGAAGCAAGGTCCCAACTAACCTGAATGGCACAGCCAAAATTTGTGGTTAAACTTTGTAGGTATCTGCAGAGGTGAGCTCTATAGGGAATGCCATGTGGAATTAATAATTGTCTTTAATAATGTGCAACAAATAAGGCATTGGAAATGGAAAGCAGTAGAATACAGAATAACTCCTTTCCAAATGAGGCCTAAATAGTGCAGGACTCCTATTTAAAAGGGTAAGCAGTCATATGGTCAGTGTATTTCAGATCATATAAATAGAAAATGCAGTGAAGTAGGTGATATCAGTAGCTCCACTACAGCATCTGCAAACGTTGAATAATGACTTTGCAATCTTAATGGTGTTCTTTAGCACAGGGGTTTGGGCAATGCTGGGATATATGTGCTGTCACTGAAGGCAGACAGTGTGGTCTAGTAGATAAGGCATTGAGCTCAGCAGGGATGGCCAGACTATAATCCAGGCTCGCCACAAACACTGAGTAAATCTGTTCAGCTCTGAATGCTGTTGTTGTAACCCACTGTCTAAGGATTCAGCTGAATGTGATCCAGGCCTAGTTTGGTGCATGACAATTCTGTGACTAAGGCTTGGTTTTACTAAAAAAACTGTTATTAAGAAATAAGAAAGTATGGGAACTAGAGCTATGCAAGACAAGAAAAAGAAAAACAAGCAGAAGTGCAGTAGCTGACAGTTTTCCTCAGCAGTTGAAGGATTGAGCGGAAAAATACTGACATGAAAAGGGATAAAACAAACAAGACAAAGCAGAACATCAGAAAACAAGACTTCAGCAACATCAAGGTGGTTAGTTTCAAAACGTAACCGATCCAACCCTTTCCCGCTGACCTGACAATTCCCTGTCTGGGAGATGCTCATCAGTCATCCCTGCCATGGGATTGGTAAAGAGATTAATGATTATGCTACTTGTATATTTAGTCCTTGTTATTTACTGTTAGCCAAGAAATTATATCTGAGAAATCTTAAATTGTGTACTTTATGTGTGCAAGATAAAAGATGCTCAAATAAAAGTACTCTCTGCACATTCCCACCCTTGTTTCCTCACTGACAACACTCAGCAGTGCAGTGATACCGCCGATCCAAATAAGAAAGGGGCCCTCCTCTCATTTCTTAGCTCTGCTTTGCTGTGTTTCAAATAAGAAAATGCAGCAAACTAGAAAAAAAATGATTTCTTGTCCTGACCAGATTAATACCTTCCTCAGGGATGACAGGTGATGTGGTCAGAGGTCAACAATGAGAATCATTGTTTATGATCAATGTTTAAAAGAGGAACCTGAAGAAGGAATTAAAGGCTGTTTTACAAGTAACATGCAGTTGTCAAACCCACTTATTTTTAGTATGCATTTAATATATTTGATAATCTGTGTCCTTTTTTTGTTAAAATGTAGAGTATATAGTGCAAAAACCACAATTTATTTAACCATTTTATGCTGTTGAACAACAACATAAAGCAGTATCTGTGCTGAGGAAATAAAAACTGCTTGTGAGTCAGACAACTTTGTGTATAATAAATTCAGCACATTAAATCTGGCAGCAGCAGATCACAAGAAGCACAATTCCCACAGAGATACAGAAAGATGCTCCATGTGAGTTTTTGCTGATCTTTTCACTTGATGATGAAAAGAAATCGTTCGTCTCTATTTTAACCCTGAATTTTCTCATTTCCATAACAAAATGTTGGCAAGTCCTTTATATAATCTTTATCCTGTGATATTAAGATTACTTATCCAGAATGAATGCCTGCTAGGCTGATATGACACTCATAAGACTATGATCTTCCATGTGATTCATCATTTTTCATCTCATATTCTACTTTCTGTAAAAATATTGATTTTTCCTGTATGCTGATATATTCTGGGTATTTACTGAGAATCCAACTGCTGGTATGTTAGTCTTCCTTTTCCATCTTTACAATGGTTTAAGAAGTCTGTAACACATTTTAACACATCCAATTTAATTGGTACAATATTTATCACTTTGAAATAGAATTTAAAGGGGAAACAGAAAAGGTTCAAAAGTTCATGAGACTGTGTATTTGAAAATGGAAGTTTTGACTTTCAAAACTTCATCAAAGAACTTGATCTACTAAAGTTTTGAGCTTCAAGTGCGTAAACTCCAAAAAGCTGTGTTGGGATATGTTACCAGTTGAAGTAGTGAAGACATGAAACCTTCTGTACTCAAGAAAGAAGAATGAAGATATTCTTTTTCCATACCACTACAGGGAATATACTTAGAAGGAATAGATGAGTTCTAGGGATTATCAGAGCTCATCAGGATAAATTAACTTTCTAATGTCATCTAGTCAGATTTTGGGTCCAGCAGACATAATAAAGATCCAGAGTAAGATATTTGCCCCTAAAAAGACTATTAATCTTCCTTAATGAATCTGAAAATTATGAGAATATTATGTTTGGAAACTATTTCAGTGGGCTATACACAGAGTATTAGCTGGATAGTAATTCTGTGCCCTTTACCTAAGTGTTTGCTTTTTTGCCATTATTGGAGATGAGATAAATACTTATATGTTTTCATTTGAATGCCTATTTTCATTTAAACATCTGTTCTTTCATTTTTATACAATGCAGGTTTAAATTCTATGATCACTTAAACTATGAGCATCTTAAAAAAAAAAAACCAAAATGCAAGTATCAGTTTCATTTTTGGTACCACCTACCATAGGTAGGAAAGAACCTGGCTAATTTTAGTGTCATTAATTTAATTAACAATTTGCATTTGATAACTGCCAATTAGAAAGCCAGTTTTGTTTGTTAAATAAATATGGAATTCAAAGAAAAAGCATAATAGGTGCTTTTTTAATGCCAAGTTTTTGTTTTTAATACTATTTCTCTCCTAGAAAGGTTGTTCCTAAGAAAATATGCTAAGATTAATTACCTTGGTATAGGAAAATGCTTGCATGACACATTACCCACTCAGTTACTTACTTATACATAGGTCTATGTTTAGTGGAAAAGAGGATTTGGGATAATAAATTAGCAGAATCATAATGTGCACTCGATTATTACACAGTTAAGTACTGTCTTGGAAATTACTGAAGAGACTTGGGAAAAATGTAGAGTGTATATATATTTTGCCTGGAAGAGGTTTTGCAGATAGATGCTACGTGTAAACAAATGTGTTCCTTAATTTATTTGCACAAATTATTCTCAAGATGTTCATATGGGATTAAGCTCTGCCTCAACAAGATGTAAATTAGCATCAGAGAAAAGGTTGAGCTTTCTCTGAGTGAGAGAGAAATTGCCTTTTCTATTCTGTTAAATTTGACAGCTTTGATTTTTTTTCCAATTTGAGCTCCTGTAATAAAACTGGAAAACCATGTGAACTTCTGTATTTGAGGTATTACTACTCAACTATGATGACATGCAATTGTTCAGGAAGTTTGTGTAGGGGAGCAAATTTCTGTTGACCGAAAAATTTATTTTAGTTTTATCTGTATACTCTTAATTCAAAGGGGCTACTTAGGACCATAATAGAGGCAGCACTGTGTATCACACCAGCCAAATTTAAGTGTCTAACGAATCCACAAAACTCCTGTCTTATTCATGCATATAAAACTAGAGTAGACTCAGTTTTACAAACCCAAACTCTTGGGTACCTTCATTTCTTCTTTGCAAGCAAACAACTGCTCCCCTCACAACAGTTGTGTGCTTGTTACTTGTGTCTATCTGTGTCCATCTGAAACCAAAGGTCCCTGAGACCAAATTCTTTGAAACACCTAAAATGGACAGTTCTGCTTGGAATACACATAATACTGAGAGTGCAGATTCCATTACAAAAATCCTGCTGAAATTGATGCTTCCTAGCCTTAATGAGATAAAAACAAGAACCTTGGATTTACTGGCTCCTTTGAAATTCAGACCCTTATATTCCACAAGACTACCCTTCAATGAGCCATTAGGCAAGGACCACACCATCTCTGCCTCTGGGGTCAGGCTGTTGGATAACAAAGGTTTGAATGTTCATGGTTCCTCTTTGTTGACTATTCCTGCAGTTAGCCAGTGGCTGCTAACGCAGAAAGCAAAAGGGAGGCTAGGAATGGAAGTCTGACTCTCCCAGTGTCTTAATCAGTGGACCTTCATGTCACGTTCATTACCTTTCCTCTTTCAGGTCCATTTGAAATAGGCAAGGAAATAAGCTACTTTGTAAAACATTTGTTTAAGATAATATTTCACTTTTATCCAGCCACCCAAGACATCTTTTCTGTACCTCTAATCCTTCTTGCTGTCTTAATGCAAGGAATTATTTTGTTTCACAAGACTTCCTAATCTTTGTACCCAAAAATGTCCTGAACTCTGTGAACACTTGAGTAAGGAACAGACTTTGGACACAATACCTGCAAATTGTTATGGAGACATCTCCACTGGAGACACTAGGGATAACCATAAAAAGAATGAAACTGTGGATCCAACCTTGAAACTGGTTAAATAAACATGCACAGATGTCCTGCTTAATAGTAATAAGAGGAATGATAAATATCTCTCTCTGCCTGAAAGACTACAAGAATATAAAAGGTTTGAGGATTTAAAAGAAGAGACAATAGCAAGGAAAGTGTGGGAGAAGCAGAGAAAACATATAATTTTTTTTAAGACAAGAGCCCATAGTTGCATGTAATTTAAACATTTTGTTCAACTGGCTCTGATTAATGATTAATTATTTTGGGCTCAGTCACAGCAGCTGTAAATACTTTTTTCTTCAAAAGAATGTGCACTCTGCACCTGTTTGAATAAGATTAAACTTTATTAGCCTTCTAAGAAACTGTGCTAACCTTATCAATCATCTGAAATATATAGCCATGTTAAAAATTATAGCATCAAATATGATTATATCCTCACATTGAAGTATTAACAGGGTCAAAGACATAGAGAATTTTTAAAGAGGCTTTAGTGCTCCTTTGAGGCTTGGTTTAATAACACCAAAGAAGATCCATTTTTTAATCCAGAGATGACCAAGACCAGGTTTCTTTTCCCAACTGATGTAGCTGAAATCTTTCCCTGGACAGTTCCTGACTTCTTACAAAAAAAAAACCCCTAAACAACAAAGTGGTTTAAATTTTTTATTTTCCTAATGGCAAATAATAGCAGCCAAGGAGTCATAAAACACAGCAACTGCAATAAGTAGTTTTGATGATCTGGTAATTTAGGTTTTATGGAAGAAAGATATACGAGCATGCATCATCTGTAAGAGCCCATGGCATATGTCCATGCAAATCTATTTCAAACTGATCTGAGAAAGATTAATTCCAGACTATCCTGAATATTCCAAGCATTTTACAATGATTTAAAATATTTAAAGATTGAAATAATTTGGAATCCAGACTTGAAACCAGCCAATATATTATTTAAGGCTCCAGAATTTTTTACAAATGCTGAAACATCTGAATAGTTCAATTAAAAGGAATTATCTTTTTTACTAATACTGATTATGTCCTTTGTAGTTCTTTCCTACAAAAAGGTCCAGAGAAGAGAATATTTTGTAAAATATATGGTTTCTTCTGCATATTGCAGACCTTGGATCCAATTTTTTCTTTAGAAGTTATAGTGCTGGATAGACGGTAGATATATTTCAGCATGCAACTAGTTTTGCTGAGGAAATCTAGTCAACAATCCCCAAACTTCTACATTTTCTAAATATTTTTTACCTCATTAAACATGTTTATAATATGTCTTCCATAATTCCATAAATATTTTGGCTATTAAGTACACTTAAACAGCGAATTTAATTTACTCACTTATTTCCTTGACAAGTTTAATTGTTAGTGCAGTACAGTAAATAAATTCTTACATTTCTCTCCTAGGCCTCTTATAACCTGAAATGGATATTTGGTTCTTTCACTATTACCCCAAATTTCAATCTGTGCAACTTGCTCTCGTTATTAGTGCTTCTTTAAAGCCTATAATGAAGAAAAGGTCTGGACAGAAAAGAATTGTGTTTAGGAGATTCACTTACCTCTTTATTCTTTTATGCCACTACCTGGCTTTAACTGGATGCACATCTACTTTTGTTTGTCGTCTTGGTTATTTTCATGTGTGAATGAGAACATAAGAGTAAGATGATTAAAAAAAAAAATCCTGTTTTCCTTGTAAGGATTTTAGCTTACTGAACCCCTGTACTACCCTACTGACTTGTGGGCACCCCTTGCCTTTCAGAAGCTCGTGCCTTTCCCCACAGCTCCCTTTGTCCTCAGTGAAAGGCCCCAGCTGCGATTTGAACTCTGGCCTTCACACTGTGCAACGACTCCAGATCAACCATCTGGTGCAAACATTACCTGCAAACATGTGTTCACCTGGAGGTACAAATGACCCACTGAGCCCAAGAAAAAGGATAATGCCATTGTCTGCTGAGGTGATTTGTAATGACACAAGCTCAGCTAGGTAACACTTGTTATTATATATATGCCGGTGTGGTATTTATTTGGCTTTCACTTTGATGAATCATAGCTCTAGAGAATATCTCAGTAAATCAGTGATGCCTGCATAAGATAAAAAATAGTTTTTCTTCATAGTAGAAGAAAAGGTAATATTTGCCAAAAATTTTAGGGAGTCAGTATAGACTGCCTGTAGCAGCAGTAGAAATTGTGTACCACACCAAATGCAATTTGCACATGGCCCGATGCATTCATAACTTTCTGAAAAGTCAACCTCCACGTGGCTAATGATCTGGAAATATTTAAAACTGGTAACTAACCAAAAATTTATAGCAATGTAACTGCATTGGCCTTAACAGTCCTCTTTTTTTAGCTTCTGAAAACCAAATTCTGAGTTAATCCATGAGAAAGGAAATACCAAAATGATGATAAGTGCACAGATTTTGGGTTCTAACACTGAGTCAATAAAAGGAAGAAAATGCTATTGTACCTCATCTTCCTCACCAATTTTTCCTGAGTAACCAGCCTATGGAAAAGACATAGTAAATTTGCATATTTACACCTTTGGTTTTCTATCACAAGTGTTGCCCTGTTAGCAGTATTTAGGTACATGCTAATGTTTAGAAAACTCAATTATATTCACTGGTAAACAGCTCATAGAAACTGTATTTAATAGAATGTCTAGAGCAAAAGTGATGGAAATTACAGCTAATTTATTTTAAAGATGATCTTGAGAACAGCAGTTGAAAACACTGTATAAAAATGGTGTAATTTTATTATTTTGTCGTTAGGGCTCCTTTTCTTTTTTTGGAGATGACATAAGTAAATAAAATATATAGAGTGGGAATGTGCTGATGGTGAATTAATGATGGCTTTATTTTACCAGTCATGGTCCAATTCCAGATGAGTGCCACTGTAAGAGGAGTAGCTAATTTGGTGTAGTAGAGGTCAAAAAACCCAGCAGACTGAATCTGTACAAGGGTGACATGCCTGAATGTGACAGAAGAGCTTACTACTATGTACATTTCCCCATGATTTATTGCCTTTAATTTAACTCATTCTTGTTTACCTGAGTTTGCTGAATCCTTGGATGAAAAAAGGAGTCATGAGGAAAGAAATTACTTGCTATTTTCTGAATACGTCAAAATTGATCTGACATGTTAATGGTTTGCATGGGGAAAGGAAGTGGTGAAAGCTTCTGGCAGGAGAAACAGATGTGTGTGACAAAAAGTTTTTAGACAGGAATTTTTGTGCACTGCTAAAGCCAAGTGAGTTTTGATGTTTATAAGGCAGAAAAGAATAAAGCTTCTGTAAGAAAGGCTGAGTTGACACAGGTTACAGTGATCACTCAGAGTTCATAATCTGCTTTTTTCTTTACATTTTACAAAATGCCTTTGAGGGATTAAGAAGCTGCTGAATGCAATGTGAGTCTGTGAATACAGATAATGTGAATGGCAATGGCAAAGTCTGGTACTCTGCTAATTAGAGAACACCTGGAACTGATCTTTGTGAACTGTGATGGAAGTAGCGTGGTAGCGCAAATTCTGGCTTGTAATGCAGATTTATTTCTGTGATATACTTGCATATCCTGATAAACTTGTCTATTATGGTTTTTTTAATCACTTTAAATACTAAACCAAAGACAGAATAAAGAAAATATTTCAATTAATTTTCTGCTGTAGTTACACTCTGCCATCTTTTTGTTGTGAACAGAATTAAAAATGAAGTTCAGATATCGCTTCGTTTGTATTTTAACTATTACTTTCTCCAGTTTATAAAGTAGATCTCTACTCTGGAAAGACTTATATGTAGTATTATACACTGAAGTCGATGAAAATGACAGATATAAAAGTAAGTGAGTAAGAGTCGACAAAAAAATGAGACATTACTCTGTAGATTAATTCTCATTTGTTGTGGTCTGCTGAAGAGTTCTGTTTGGGTTTTTAATTGTTCTTTGCAAGATCTTCCTATTTAGAAAAACAATTTATGTTGACCTACTGTGTCCCTTTTTGAAAACTGTTAATCAGATGGGATTTAGCTTCTTTTTTATAACATTAAGAATCAAACTCCTAGGGAAAAAATTAATTAGGTATTTGCATTGGTTTTTTGAAGGGCATTAATGTCCTTCCAGTAGCTCAGGGAGGTGGCTTACACAGAGCGTTTGGATGTTTTCTTGCTATATTCACATTCTAAACAATCTGTCTCAGACTGGAAAGGCAGTTGGATGCCTGTAGAAGATCTGTAGCAGTCCTGTTTTTTCCCCCAAATATACTCCAACAGCAATTTCATTGTGGAAAACTATTTTCTCAGAAAACTTTTTTCAAATATTTTATATTTCAAACAGTTGAAAAAAATCTGTTTTTTTTCTCACTCCTTTAGTCCTGTTCTTTCATGCTAGAAAGGAAGTGGGAAAATAATTTTGTTTCCATCTGAAATGTGCTAAAATCTAACTAAAAAAATACAACTTACTAATAAACATGTGCAGGCAAAACATATGTTTCAAGGTGAAAATAAAAGGGAAAGGTTTGAGAATTTTAAATATCTTCCAAAATAAAGCTTAACGACTACCTCAATAGGTACAGAAGTTCAATATTTAAAATAAATGATTACCTGATTTTTAAAAAAATAAATAATGAGCTGATAAAACAGGATATGCATTTAAAACAGAGATAAAATACTGTGGTGGATTGACCCTGACTGGACACCATATGCCCACAAACCATTCTATCACTGCCCTTCTCTGCTGGACAGGGGACAGAAAAAGAAAATGAAAAGCCCATGAGTTGAGATAACAACAGGGGGAGACCATTCACCAATTATCGTCATGGGTAAAACAGATTTGACTCAGGAAAAAATTAACTAGCAATGAAATTAGAGTTGGATAACGAGAAAAAAAACCCAAACCAAACTTAAAAACACCTTCCCTCCATCCCTCCCTTTTTTCCAAGGCCCAGCTTCACTCCTGAATTCTTTACTTCTTCCCTTGCAGTGGAACAGCCCCCTGTTCCAGGGAGTGAAGGCTGCGGTCAGTTCCTTGCGCGTTGTCTCCACTGCTCCTTCCTCCGCAGGGGAGGGCTCCTCACACTGTTCCCCTGATCCAGAGTGGGGTCCCTTCCACAGGAGACAGTCCTCCATGAACTGCTCCAGCGTAAGTCCTTTCCGTGAGCTACAGTTCTTCGTGAGCCAGTGCTGGTCCCTCCCATGGAGTGCAGTCTTTCAGGAACAGGCTGCTCCGATGGGGGTCCCTAGTGGGGTCCTGCCAGCAAACCTGCTCCAGTGTGGGCTTCTCTCTCCACAGGGCCATGGGTCCTGCCAGGAGACTGTCCAGTGCTCCACTAACTCTCGAGGGAAGAAAGACATGGTGTTGGGGAACCTGGACATTTGTGACCATGAAATCAGAGAGTCATACAATTTTTCTTTCTTACAAGAGTCTTATCATTCTTATCAGTCTTATTTCCTTTTGAAGATAAGTCTCTGAGGAAAAGTTTGCAGTGAAATACTTTACTAAATGGCTTAGAAAGACAAAAGTTGTGCAAAACTCATGCTTCTTACCCATGTCATGATAAATCTGATGAGAGTGGTACTTGAGCTCAGTTGGACAGAAGGATGACTTGTATTGAAACATATTTTTATTTTGTTGCACTTGATTTTTATTAGTTCTCTGCTGGAATGCAAGCCAAAAGATCCTCTCACCTGCTGTAAATATGCAGCACAGGGCGTACATCACAAATCTGAATTGGTCCTAAGGGAGTAAGGATTTTCCAATAACGTATTTGGGATGATGAAGGGGAGAAAAAAGCTTTCGTGTGGCATGGGCAGGGATTTTAAAAAATGTATGGAGAGGTACTTTCTTCCATAAATGTGTTTTTTTCTTAGGTATTATTAGGGTCTGAATTTTTCCAATAGCAATGAAATGGGGCTTTGCACTTCATCACATAAATTGAATGTAGTTACTCTTGTGTAACTCATAGAAAATCCTTATGTTCCTTCTTGCAGCAAAATATACCTGAGCTCTGACATTCTGTTGTATCTCCCTCTGGTATACTCACATCTGGAGCAGCTTTGCAATTAGATTGTCATCTTCCATTAATACACAAGTTTTGATTCAATCATTATCTCAAATTAATTAAGAGACTTTTAATAATCATATTCATCAAACTCTAGGATCATTATGTTTTCCTTGATCCTTAAAATTGCCTTTGTCTTAATTGTCAGTCTGGAATTTCAAAGCAGGGCTGTACAGTCAGTGGTAAAACTTGCACTTTTACCTCTGTAATAACTTCTTGCAGTGCTGACTCTCCTCATTCTGGTTTAGATGGGATTTGTTTTACAACTGACTTTTAAGGACAATTGCTTTCTCTGTGTATAAGACTACTTCCATTTTCCCACAAATATTTATCACTTTTCTTCTCCTGTAATGCATGAAATATTCAATTTCAGTCTCACTTTATTCGTATGTTATTATATTTTTAATCTGCACATGCATTTCTAAAATCCTTTTGTGAACTGTCTGCCATACTTTGTTGATTGGAGCATCCAATAAAAGGGCAGGATTGATGGATTGGTACTGAATTTGGTTAAGTAGAAAATTGGAAGAGGTTAAAATGGTTGAAAAGGTGCTCCAACTTTAGGCCTAGTAATGAGAAGGCCTAAAGGGAGAAGGAAATGGGATTGTAGGAAGGGAAGTGCAGAACAAAAGAAAAAGTGGCACATTAAGTTAACAGACCATGAGCCATGAGTGAGGAATGCAAAAGAATGGAGACATGATATACAAAAATTAGATCTGTGTCTTGATTTGCATTGTGAAAAGTGTAGAGCTGGAGAGGATCCTGAGAACTGAAAGGACTGTTAGTCTGGAGGGCATTTTCAGACTTGTTCCTCCACAGAGTATTAAAAGTCTTCAATAAGATTTTATGCTATGACCTGTTTTTCAACCTAACTTTTGTGCAAATTGTCTGACCCCTAAGTTGAAAATACTGCAAATAGAGAAGACCAATTTTTCTTCTCTGCCATTACAGTAAGATCACCAAAGAAAATACAGAAATGGGACTAGAAATCTCTCCACATTTTTGACACCAATGGGATAGGACGCAGGATTTTTTCCCTCAATTTACGTTGCTACTAGTAGCATCTGCTCTATTTCCCTGTATTAGTCTGTTTCCCCATGTTACTCATGCTTGTGTTCAAAAATAATCCATGATGTTGAGAGCTGAACCAAAAATACTTAACAAGAATTGGTAATAGTGGTGTCTGCATCTGATGCCACCTTTTGTTCTGGCTGCCTATTTTCATCTCTCTGATACTTGCCTCGGTCTGTGTTTTTTTATACTGTGTAACACATGTATGTGTTTCTTAATGTATGGGTACGAGGTAGAACTGCTTACAGGTCTTGGTATTTGATTACTTAAAATGAGATCTTTTCTAGTAAGAGAAGGGCAAAAGTCACTGCACATTTATGACTCTGCATGAACACTACCTGCAGCAGAAGTCACAGGGTGTTCAAGCAGCTGGAGAGAGACTATATTCATATCATGGTGATCTCAGAGCTATGTCTGGATGCACCTTGTGCACTTTTGTGTAGCCATTACTTCTGCTTAGTTTGGAAATCATACAAATCCATAACAGTGCATTCATCTTTTAGATTCATATTACATGTCTATTGATATTTTTCCTTTTCCCCTGCCCTGTCCCTTTCAATGTACATGATTTGATTTTCATGGCCATGTTAACTTCACTGCTGTGCATGTTCTCTTCACGAGACAAAAGCCTGTCTGTAGAAAAGAGGAAGATTGAATGGTAAGTACTTCTTTGAAGTGAATCAGCCTGTGTTTATTGGGTAACTTTGCCCTGAAACATGAATTGCAAGAGGTGAATTACTGAGAAGATTGGTGTACCCTGGGGTTAAATACAGCTATCAGTGAACAGGTGTTTTATCAGGGAGTTAGGACTCATCTACCCGAGCATGAACCCAAAAGGTCAAAGAGAGAGGATTGGTAGAACTCAGGTATTGCACTTAAGAAAGAGTCTGGTTAACAGAACAATTTTCCAAGGAAGAAGCTGTGATGCAGACAGAGCCAGTACTTTAGAGCTTACGTTGGGAAGGCATCTTAACCTGCTAAACAACTTAATATAAATGGTTTCAGTGTATTGAAAGGGAAAGCGCAGTGCCAACCACCATAAAAATAATTGAGAAGGGCCCCAGAAAATTACTTTAAATGTTTATTATTTTTTTCATGGCTTATGTCAGCCACACCTTTACTGTATAAATGTCATAGACAAGGAGGAATATTCAATATTTGTCAGCAAAATTTGTGAGCAGGTACCAAATAAAGGACAGAAGATAGTGTGCACGCCTCCTGAGTCTGTGGAGGTCTGCATCCTCCAGAAAGTATCTCTAAGTCAAATCAAGATAGAATCTATGAATCTGTATAAATCATTTAAATGCTTCCCTTGAGAGCAAACCTCTATATAGAAAAAAAGCGTTGATCAGACCTGCATAATGCAATGTTGGCTTTGTTCTAGGAAAACACAGATTCTTTTTTTTTTACTATGGCAAGTATTCTGTGTTTTGGTGTTTTGTGGTTTGGGTTGTTAGTTTTTAGGGGGTTTTTTACCCTGAAAAGACTGTAGTTCATAACTCTTGCACAATGTGTTGCATTCAGCCTGCTGCTTTTCTAAAAGAAAACAGCTTTTGAGGACAGGAACTGCTGTGCAGCATGAACTTTTAAACAAAGAATGAAATATTTTCTTGCTTCTGTGACCCCTGCTACTTCCTTTTCACTGCCTAGAGCCACAAAAGGAGATTTAGGGAGTAAAGTTTTAGGAAACCTGTCCTGAGGTGGAGTAGCCACCTTGTCATTTTATTTGTTGCTTTTCCTGTTAAGGCACAGGATGAACACTGTTTGTTGCTTAAGCCTTGCTTTTATACCAAGAATCCTCTCTCCATTTTGCACTGCTTAGGTTAAACAGATATTGCCTTGTAAGAGGAATGAAGATAAAAATGCAATGCGTTAGCTTCCTTATATGTCAATATTTTGTGGTGGTGGGGACAATCAAATTTATCTTCTGAGCTATGTTATTTGTGGTCTGTTGTTTCGATAAGGTAGGGAAAGGGAAATGAAACTAATGTGTCAGAAATGAGGTTGTAGATTGTGTTCATAAGAACTGTGAGCAAGGCAGGGTAAAAGCTCAAAGTCATACAAATAAATTAATACATTTTTTGAGATTGAAAGGATAAAACATATCAATGGAACTTGGGGATATGAATACAGATGCTGTAGAAAAATAAGTGTAGGCATTTATGTAGAAAAAAAACTAGATCAAAGGAAATGTGTTCTGGATCAGATACTCACAGCCAGGCTGCATCTTTGTACTGCTCTGGAGATGGAATCTCACACTCATTCAGCTTCCATGTACAGCTGGATTGAAGTAGATCTGCAGCACAGAGGAGCCAGGATTTGTGTAGACCTGACTCCTTGGCCCCGGAGGGCTAATAATAAGTAAATGTTGGTACAAGAAAGAAGTATTTTAGGATTATTTTGAAGGCTAAAGTACTTACACTTTCAACATTGCTATGCAACCTAAACTAGTTTAGTTGGTCTAAACAGTAGCTTATATTTGGAGAAATGGAACATAAATAAATAAAAAGGGAAACACAATGGAACAATCATTTAATAAGAAATAGAAATGTAGGAAACCTTTGTTGTCCTTCTGCTACCATAATTTTATGCCACAGCAGGACATAAAGAAACCAAAATTATCAGTTATGCATTGTAAATACCCACACAACCGGAACACTTCTTATACAAAAGAAATTTTTTTCTGTAGCTGGCTTTAGTTTACCTTTATTGTGCTTTGGAGTACAAGTGAGAAAAGGTTGAACTCACCCACTCACTCACACCCCAGAAGTTTCCCTTTACCAACATTTATGCCATATTTTTACACTAAATAAATAATGTAAGCATTTTCAACCAGTATTTTTAAATTTCACACATCTTTTACTTTACATAATCCTAAGTTAATACATTTAAAAGAACTTTATGTTTTTGAGTAGAAATGTCCTTATCAGTTTAAGTGATGATCTTTACAGATTTGAACAAAATTGATATATGGAGTTGGAAGTAAACTAAAGCTGATACTAAATTAGTATAAATTGCAAAAAATTATACTTAAGTAAATCAAATTAAAACAATCCACCCTGATGAAAATGAGCAATGACTAAGGTCTTACGCTACAGACTGCAAATTTAGAACAGAAGTTAACAGATATAGTCACCATTTTCATTTTGCATAGGATATATCACTTTCCAGTGAGTCACATGCTGTGAATTGTGATTTGAGGCCAGTTGTTAAAGGCAGGTATCTAAAGGGACATCACTGTAAGCTGTAAAGGATTTTAAAGCATTTATCATAATTCAGAAGGATGCAGGTGTGTGCTGCCCCAAGGCCTCAGGGTATCTTCATGCGTAAGCGTGACTATTGCCACACTCTTCCAGAAATACACAGAAATATAGTGTTGCATTGGTGTAGGTGGCAAAGTTTTGGTAGTGGGAGGACTGAAGTTGTGGCCTGTGGGACTGCCCCAAGCTGGAAACAAGCTGGCTCCAGAACAGACCCTCTGCAGAACACTGCCGAGGGCATCGCTGAAGTTGGTGGTGTCTCTGGGAAAACATACTTAAGAAAAAAGAGAAATCATCAGTCAGAGAGAAGTGAGGGGAGATGGTGGCAAAGAGTGAGCAACAGCAAAGAGAACACTGAGTTCAGAGAAGGAAAACTCCAGATCAAACTCCTCAAAGCACAAAAATGGTCCCTTTCAATATGCAGGACGTCAAGCGAGTGTGGTGGAAGGCAAGTGTGGATGAACAAGGTACTTCTCACTGAGTCCTTTCCTGGTAAGGTCTGCTTACAGGTTACTCTGCCAAGTGCCACAGTAGTGGCACTCAGTGGTGCAGCAGACTAAAATCAAGTTATGTAAAATCAGGATACATAAGCAATCATATGGGAGACTTAAATGCTCTCTTAACTTCCTTTAATGAGTAGTTGTAAAGAAGATGGAGCCACTATTCTCAGAAATGCATGATAAAAGGACAAGATGCAACAGACAAAAGCTTGGAAAAGAGAAATGTCAATAGAGTCTAAGGGAAGAATTGTCACAGTGAAGGTGATGAAGGATCAGAAGAGGTTGCACAGAGAAGCTGTGGAATCTCTGTCTTTGGAGCCGCCTGAACTTCAACTGGATTTGACTGGACAAGCTCATCTAAGGTCAAAGTCAACCCTCTGCGCAGGATGTTGGATGACATAGCCCCAGAGATCCCTTCTCATCTAAACTGTTCAGTGATACCATGATGTCTGTCAGGTGCTCTGTCTCTGGGTGGTCACTGGACAGCCTTCTTTCCTGTAACCCATTCACAGGAGTGCAGGCAGGAATGAGGCAAAATTTGCACCCTGAGAGGCAGGTAGTGCCTGCTTCCCTATCAGCAGCACCTGTCAGGAATGGAAGAATGACCAGGAGGAGGAAAGGTACGCCCTTCAAACTAAGAGAAACTTGGCTGAGGTAGAGGAACTAGACACATACTTTTCCTTGGTTTGTGACTGTGGGAAGTAATCTGTAAGTGTTGTCGATCAGTACTTTTCTAAGTAAGTAGCTCACTAAAAGTTTATCATTACTGATTTTTTATTGGATCAAAAAGTAGACTGATATACTATTTAAAGTGAACGATTCCTTTTTATAATATACAATCATTCTTGGTGAGAAGGATTAATTTTTTTAAGATTTTACTAAATTATTCCTAAATTTTTGTGTTAAATGTTTAAAGCCTAAACATAACAAAATTAGCAAACTGTATTATCTAAATCCAATGACACCTTTTTAAAGTGTTTATTTTTGAGGCCAAATGTTATATTAAGAACACTGTCTCTGTGTTGTAGAGGAAAACCATTACATACTCCTTAAGCACAGCTCTATATAAATATCACTCATTTAAGAATTTATAAGGTTTTTTTTCGAGAACATTCCCTTTATATTATTTTAATACCATTTTAATGAAAGAGAATTAAATACTTAGAGAATTAATACTGAAAGCACATGCACTAGAAAATGTTATTACTTCCAAGGAAATGACAAGGACTCACTTCTGAAAATATGAATATTGTTATTCTTCTCGAAGTAAACACCCAGCGTTCATTTTCTGATTTAATTTTTTCATGGAAGGATAGGATCTCAAGAACATAGGATCAAAGACTTCATTACTGAGGCAAGTGTGTAGAAAGGATAATGTAAATAGTTCCACACTGACTTCTGCAAAGTATGCCCACAGTCACAAATGTAGATTTATGCTTTTATTTTATATCACCTGTTCCCAAATACTCAGTTAAAAAAACCCAAAACCCCATGTCAAATGGCACTGTATCAAAACTCAACAATCTAAATGTACCTCCAGAATTGAGAGTATAAATTCAACTAACCTAAACAGCAGTGTGAATACATCTTGCTTATTTTTCATGAAGTGATGCCCTTTCAGTAAAGTATACAAAAGAAAATACAAAAGAGCTTTTCTACAGACTTAGCTTAGGAATTCACAGTTTCACTTATGAACACCTTTTTTACATTCTATTTGAAATTATGGATCAAAAGACCATAACGGAAAAAGGATCACACGGTGCTCAGGTATCTTTGCTGAATCTAGTGGGCAGTGTTACTTCCTTTTCACTTAGAAAACTGAGAAGGGAATTCTGTGGAGAAATTAAAAGAAATTTCCCTCATCCTGCGTAAATGAAGTTACTGAATTTTGTGCAGTTAACTTCAGCTGTAGCTTTAAGTTCTGACTGAGACAATAAATGGAAGAGAAAGAAGGTAAACAAGGGAGAAAAAGAATAAATACTTACATTCTATTCTATGTTAACAATGCTTCAAAGACTGTATCATTCAAAAAATGGAGGAAAGTAATGCAAACCTCCCCCAGTGCTAACAACATATATAGGTCTGAATTTAAATATGTGTAATATATATTTTCAAGATCATCAAATTTTTCAACTTCCATAACAGTCTGTATTTCTCCTGTGTAAAGATTTATTTATACTCTACAAACAAAACTCAAAACATAGTTTTTGGTTCACAAGTAACTAGACTGATGTTAAAATATAATTGCTGTTGCTTACATAATGACTGTTCTCTGAAGTGTATTCCCTGCAGCTTTATGTATTTCTTATTCTCTCAGGTGTTTTGAGATTCTTCCATCTCTCATAAAGCATGTTATGAGTGCATTAAAAAAAACCAAAAAACAACATAGCAGTTTGTCATATGCTGCTTTTACCATAAGACTAACATTTTTACACCAGTATGTGGTGTGAAAGTGTCTATCACAGAAAACCGAAGAAAAAAAGTCTAGTTTCTTAATTTTTTTACTTGTAAAGGATCCACCTCAAGTCCTAGTGAAACCAAAGGATCTTTGGACAGCCATTGATGTGAAAGGGAAATTGATTCAGGTTTTCAGTAGGATTCTGGCAGGTTTTGCTGCAAGGAAGAACTCTCTCACAGTGAAAGTCCCTGGTTCAGACTCCGAATAGGACAGAAGAGTGTGTGAGAGGAGTGGGGGTTGGTTGTTTTCAATTCTGCCACAATTTTATGAAGCTTAAAAAGGCAAGTGCTGTATTCTGCACC
This sequence comes from Dicrurus megarhynchus, assembly GCA_013399195.1. Classification (NCBI taxonomy): domain Eukaryota; kingdom Metazoa; phylum Chordata; class Aves; order Passeriformes; family Dicruridae; genus Dicrurus; species Dicrurus megarhynchus. The sequence continues at coordinate 416,106 of VXAD01003542.1, forward strand.
TGGGATGGGGCAACCCTGGATGTACGGACAGAGTGGGGAATGAGATGCTGGAAAGCAGTGCCATTGAAAAGGACCTGGGGGTCCTGGTGGATGGCAAGTTGAACACGAGCCAGCAGTGCCCTGGCAGCCAGGAGGGCCAACCCTGTCCTGGGGGGCATCAGGCACAGCATGGCCAGCCAGGCAAGGGAGGGGATTGTCCCGCTCTGCTCTGCACTGGGGCAGCCTCACCTCAAGTCCTGTGTGCAGTTTTGGGCACCACAATATAAAAGAAGGCATTAAACTATTAGAAAACATCCAGAGGAAGGCCATGAGGATGGTGAAGGGTCTGGAGGGGAAGTCGTGTGAGGAGTCACTGAGGTAACTTGGTCTGTTCAGCCTGGAGGAGACTGAGAGGAGACCTCACTGCAGTTACAGCTTCCTTGTGAGGGGAAGAGGAGGGGCAGGCACTGATCTCTTCTGTCTGACCAGTGACAGGATTTGAGGAAATGGCCTGAACCTGAGTCAGGGGAGCTTTAGGTTGGATATCAGGAAAAGGTTTTTCACACAGAGGGTGGTTGGGCACTGGAACAGGCTCTTCAGGGAAGTGGTCACAGCACTAAGCCTGTCTGATTTCCAGTAGCTTTTGGACAATGCTCTCAGGCACATGGTGTAATTTTTGGGGTGTTCTCTGCAGGGCCTGGAGTTGGAATTTGATGATCCTGATGGGTCCCTTCCAACTCAGCATATTCTATAATGCTGTGATTCTATACTATCTGGCCTTGAACACATCAGCTAGTTTCGCTGTCTTATTGAACATATTTGGAAGTTATAATAGTTTCCATACCATTCCCTGTGCAGTAACTAATCCACCAGGTACCAAACTTGAATTTTGTGTTGTTCTATCCTGAGCCAACTGTGAGCCAACTCTCACTGTTTATCACCAGCCATCTTTTACTGTAACAGATATCCTAAACCAGTGCTCCTAATGTCTTCTGTTTCTTGTATCTTATCTTTGTCAGAGATAGTCCTTTCTATTGAGCCACCTCCTGTTTCTCCCTAGCATTGACCTCTGATCCTCAGTGGCCCTGGAAATATAAGTCCAAAAATAAACTAGGACAATAAGTATTAACAAGTACATCAACAGCCTTGGCTTTTCCCATCTTTTGTACTCCCTCTTTAGACTTCTAGGAGATATATAGATATATATATATATATATATATATTCCTTTAATGCCAGCAGGATATCACTCATAGAAACTTCTGGATAACCTTCAAGAGGTTATAAACCTTTTGGTGCTGCTGAAGGTGTTCTGCATTCTTGAAGATGCCATTAGCCACTCAAATCAGGAGAATGTGCACAAAGACCTGCTCTAAGTTGGCTTGTTCATATTGAAGAGGAATAGTCACTGCAACCAAGACACACAAAGGTATAGTTGTATTACTTTTCTTGTATTAAAAGAGAGAAAAGGAGTGTGGGCCTGTGACTGACTGGATCTTGGGAAGCTCAGTGCAGAGAGGATAATTTCTCCTCGACATTTTGTACAACCCTACACAGGGAAGCCACAACCTGCTAAATTCCTTGGGGCATGATTCTGTTATTTTCATTGTTTCAAATATAACAAGTGTTTCTCTGGCAAAATTTTATTGTCTTTCACTGCATGGAAGAAATCGTATTACTCCATGAGTGCTTTTCGAAGCAGCTTTTTAACTTCAAATTTGCTATCAGTTTTCTTGGAAAATTATAGAAGTAATTAGTCTGTGAGCATCTGTTAATGCTGCGACAGACAAATATAAAATCCATTTTAGCAACTTCCATTTTTTATTTTTCTAACATTTTTAACTTCTGAAACATCTGCTTGAGCTGTTTTTCTCCTTGCATCTTTACGGATCCATTGAAGTAGAGAGAGGTGAGCAGGCGGCTTGAGACTTCAGTTTGAAATATATTAAATAGGAAAAGCTCAAAGGGGAAACATCTGCTGAAGTGAAAATGTCTGTGCAGGATTAGAAAGCAAGATTTAAAGACTAAGAAATAGGAGAAAGAATCTTTCAGAGTATTTAAAATAGGATCTAGCTGATTTTTATGGTTCCCTTAGGTTGTTCAAGGTCAGTACCTGGGTCAGACAGGTACACAATGTTGTGCAGATTCCTGTACCTGTATTTGTGTCTGTGTTACTTCTGACTTGAAAGCAAGCATGACCTAAGTTGCATAGCATCCAGTTAGCTTCAGACCTGTAATTTATTTATGGCTGTTGCACATCATGGAGAAACCATGAGATAATGTTGTACAAAAAATCAAGCTGCCTACTGTTCTAATCAAATCTGTTACACTTCAGAGCATCTGTACATCAAGCGGTCCCACAGCACCTTGCCAAGTCATCCACCTGAATCTAAAGAGGGGCTGTACAAAAGATGGGCATGCTATTCTGTGTGAATTCCCACAGTTGGTCCACAGGAGCAAATGTTCCCTGAATATGCACAGAGTAAAAAAACACCATTGTTTATTCAGTCCTTGGCATATGCAACAAGAGGTGACTCTCCTTTATTCAATGCATGACTACAAAATTATGCATCCTTGTAAAATGGGTCTGGAGGAAATTACATACCAGTTTCCCAGGCAAAGTGTTTTATTTTTACAGAAAGGAAAGAAAAAAAAAAAGAAGAAAAAAGAAAAAGAAAGATGAGAAACACCCAACCCTAAAGCCCCTGAGGCTGGCCTTAGCCAGAAGTTTTAATTTCAGAGGATTGATCTGTAAAGGATGCAAATTTCTTTGGCATTGCCTGTTGGGTGACAGCACAGTGACAGCTTTCCTGGTCAGAGGACAAAGATTGTCACAGAATTTTCTAAGGAACATGACAAAAGAAAATTATGTCTGGAGAGCTAATTCCCTTCACCTATCACAGGAGGAAAGCAGGAATATTTACATCCAGATGAATGCATGCGTAGTGTCATAAATAAGAAAATAAAGTACATTGACTGTCTTTAAGACAATAAAAACATCTGCTATGCATCTTAGGGAGTGACCCAAGTATCTTTAAGCCTAGTTCCCTGAACATATGAAAAATCAACCATCTTTAGCAAAAGAGAGGTGGAAAATATTTGGGCTCATCCTAGATTGCCTTTAAATTGTTTTATCTACCTTTTCTTTGAGAATTTAAAAACTCCAGTGATTCTATCTGGCTTTTTTAGAGATAAGATGAGACAGTAGGGGACAACCACAATTAACATATGTAATGTCAAATTCCATAAGCTACAGTACCTGCAGGCTGTGGGCTGTGAGGCCTTTGCTAGATATTATCAGAAGCCATTAGATTAGCTGAGACTGGCAAGAAGAGAACATATGTGGCCCACCTGCATTTCTTTTGAAGTGTTGTCTATGGAGGATTAAAGATCATTAATTTTTAGAAATTCATGCTCTTTGCAAAAAAAATTGAAAAAACAGAATATCCTGCTTATGAAAAAGCAAAATAAATATGCAGGCTATTGTGACACAATGCACATATTTATGAAAAAAAAGGGAAAAAAGAAATAAAATAAAGATTGATTTGCTGAGCATCTGAGAACAGAATGACTTTCAGAATTCAAAATTAGTAGAAATTCCAGTGATTTATAATACTTATAATACTACCAGCCAGCTGGTGCTTGTCTCCTGCAGCAGAACTACCCAGGCAAGGAGTAGAGACTCTACAGACAAGGGGTGCAGAATGCATGTGAGGAGGTAGGGTTTGAGAGCACATTGCAGGAGATTTTTTGGGAGCAGACCAAAAAACTCAAGGAGGAGGTTGTGAAAGTCCAGGAGGGGTAGAGAAGTGCAGGGGAAGCATTCCTTAGGAGTACTGGCTCAGGAAAGCCTGCAGGAAGAGTCTGAGGCAGGGCTGGAAATGATGGACTGCTGGAGTGACAGACTGAGGGACTGATGGACTGCAATACTCGCAGTCTTCCCAGGCCTCACAGTCTCACCTCATTGTCTCAGCCTGAGATGTTCCCCAGTCCTGAGGGTCAGAAACTGCCAGACTCCAGGGGAATGTAGAAGGTGACAAGAACATGAAACACAGCCTAGAGAGAAAGTAGGGTATCACTGTGGAGAACTACAGGAGAACACTGCAGTAGGTTATAGATTCCTTGCAGAACAACAGCCAAGGGAAGGTACTCATTTTGACCCTGCTTTTGATGTAGGTTCAAAGGTGTTATTTTGAGAGGGGAAGTATTTAGGAGAGGTATTGCCACCTTTCTAGGGCCAGTGCTGCAAGGCAACCCACCTTGGAAACTCATTTTTTTGGCATCAATTACGTGTGTTTGACAGTGGCAGGAGGAAGTGAGTCTGATACAAGTGTTCACGTGCCTTTGTAGCGTCAGAGGAGGGTGATATCATGGCTCTGCCCTTTATTAATCAGCTTCCTTCCTGATTTAATCCTTTTCCAGGCATACAGTGGGGGCAGTTCCAGGGATCCTATGTGAAGGAAACTTTATTCCTGTGTGTGGCTTTAGGAGATAAGCTATAAAACTAGCTAGAAACATGCTCAGAGACTATGGCAAGCACTTTGCTTAAAGATACTGGAAATGGTCTCTTTGCCATGATCAATTCAGTAATGACTAAATCAGAACATTTATAGCAAAGGACCAGAACCCACACCCCCTTCTTTTTAGAAGTATTAGCCATTATTATTTCTGTATGTACCTCCTGAGTTCAAGCAGTCTTTCTTCCTTGGTGTGTGTGTATGCCTTTGCTATCACCAAAGAATGGGCAAATTTTGAGAACTTGTTGTTTTGATGATTTAAATTCAGTAATATTTTCATTTCTTGTACAAGTGTTTAGAGCTTCTAGCACTTGTTTCAGTTGGATAATGCTACAGTGCCAGCAGCCATCTGCTAATTTTACAAAATGTTTGGATTAAAATTTAAACCAAGCTTTTTAAACTCTTCAGAAAAATGCAGTTACCACTAAACTTCTACAATGACAAAGCAGCCTTCATTTATCCCAATCTCCTAAACATATCTTATGTTAAAAATATCTATATAGAAAGAAAAACTGAGTTACTACACAAAGATGGGATAGTTAAAAACCGCATTATGCTAAAGGATGATTAGCCATAGAAATTACAAAATTAATTTGGTTTTAAAAGTAATTTCTCTTGGTTAGTACAAGAAGTTTGGTTTTGATTTCAAGAACAGTTGATGTTATTTCTGTTAGAAAAATAGTGACACGATTTCTCTACATGGCAATGCTTACTTCACCTTACGTTCTGAGCTCTTGTAAGGCTCAAGGGATTTGTTAGAGGAAAAGATTCGGATTCCCCTCCCTTGCTTCCAGTTGAGATAATTTTGAACTCTATTCAGGCATGAAAGAAATACTAATCAGTCTTTTAGACTGGAGAGAAACTCCCAGGAGTATAGAATGCATGTAAACTCTCCTATAAATATGAATATCATAACATCTGAGAAAAAAGCTACATGAGCTAGGGAAGTTTTATTTATTTTTTCTTCAAATAGGAAAATAAACAAAAGATTTTGCTGGAAATATGGAGGTTTCATAAACCCTGGAAAAGTGGTTTTTTAATCTAATCTTGAGCTGCTGTTAGCAGGTTACATCTATCTATTGTTTGTGGCTGAAAGATAATTGTCCTAAAACCTCCCTGTCCCCTCACAAGGGCTTTTCTTTTCAAGGTGATGGGAGTTGTTTTTGTCTGCTCTCACAGGAAAGCTGTCCATATGGACCAGAAAGGGGAAGGCAATCAGAAACAAAGCAGACTGCTCCCCAGAATATTTTAATATGGCATGTGGATAACTTTACTCTTCCCTCCAGATAAGCAGGACTGTTTATTTTTCTAAAATGAAAGACAATCATATTAAGCATAGTGACAGGATATCTTGTGCCAGTCTTCTGTTCACTGTAACCAGTAACTCTTTAATCGGAACTCCATGTAAGAACAGTAGCTGCCCAGAGGCAGAGAAGACAGGTCTTCACTCCACAGTGAGCTGCAGCACCCTGCTCTGCTCACCACCCTTGTGAGTCCTTTGGTGAGTGTTGGTGTAACTTCAGAGAAGGGCATATGCTCCACTCAGATAAGCATATTGCCTTGTTGGTTAGGGCAACCTCCCAGGAGGCAAAAAATACAATTTTAAACATCTGAATCTGAAAAAAAATTGCAAGTCTGTCTTTTCATGTCCCAGATGAGAACTGTCTGCAATGCTGCTTAACTGGGCAGCACTACAACTGTCTCCAGTCAGGCTCCAGAAGTGAACTTGACTCATGTCTCTGAAAGTAAAGAATTACGTGGAAAAATGGGTGGGAGGGTTTTAGTCTATGAATCAATCTGTGGACTGAGAGAGACCCTGAATCTGTATTCTCAAAAGGGATGATTTTGGTTACCCTCCTGTCTAGGAATCTTTATGGGCTAACAACTGCTTTGTCTTTATTCTGTGTGCTAGCTGTTTTGGATCCCATTCTGGGATACCCAGTTCCATGCCTTTGGAAATTCTGTTCCTTTTTCATGAATGTAACTTTGTTGCTGCTGGTTTTAAACACATAAATCCTTTATTGTGTCTGGTGATAAAAACGGAAGTACTGAGACAAAGAGAATATTAAATATGTATTATGAAATTTTCTTATATGTGAGGAGAGAAACCTTCTTGGATTCCAAGTTACATTTTCTCTCATTTGCATCAAGAAAACAGAAGCACTAATAATGTGTGTGTCAAATCAGTGATGGAAATAGCTATGCAATCAAATGATATAATGATGGCATATAAGTGAAGGTGACCTACTAATGAATAATGTGGGAAGGAAAGACTGACAAAATGTTAATTGATATGTCAAGCCAGTAATGTCAGTCAGTTGCATGGAAGAAGAGAAATTAGTCAGTGTAAATTGCATAGTGACCAGCAAAACATGCCAAAAGCAATTTCACTTTGCACAAAGAACTTGATAGATAAGATATAAGAACAAACTGAAAAGAAAAAGTAAATATACCATATCTGATTTACTGCTCCAGGTAGCCAGTAATGGTTCACCCAGCAATGCCTTTTAATGTCTAAGAAAAAAAATACTTGCAGCATCTATATACCACAATAATCCTCAATTCAATCCATGAAGCTTTCACAGCTTCTCCTTAGAGTTATCCAATAAAATCTACAATGTCTGATCCAGATCTGCTGACATTGAATGGGTAGTGAGTAGCTGAAGTGAATAAAAAATATGTATGTATATATCTGAGTTGAGCAGAAGCTGAAAGAAAAAAATAGAATTTTAAAATAGTGATCTCACTTTGTACTTCCTCATAAAAGATATTACAAAAAGTAAATGGCAGATTCCTAGGCTGAGGTTTTTTTACTTATCTTGCATTTTAGAGAGACTTTTGTTCTTTTTCTGATAGAACCCTGAAAACCCACAACCATTACTTTGGGACTAAACGGTCAGATCAATGACATGAAATTGCACTAGGTCATTCGAGACAGTGAAACAGAAAAGAAATCTGTTAAGTAGCTTTGTCACATGATTTAACCTAGAAGAAAAATGAAATATTAAATATACATATATTTATATTATATATTTGTGGATCAGACCTGCCTGAAAAAATGCATTTTTTCTAAACTTGAAGCCATTTTTGGATAAGAAGTTATATATTATTTTGTCCACTAGAGGGTATCAAATATATTTCCAGTCTTGCAGCAGAAACCCTCAGAAGCTCAGAAAATAAATAAAATCAGGTGAAATTATTGTTACTATATTTTCAAAAAATACCAGTGTCTGTGTTTGTGAAAATGAAGCAAATAACTTCCTCCTGCTATATAAATTCCTAGATATATTTTTCATGAGGAACTATCTCTACACAATTTTGACTCTAAATGTTATTGTGAGAGATAGGCCATGTTACAGTGAAATATTTAATGATGTTTCTTGTGATGTGAGATTTCTACTCCTTCTGAATTGGAGCTGAAATTAAGATCTAGTTTTGGACTTAATCTCAAAAAACTTATGGTGTAGGATTAAATATAATTTTAGTATCCTGGGTCTGAATTTGCAGAGGCTTGTATTTCAGTTTATAATTTGTGATGATCCCTAAAGAGAAACAAAAAGAAAAAATAAAGCCTTGAATTATTACTGGAAAAAATACTTGGCTTTTATATTAATTCTATATGTTATAGTTTTCTTGCTCTATAGTTCAGTTTTAAGGTATTTGTCTTTGTTTTCAACAGAGAGAACAGAAGAGGCTCTTTCCCTCAAACTTGAGGAATTTAACATGTGTTTTTCCAATCCAGGATGATTATCAGTGCTGCTAAAGCAAAGTTTGTCCTTTGTGTGAGACTTGAAGTGGAAAAATTATGAAACAGAAATGCTTTCGAAATTCATTGTTCTTGTTAGTTTTGTGTTGAAGTAAGGCTAAACAAATTCAAGCACAAACTGAAGTACACCTCCTTTAACATTTATATGGTTACTAGTACAATCAGTCAAGGAAAGGTGTGAATTCATCACCACTTGAAAGCTTTACCAAAATGGGGCTTAAAGAGATGGACATGTTTTCTGGTTCAGCAGGAAGGTAGCCAGCATGAGGCAGGAGTTAGTGAATTAGAGTGGGACTCTCCAGTATATGTTATCATGAGGTCCATGGTCAGAGTGGTCTCTTGTGGCTGCAGTATTCACTGTATGTAATCCATGCTAATGAGTACATGTTTTGCATTGCAAAACTAGTTTGTGGGATCCCAGGGAATATATCACACATTCCACTCATCCTGTTTTGGGGGAAAAAAAAAAAAAAGCTCAACAAAACAAAACCAAGTAGACTTCTTTGAAAATAATGAATTCTTTTTTATTAAATGCAGAAATCCATAGCTGACTCTCCTGTAAATCTTTCTTCATAATATTTGCAATAATAAGATTTTTTTGATGTTTATTTCTGATTTGTCTATATTAAAAGCAATTGAATTGGACACCCTTCATCAACTGGCCCTCTAGATGCTGTCAGTTCTCCAGAAAACAGGTCTTGCCAGATACTGTTTATTTTCATTTGTCTCTGGGTTTTACTATCCCTAAGAGTATTGTAGAAAACCTGGGTCTTTGAAGTAAAAGCAGTAATGAATTTATAGCAGGTTTTCTTTTGCTTCTGCCTTTATTAGCTAAGTACTGCTGAAAAGACAGATAATGAGATGAATTGCCCTCTGAAAATTAAGAGGTGAAAAAAAATGTCAACAGTTAAACTTCACATGAAAAAACAAGCCCACAGTGAACTGAAAGTTTAGCTCAGATGAGGCTGGCAGAAAATTCCTGTTGAGTTTAAGATTCTCAAGTGTTCAAAGTACTTTCTTGCCTAGGATGATAATGGAGGAGTCACTACTACTGCTTTTAGACTTCAATACTACCAAGGAAACAGCAACTGAATGACATCCTGTACATAGCTTCCTCTCTTTTAGTCTTGCAATGTACTGAATGATATACATGCATATGAAAATGTACTCCACTCTTCTTCGTCTAAAACCAAAATTACTCACCCCTCTCATTCCTAGTAAATGTCATTATATACTCTCATTTCCAAATAACTTGACTGAATTGACCTTCAGTAATTCAGTCTACCTAAATGCAAAGCATTAGCACACTGCATTCAGATTATCACCCGAAAAATGCACATTAGAAAATAAGCTTGACATTTACGTTATCACATAAGTGCAATTAGTCTTACAATGAGGGTTTATTTTGAATGTATCATTTACATCAAAGAAACAGAGCCTTGTATTCCTTACAGGATGATCAATGACAAAAGACAAGAAGGCAACAAGTAGGTTGTCTTTGTCTTCTGTGAAAATTGGATTAATCTTTAGAGGTTCTATTGAATACAGGAAGTTGTTAATTCTTTAAATTCACTACCTCCATGGCAAATAGTACTGAGTTTAAACTTCTATCCTACAGCCTTTATTCAGGTTGTATATCCATGAAATCAAAGATGAGGCGAAACCCCGGATCATATGTTTCATCCCACTTACTGTCATCTCCTTTATCCAGAAGCACTTGTGAGACACGATTTAAAAATAGTGGTGGCTTAGTTATAATTTTATAAAATCTTTGTAGTTAAAGATACAAAATACTACTTTTGTGAATTTTTAACCCTCTGTTAGGTCTTTAAAATTTCTAAAATTCATAAGAATAAGGTGTTCCTGCAGTAAGAGAAAACTGCACACAGATTTTTTGCACATAGACATTTTACGTCTGTTTTATGCCAACATGCTTATGCACACATTTTGATGTTCTACTTTCTGAGCATAATGAAGATATCTGAGACCCAAATTATTCCCTGTAAATATCTTGTGCTCCATCCCTTCTGGCTACTTGTTAGTGTTCATATTCAAAGAGGATCATATTCCACTGCAACAAAAAATACCGAGAGCTTGGTCCTGAGTAGCACTCATCTAGGCACATTGTGAGGATTTGAGAAATGTAATCTTCTGGTTTTGATGTTCATGTAGTTATTTTTCCAATATGTTAGTCTTACTGCAGTGAATAAATGTATTTGCACTGTATCAATGTGTATACATTTCCTCTCAGCTTGGTTCCTAACAAGAAATAATTTCTTTGGGTTACTGGGTAACATTCTGTTCTCCTGTCCGTTTATTGATTTGTGAGCCAAATCACAGAGCTGCTGATCTGATACTCACTTCCTGGAGGGAGAAAATTTGCTTTTAATCCAAGCACTCTGCCCTTTCACGGATATGCCTGGAATTTCTGCTTTCTGCATTACCAAACTCCACCCAAACTTACTTTCCTTTCAGGAAGAGTCCTGAAGGGTGCATCCTGTGAGATTTCCTGACACCTGGCATGGAGCCAGCAAAAAAGGGTTTGTTTTTTTCATTTGTTTCTTTAGAAATCCATCTAATTTCAATTTCAAAATTTCTTTATTTGCATGTTAACCTCTTACTGGTGGTGGAAGCATTACTTATTAAGGCAGCAGGGAATGAGAGTTCATTTGGACAGACCCTTCTTGTAGGAAATCCACTTCCTTCAGTTTAGTACTTTAATTTGCATATGCTAGAATGGCAAACTTCATTCTTCTTTAAACCCTGAATGTCATTTTTGGGTATAAATCTAAACATGATTGTTCAACAGTAGTGGATTAGGCTTGACTGGCTGCCAGGTGCCCACCAAACTGGTCTCTCACTCCCCTTACTCAGAAGGACATAAAGATAAAATAAGAAGAAAAAACTCATGGGATGAGGTAAGGTTAGGGCAATTACTCAACAGTTACCATCATGGGCAAAACAGGCTTGACTTTGAGAAGAGTAATTTAATTTATTGACAATTAAAGTAGAGTAAGATAGTGAGAAACAAAAAAAAACCTAAAACTACTTTCCCTCCACCACTTCCCTCCACCCTTCTCAGGCTCCTTGTCTTTTTCACTCTCAAATCCTCTACATCCCCCTATCCAAGGGATGGAGGGGATAGGGAGTGGGGGTTGCAGCCAGCTCATAACACCTTGTTATGAACACCTCTGCCACTCCTTCCTTCTCACACTTCTCCCCTGCTACAGCCTGGGGTCCCTCCCATGGAATACAGTCCTTCACAAACTGCTCCAACATGGGTCCCCTCCATGGAGGAGTCCAGTCCTCAGGAACAGACTGCTCCAGCGTGAGGCCCCCATGGATGACAGATCCTGCCAGTAGACCTGCTCATGCATGGACTCCTCTCCATGGGCTGCAGCTCCCTTCAGGATGCACCCACTCACTGCCATGAATTCCCCCATGGTCTGGCTGCCTGAAGATCTCTGCTCCACCTGGACCTCCATGGGCTGCAGAGCCACAGCTGCCTCGCCATGGGCTGCACCAGGGGCTGCAGAGGAATCTCAGCTCTGGCACCTGCAGCACCTCTTCCCCTTCATTCTGCACTGACCTTGGTGTCTGCAGAGTTTTTTCTCTGAAATTTTTTCTTCCTCCACTTTCCCACAGCTGCTGCACAGCATTTTTTTCCTCTTTCTTAAATGTATCACCGTGTGGGCTCTGCTTTGGCCAGCAGCTCTATTTCAGAGCTGGCTGGAACAGAATCTGTCCAATATGAGGGTGACCACATGTCTCTTACAGAAGTCACCCCTGCAGTGCCTATCCAGCTCCCAACCTTGCCATGTAAACATAATACATCAATTCATACCCTTTTTTACTGTCATACCTTAAAATATGTATATGCCACTCACATGTATATGCAACTTGAAAATTATATATGCTACTGTAATTCTCCAAAATGTTGTGCTTCTTCAGGTGGCTCATGACACAGGTGGGGGTTTAAGCTTTCTCGGTGTTCATAATTGCTATTCTTTGGAACATAAATAAACTATTTGATTGTTTTGCTTTAATTACTCTTTTCTGATAATTCTTTTACATCCTTTCCCATTGCATCCCAACCCACTTCATCCCATCTTGCCTCATGCCATGCTTGCCCTGAAGGTTTCTGCTGTGTAGACTTAGTTTTATCTCAGACACTTTCATTTTTCTGGGGCTTTCTGCCTTTAACTTCTGAACTTTTCTTTCCCTGAGTCTCACAAGATCTTCCCATTTTCTACCTCCTTTTTTATAACCCTGACCCTCCAGTATATTTTTATAAATAAAACAGTGCTTAGCCAAATAGATATAAAATGACAGAATAAACATGATGATTCCTAGATAACAAGCTTTCCTTTTACTGTGTTGGGTTTTTTTATTACAGCTTGTATATATTTCCTTTTCTTTTTCTAATTTAGATTACTAGGCAAAGAACACTTGAAACACTTTTGTCCCAGCTTTTATTATGACTTATGAAAAGTAAATGTATTTGATGATAGAAAAGAAGTGGGAGAGGTTCCAATCCAGTTGCAGTATTTTTCCTTGATGTGGCTGATGCCAGTCTCTTCAATTCCTTCATATTGTTGTACTTTCATTGGGCTTTTTTTTTTTTTTTGTACTTTACTATCTGTTCATTAAGAATGTTTGAGCAGAGCAAAACAAATTCTATAATATATGATCTTCCAAATCTGCTATCTTTGTTTTGACAGAACATCCTTGCAAATTAAAAATATCCTGACTGGTGTAGGTCCATTATCCATGAGATAAGCCTATTTCTTAACTGATCTCATACACAAAGTATGTGCAAATAATACTTGCATGGCTTAGTGTATCATTGTTTAGAGTGGGTTTTTTAGATTTAGAACTTCTCATGATTTCATGGCAAGGAAAAATGAGTTTGTTTATCTTTCTGATTACAAGAAAATAAATAGGGAGTTTTCCTCATAATTTTTTTCATTGAAGTTCTCTCAAATGCTGCACATTAAGTCAGAGGCTGTACAGCAGTGCAATGCCAGAGCATGGAGATAATTCAGCAAATTAAATTTTTACCAATGAAATGGATATTCCTTATTTAGTCTGCATGCTTCTAAGTGCAGGAAAACAACTCATTAGCACTATTTATTAAGAGAAGATGAATGGTCTGAAGGTGGAAACAACCATAGCATGGAAGTAATGCTCAAATGCTTTGGAAGGGTTAAAAAAAATAAGCATTCTCTACTTTTCAAAATATCGTGTATATCTGAAGACATGAATTTCACAAAAGGTGCTAAGTGCTTTAAGTGGTTTCATATATTCTAAAGGAGACAGTGAACTGTGAAAGAAAACTTTTCTCTGAAATGAATGAAAACCAAATGTATTCATTTTCACAGATGTTGCTAAAAACATCTGTTACTTAAAGCTGCATCAGCTTTAATTGGATACTATTCTTAACTCTCTCCCACTCTATTTTTCTAATAGTTGATTTCACTAAGTATTGATTTCTGTGTGTAGGAACTCAGTAATATATGACATTGCTATACACTGCTAAGTTTTTTTAGAAATGTGTGGGTGTTTTATCGCTTGTAGCATGCAAAGAAAAATCTATACATGCACAAGAGGGCTCTGGTCAAATGGGTTCACACAGATGATCTCTCAGAAGTTTGAGTGCTTAACCCCTTAGCAGGGGCCATATGGAGGCTGAGTCAGAAGCCTGAGCTCTTTAACAGAATCCCCACCTACTCTAATGGCTAATGGAAATGAGAAATGAATAATTAGCTTCTCTTTTTTCTACCTGGTATGGGAAACAATGCAACAAGTCTCCCCATTTCTTTTACAGTGTTTGGGACAAAGTTTTGTTTCCAGGTGGCCTGTTCAGAGGTCTGGTATCATCAGATCAGTGAGCTAGGATTCATGAAGAACAGTGTCATTGTGTCAAGGCAGGAGACCAAAGTATCCAGTTGCTGAGGAAGACAAAGTAAAATAAGATAGTCCAGAAAATGAAATGGAGGGAATATCTAACAGGTTTTCTGTATAGTTTCCTACCTTCCCAGAGCAAAAATACCACCTATATTTGTGCTTTTCTAAGGTTACATTACCAGTAGATGCTTCTCTGAATTTCGATTTCTTTCTCCTTCTTTTCCCTATATTCTAGCTTCAAGAAAATCTACAGTGTTCATAAGTGAATGGATTGTCCAAGTTTTTATGTTCATGATGATCTCTATGGCCAGCAGGTTTCATTCAGCTACATTTTGCAAGGGCTCACTGTTTCTTAATGTTTCACAATGTAAGTCAACAGCTTTATTTTCCTCCTGCTGATTTCATCTCCCTTCAGTTCTACAGGCCCACATCTTTTCTTTTGGAAACTCTACTCTCTCACCAGCAGTTCTACCATTTGTAAGGTAGCTGAGATGATGCCCTTAGATTTAATTTGGTTTGTCCTGTTTGCCCCTCTGCAAAAGATAGCTTTTCTGATACACCAATAAAACTACTTTTGTGTTTCAGGAGGGGGCCAACATCATCTGATGCAGCTGCTGCCTTCAAGTCTCTTCAGATTAAATCACATTAATTTACTGCAGGATCATTATAAAGCCATTCATGGATGCTTGTGTACTCAGAAATCACATTTACCAGCTAACTGAATGGATGAATGTAGAGGAAATTACAACTTTCTTCTCTGAAATCATAGGCCTCTTCCACTTAAACAACAAGAGAATTTCTACTAGCTGAGGGCTATTAGAAGGTATACACTAGAGCTCCAAATCATGTCTGTAATGCCTCAAACCATGTAAAGTACACAGTTGTAAAATTTTACTAAAAATCTCATTCCTGGTAGACATTTCTATTAAAAATTACAAAACACAATCACATTATCACAAAGAAGATGGAGTACAGTGAAAACCAGAAACAAACAATAGGGGTTAAAGAGGAAGGATTGAAGGAAGATTAAAAGAGCCAAATATATGAGATTTCAATAAAATGGGATTGCAGCATCACATGATTTTTCTCTATGTTTGTCTGAAGGGCTTCAGGAGTAGAAAATTATTTCTATGTAGTATAGGGGGAAGTACACATGAGAACAGTTAGATAAAACAAAAAAAACCCCACAACACCACCAAAATGGAGTTCAAAGGTAGTGATGCTTTTTCAAGCAGCAAATCTTTTAACAGAAAAAGATCCACTACAATGTCTCTAATGAGTTATATACTCTGCAAAAAATTCAGGAAACATCTGTTTTTCTACTCATAATTGTATTTTATTCAGTAATTTTGAAGAAACATTGAAATGTTTTCCCAATTGTTATGGAGGACTTTGAAAACAAACCTGAACAAAGCACCAAATATAGTAGGGATAGATAGCATACTGTCTGTGTACTAGGTTATATGATTTAATAAAAAAATAAATAGTTATTCCACTCTTGATTTCCATTGAGATTTGATTTCTCACAGAATTTGAGTTGTTTTGTAGTTTTGAAGTCTCATATTACTTCAATGGAACCCAGATGAAACTTGCAATTAAGAGATTTTCTGGGTTTTCTTAGCTGTGTTTCGATTCAAATAATAAACTGTGATGATAACAGCACGGGGATGTTTGCATAAATTCTATGAAATACAATGTACATTTTTCATCTTGTTTTCCTTCCTAGCCAGTCAGAAGAATCAGAAGCAATTAAAAGTCCCATTGTTCCAGTGCAGTAACTCTCCAAGACAGGGAGTGCTTAACTCTTGAAGGAACACTTTATAGGAAGTTTGAGCTGTCTGCAGCTCTCTTCAGGAATCAGTTAACTGGTAGAAATCTGTTAAATCCTTGATCGAGTGTTATAAACAAATATATAGGATGGCTAGTACAGTATTTTTAAAACTACTTTCTTTCGTTATCTATACAATACACAAATATGTATTGTAAAGTATCCTTAAGTAGTTTTACTGCCTAATGTTATGGAATGGTTTGGATTGGAAAGGATCTCTTAAGGTCATCTAGTTAAACTGCCCTGCAGAGACACCTTCAATGAGATCAGGTTGCTCAGAGCCCCATCCAACCTGGTCTTGAATGTCTCCAGGGATGTGGTATCCACCACATCTCCAGGTACCCTGTTTCAGTGTTTCACCACCCTCATCACAAAAAATTTTTTCTTATATCCAGTCTAAATCTACCTACCCCATTTTAATTTAAAACCTTGACCCATTGCAGCAAGCTGTACTAAAAATCCCATCCCCGTCTCTTTTATAAGTCTAAGTACTGAAAGGCCAAAATAAGGTTTCCTTGGAGTCTTCTCTTCAGGATGAACAATCCCAACTCTCACAGCCCTTCTTCATAGCACAGTTGCTCCATCCCTCTGATCATCTTCTTGTCTCTGCTCTGGACCTGCTCTAACAGGTCCATGTGTTTCCTGTGCTGGGACCCCAGAGCTGGATCCAGCACTCCAGGAGGAACCTTGCCAGAGCAGAGGAGGAGAATCCCCTCCGTTGACCTGCTGGTCACTCTGCTTTGGATGTGGTCCAGGATGTGTTTGTCTTTCTGGGCTGCAAACACACACTGCCAGCTCATGTGCAGCTTTTCAACCACCAGTACTTCATCCCTCAAGTCTTTCTCAGCAGGTCTGCTCTCAATCCCTTCAGCCTCCAGCTTGTATTTATACTGGGGACTGCCCTGACCCAGGTTCAGGACCTTGAACCTGGCTTTGTTGTCTCTCATGAAGTTCACATGGTCCCACTTCTCAAGCTTGACCAGATCCCTCTGGATGGCATCCTGTCCCTCATGTGTCAACCCCACCACCCAGCTTGGTGTAATCTCCTTTTTACTGAGGGTGCAACCCATTGCTACTGTCTATGTCTTTGATCAGGATATCGAACAGTATATATCAAACTGGTCCCAATGCGAGCTCCTGGGGGCCACCACTTATCACTGATCTTCATCTGGACATGGAGACATTGACCACTAATCTCTGGATATGATCATCCAACCAATTTCCTATACACTGAATGGTCCACCCATCAAATCCATAGTTTTCCAATTTAGAGAGAAGGATGTTATAGGACACTGAGTCCAGATAGATGATCTATGTAGCTCTCCCTTGTCCACCGAAGTAGTCACTGCATCGTAACTTGCACTGCTGTGGCTGACAGAAGGGGCAACACTCAAGGATTCATTATACAAGCATATAAAAAATAACCATCTCTTCCCAGGGTATAGAATATAAATGGTTTCCAGCATGTAAAAGGTAGAACAAAATATGAAGCACTCTGGGATGAGGAGATAATTTTAAAGGATGGAGAATTTGGCAGAAATGGAGAAGACACAGGTCAGCAGTTGTCTTATACAAAACAGGAGTGAACTGTTGACTCGTGACAGTGACAGGGATTGAGAAAGAACCCAATGGCAACTTGGGAAGTTGATGCTGGTCTTTTTCCATGCCAAGAAGGTAGAATGGAAAAATTGACTGAATTTGAAGTAGCTGACAGAGCAAAATTGGGAATAAGAAAAATCATAGGCACACGCCCCAGTCTAGAAGGGAAGAAGAATAATTAGGATATAGCATTACAGCACCAGCTGTGGAACAGCAGGGAGATGTCTCTTAACTTAGCCATAAAATCCACCAGACATAGGTAATTGATTTCATAGAAATATTGTTAAGCAAGCTACTGAAGAAGCATATTTCTTTTTATATGTATGAGTAGCTTTATTATAAATCCTGTAGGATTCTTGAGATTCATTAAAAGAGAGGATCTGTAGATCTTTTTAAAGACCATCTGTTTTGATTCTGGGATCATCACCTTGTCAGGTTATGAGGAACACTGTGTTCAGTAGAAAATAACAAATACAGTATTAAAATTCGTAGGATGTATTTTTCTGATTAATAATGCAGATGCCTTACTTTCCTCATTTTAAAATCTGTTTCAGGGAACAATTGAAGTCTTTCATTCCATTTTAAAGATTTTTTTTCCTTTGAAGAATGCTATCTTTAAACCAAGAAAGTTTTTCTGCAGTTCTAAGCTCTGATTAATTTTTTTCCTCCAAATCAGGCATCCTGCCTCCTTCTATTTGATTTATTATTTGTCTATATATAAATCTGACTTGAACACCTTACAATGCAATATTTACAGAACTGTTATAACTTTGTGATTTATGCAATGTAGGCTATATGATTTGTGCAAAATACATCAACATTATTTTTGAGGTTTCTTTCCAAACTGCAGAAACATAAAAGACTTGGATGTTTTTGCAAAACATTACTGAAGCAATTATATTTTGTTGCTATTAAATTTTTTTAAGGCAGGATAAACATTAAACTTTGAAACTTTCCAAGTCAAAATATGCTTTAAACGTAGCAGTTCAATACTTGAATTATACAAAGGAATCTTGGAGGGGCAGTAGGGAATCTCAACTCATGGTTTGCATATGGGCACAACACACTTCTCATTAATGTTAATTGGATTTATAAGTCTGCATCAAAGGAAGAATATAGGCTTAAAAGTAACTTTCAGTCATGCTCATATCTCACTCCTTCTTCGGCATTTTGCATATTTTTCTAGAGTTTTTCTCAAAACTCTGTTTTGAACAGAAGTTTACTCTGGATCATAATCATGCACTGTTTAATCAATTTATCAAGGTCAGCATAACTAGTCTACTTACATAGAGACCTCTGTTCTTTCCTAACAATATTCTGCATGCTCTGTTATGATTCACCTGAAGGAGTTTTCTGAATAACATTAAAAAATAAAAAGATTTCTGTGCATTTTTCCTGAAACCACTGCCACTCTAGTTTGATCAGAAGCAAAAGAAAACAGGTGGCTTCCTTAGCATCTTGTAGCCCAATATCCTAACCCCTGCACCTTTCTTCTTTCAATACTGGGGACTGGGAAAAGGTTTCAGTAATTAGTTCTTCTAACACAATAACTTAGTTATTTTAACCCATATTTCTTCAAACAAGTGATGTCAACCAGCAATGCATCTCATTGGAACTATAGTGAAGGCTCCATCTTGTATATCTCTATCTATAATTACATGAGTGCATCATGAATCTGCAGTAGTCAGGATTGTATCACTATTTATATTGATATCTATTTATACACCTTGGGCAAGGAGAAACTGATTGTTCTCCTGATTCCAGGAGGAGAGTGAAACAATGGCACTTGCTGATGCTCCCTTTAGCTGACTATCAGCAAACAGCTTCCCACTAGTACTTGGTTGTACTATGGCAGGGAGGATGACAATTATTTGGCGGCAACTACTGACCCACAGCTGCAACTGGGGCTTTGCAAGCATCAAACAATCCTGAAATCAGAGTAGGATAATGAGAAATAAAACCAAATCTTAACCCCCCACCTGTCCTTTCTACCCAGGCTCATCTTCACTCCTGAATTCTCTATCTTCATCCCCCAGTGGTGCAGGAGGACAGGGAATGGGGTCTGTGGACAGTTCATCACATGTTGACTCTTCCACTCCTTCCTCCTTAGGTGGAGGACTCTCACACCCTACCCCTGCTCCAGTGTGGGGGTCTCTCCCACATGAGACAGTCCTTCAACACAGTCTCCAGCTAAGTACTTCCCACAGGCTGCAGTTCTTTACGAAATTCTCCAGCACAGGTCCACTTCCAGAGGGTGTAGTCCCTCAGGACCAAACAGCCAGGACGTGCATCCCCCATGACGTCACAAGTTCATGAGGCCATAGATTCTGCCAGGAGCCTGTTCTAGCCTGGTCTTCTTATAGCATCACAGCCTGCTTTGGGCATGCCCCTGCTCTGTCATGGGGTCCTCCATGGGCTGCAGATGGATATCTCTTCCACCATGGACCTCCATGGGCTGCAGAGGCACAGCTGCCTCACCATGGTCTTCAACAAAGGCTGCAGAGTAATCTCAGCTTTGGCTCTTGGAACACCTCCTGCCCTTCCTTCTGCACTGACCTTGGTGTCTGCAGGGCTGTTCCTCTCTCATATTCTCCCTCCTTCTTTCTCTGGCTGCTATTTCTCCTGAATAATAACTTTTTTCTTTTGATATATGTCTACCCAGAGGCACTACCACCATCACTGATGGGTTCAGCCCAGGCCAGTGGCAGGTCCATCTTGGAGCCAACTGTATTGGCTCAACTGGACATAGGTGGAGCTTCTGGTAGCTGCTCACTGAAGCCACTCCAGTAGCTTCTCCACAGGGAGAAGCATCCCCAGAAAACACTTATGCTAGTGGGCTATCCGAGGCTCTAAGTTTCGGTAAGTCTTTTAATCAGTGTGATTCCTTCCTTATTTATTTTTATAAAACAAAAACTGATCTTCCAATGTATTTCTTGCAAAATATTCTCCTGAACTACAGACATTTGTTCAAAGAGAATAAGAAGAGAGTATATATAATGCATAATATTTGTTGTAGAATGCAGCACAATTATGCAAGTAGACATTAAAATAGTTACTGCATCATACAGCACTCTATTCCTTTGTTGGGGATTAACAAAAGGATTAGACCTTCTTCCTTTCCATTGTAGATCAAGTTTTGATTAATTTATGCGTTCAGCATATCTAGAATGTAGTCAATCAAGGACTAAATACAAAGCCACTATTTATTAGATTCATCCTGCATTCTTTATCTACCATAATCAAATGAATACACATCATATTTCTTTCCGACAGTCCTCCAAATTGCTAAGCACTTTCTCTTGTTCTGATAACAATTGATCCTTGAGTCTTTGATGGCTTTGGGTCTCAACCTTCATTATAGCTTATAGAGGTGGTAGGACAACAGATTAAATTCGCAGGTAGTGTTTGGGCATTTTCTTGGCAAACTTCACTGTCATTGTAATTAATAATTCTCAAGTCTTGCTATATTAAATGACAGAAGTTGCCAGAAGAGTTTCTATGGAATTGATTTTTTTTTTTTTTTTGCATTGGTGAGACTTTCAATTTTTGTTTACTTATCATCCTAGTCACAAGAACTAAAAAAAAAATTAAAGGTGTTTCATGTTAATCTGGCTGACTGACTCATAGATATACATTTTGTTTCCCCCCACCCCCTTAGAATTTAATATAAATTTGCATTTTTTTCACGTACATTTTAAAAAGAAGCACAATTTAGAGTGCAAAACCATTTTCACAGTTAGGACTACAAGGTAGGGATCAGATAGGATAAGACCCTTTGTATAAAGGTGAAGTGCAGTGTTACAGTAAAGATGGCACAGATGTGTACCTCAAGATCAAAAAGAAAAGAATATGATGGTAAAGGGAGAATTGTTGGCTTAATGTCCATGAAGAATTCTTCCCAAGGTGCACCAGTGTGTCTGTTGTAGATTTGCCTATATTTATAGTGACAGCTTTAGAGATATTTATGCAGGTGAGCATCTGCAGATGAGACACTAGCAGGCAACTGTGAGGTGAAACAAGGTGGTGAGATGCTGGAGTAATAGTTACACATTTAACGTAGTAATAAATAATGTAGAAAATAAAAGTTTGTCAGATATTAGACAGCAGGATCTCCTCTCTCCCCATAGAAATTTGATAGCATTTAGTTCCCAAACATTCCAATTTTTGCAGTACTCTAAGAAACAACCATTAGGAAGATTCTGGCCATTTGTACAGAAGATATCAGTGGTAATATTCGCTTTCTTTTTTTATACTTTTTATCAATTTTATTGGTGAAATAGTAAAAAAAAATCTAAGTTATGAAATATCTTCTGAACATTAGATTCAGGCAGAAATAATGTTAGTTTTATTTTTAGCTGATGTAAGATAAATAATAACATATTGTTCTCCTGATATGGTCTTCCATCTTGTCTTGTGGAAAGGAGAGTGAATAATTTAAACCACAGAATGGAAGTTCATTCAGCTCCTTTTCTCTTTTTTAAGGATGACAGAAACTTATATATAATTTCATCACACACTTGTGCAGTCAACAGCACCTTCACTGCTGAAAACTGACCTTCATTTCTCTCACAGAACACCATCATAAATCCATTTCACTGCTTGATATGGTTGGTTGAATTACAAATTATTGCCTTATTGCCTCCGATTTCAGGCAATGCTGTGGTCAGCCTAGGTGCCATATCTGGGCATCTCTGTCTCACAGGTGGTTGTCACAATAAATCCAGAATGATTAAATAGGTTATTTAAAGTATATAGACCTTTTTATGCATACTGACCTACAGTATAATAATAAGGTAATAAAATGTAGTACAAGTTGAGCTTAAGACCTGTTTCCATATCATGATATTGTTTAATGTGAACACATGTAAACGTTTTAAGAACGTGACCTACAGGTCTATTTCAACAAAATCTCTCCAAGAACCAGTCTGTGCTGCTGTCCTTGCTGTATTTTCTGGAGCACACTGACTGTTTGGGGTAGGGGTAATTTAAATTTTAAGAGCTTTTAATATCTTGAATAGAATTTTATGTCACATTTTCAAAAATAATGACATAACTATTGCCTTATACTAAATTCTGTATATTTTCAGATTAACTTCTGATTAGCATTTTCAATCCATGGGCTTTCCACTGCTTTTTTCTTTATTTTGAGTGTTCTTGTTTCAATGAGAGAAAACTCTGGTAGGAGAATCAGAAACCCTCTGACTTTGAAGATCAAAATTCTCTTCCCTGCATCACAATTTGCTGTAAGTATGACTTAGGCAAGTTTGTTCTTTGATTTCTTTCCCAGAAAAATTCATTATGTCATTATTATTCCACTTTACATGACTATTGCTCATATATACTAATTTTGCACATTCATTCAGACACCTTAATATAGAAATAGTAGGATTATTTAAGATAAAAATGCTTTTCTGTGTCAAGATTACAATAACAACTATATATGTAAAAGCATTTCTTATAGAAGGACTATTTGTACTTACCCAGATGGTGGAGGATGTTTTTGGCAGGCCAAGAAACACCCTTATTCTTGCTCTTTTTCTCATTAATTCTTCTCAGAGGCATACAAACTGGAAGACCTCTGCCTGCAGTATTTGCATTGCTTTGGCACACAGGAACTGCAGAATCAGACTAAAATACTACTGGCACTGAACACACAGCTATTGGAAAAGAATTTCCTGAGATTGGTTGGTCCTTAGCTTGTGATTATCTAGTACATTTCACAGAACCTCTATGAATGTTCAGTTAGGGTCTTTACAATCCTATGATATGGTTACAGTAAGAGTTGAATGGAGATGTTTTGAACATTTTTAATCAGATTTTTCATCTGAGTGAACCTCGCATTTCAATGACCCTGGATAAAAATCAAGATCTCATGTGCTGACAGCCTGTCCTTGTGTGAACAATCCTTTCTTTTTAAAGCCCTCTTAATTGTGCTGAAGATAAGACACCTGACAAACTGCTGCCAGGAAATGCAGAAAGACTTGTGTTGGCTATTTGTTGTTGTTGCTTTTTCCTTAAATTATTTCTAAATGGGTAACGTACATAAATTTCACAGACTTCTTGCAAGAGATTTTTATGCATTCTTAAGAACATAATTGAAATATCACAGTCTTGTTGTTAAAATGCTTGATGAGCATTTTTAAAGCCAGCCATTATACTTACAATATAATTTATATTGATCTTGGAGGAAAAAAAACCCCAGGTTCCAGCTTATGAACTAAACTTCTATTCAAAATCTGTTCAATAGTCAAAAAGATTGTCTCCTAACTGCAGAAATTTTTTTGCCCTTAATCATACATAGCCCCACCCTGGACCTCCATGGGCTGCAGGGACACAGCTGCATCACTGTGATGCTCCCCACAGGCTGCAGGGGAATCTCTGCTCCGGCATCTGGAGCACCTCTTCTTCACCAGTGTCTGCTGAGTTGTTTCTCTCACATATTCTCTCTACTGTCTGCAGTTGCATCCAGCCCTTATCCCACAGGTGCCACCACTGTCTCTGACAGGTTCAGCCTTGGCCATGGTAGGTCTGTCTTGGAGCTGGCTGGCACTGGCTCTATCAGACAGGGGGGAATTCCCTGACAGCTGGTCACAGAATGCAGCCCATGCAAACCCAACACATTAATGTCTGACAAATTTAATATCAAAGTATTTAGTATCTGTTGATTAAAGAAAAGGAAAAGAATTTGTCACATCTCTACACTTTATAATATATTTAAATAGAAGTATAAAAAACCTCTCCCTTTTCACTTTCCTGTCTCTCCCCAGTAAAAATTCCTCTGTTCCTCAGGACTTTTGAAAGTTCTCCCTGTTTGTTTGGGTTTTTAAATTAATTTTTAAAATTTTAAATAAACCAGCAGATCTCTGATTAAATAAGCAATTATTTAATGAAAGCAGAAAGAATAGGACTGCTTAAAAACAATAAATCACAACCATCAAAAATACAAGCAAACTTTATGGATTGATATCTGGGATATGTTAATTGATGTACTCTCTAGTGGATTTTAGGAACACGCAGATAATTCTATCTAAAATGAAAGCATGTGTCATTATCTCCAAGAGTTCCCAGAAGCCCAGTAATGGTGCTAAATGACAGCACAGTGTGAATGTGAAGCAGCTGTGAATAGATGTTTAATACTATCTAGGCAAACAACATAACAAGAACCAGTTCGACTCAGAAAATGTCCATTGCATTTTCTGTTTATTTTTCTGTGTCATTAAAAACAAAGGTAGTAAAAACTCCAATCTCCTCACCTCTCTTCTTGCATCCTGGCATTACAAGGCTTTTGTCATGTGCAGTTTTCATGTTGCAGAAATAATTCATCTTGCTCTTTTACGTCTTGCTGACACAAGCATCATTGTGTGCTGCATTATTAAACCAGTTGTCTCACTTGACTGGACCTTAAGACGGAATTCTCTTGTAGCCAAGTGAAAAATACTTCACCTCAGAGGAGAAGACCCGTCCACTTGACTGTGTGTGAAATATGTGCTGGAATACGTGCAGCTGCTGAGACTGCCTAGCTGATGTTTCTTTGTGCTGCTGTGTTGTGCTTGTGATGTCTACCAAAGTACTGAGGTCAAACAAGTGCCATGGAAAGCAGAGAAGAGTAAGCTTAGATGCTTGTCTGACGGATGCTTCTCTCTGAACTGATTTTCAAAGACATTGTCTAAAAGCTCTCTTTTGTTGGCTGCTTTATGCTGCTTAAACACTTTTAGTGGTTGTCCTCAATGAAACATGGTGACAGAAGGACGGAGCTCACCAGGGAACTACGGAAGGGCCGAGGAGATTGCACAGAGCTAAGAATCATCCCTCAGATGACTGAAACTATAGGAAGAGTGGGTAGCTGAGAGAGGGTGTGGTGTCATGTTGCTTAGGGCATAAGGGGTACTTACCCTCCACTTTCAGCAAGTTATATATTGCTTCAAGTATTAGCTGAAAAACAGAATGAAAGTTTCAGAGATACGTAAAGATTTTGGAGACATAAAAATTAATAATTTATATTATTCTCTTGACCACCACAAGTTTTACATCTACTTGTTTGGGAAGGGTCACCCTTTGCCTACTTACTGAGTTATTGCTCTTGAGTTTATTCAGAGGTTTGCATAAATATTTAAAAGCTGACTTCTGTGTCCTCTTCATTTCATGTAGCATAGAAAAATAAAAGGAAGAATAAAATCTGTTTTCCTTCATAACAAGTGCACTAAAAGAAAATGAGGAGACACACTGTGCATATGGCACAGTAAATGTTCCTTCAAGAGATCTTATGGCAAGATAACATGAAGGGATAAATAAAGACTGAAGTATGACTTTTCCTTTCTTAATAGACAGCTGGAGTTAATCTATTAGTATTGTTAATCTATTACTTTCCTTTGACAGGTGAACATTTGCTTGCATATAAGGAGTTGAGTAGTTTCTTCTGGTTTTGGATGGCACTGGAAGAATTGTATGCATTTCTATGCTGTTTTGTTGTTGCTGCTCCACTGCTCCAGATGTGGTATCCAGGAGCTGGTCTGGTCCTGCTGTGACCAGAACTGCAGAGAAAAGAAAGCTTGAACCACAGGTGCTGGCTCCCTACTTGGCTGTACATCATCCTGCAACCCATGTGGAAGATAGATAAGACTCCTGCTTTCTCACTGGTCTAGTGATAAGCTAATGTTACACATCTTCTGGTGAAAAACCTCCTAAATGGAAGGCAAATATTCTGTATGTGTGTGTCAGGATTTATACTGTCTGGAACTTAGAATTTTTATAGGGAAGCAGGTCCTTAGGCTTACGCAGAAAAAGAGAATCTCATCCCTGTCCTGCTTTGAATAAAGCTATGCTGAAGTTCTGGGTGGCACCAAGGAAGACACATGTTTAGGTCAATTTGGAACTCAATGAATTATGGATGTGAAGTGTTAGTAAAACCATGGAGTTTATATGTCTCTCTTCAGCTTTCTCACTGTCATCCTTGGCCAGTAGATCCCTTGCCAATGACTCCAAGCTATGCTTTGAGGAGTAAAGTACCAAACACCACTGTACCACTCAAACAGGCTTGATAACACCACACTACTGGGACAAGTGAGGACAAGAGTACACTTGGATGCCCCTCTGAAAACTGTTCTTTTAGTCACTGCTTTCCACACAAGTGAATTCCAAAGTAGTATTGCAGTTTCTGGTATTTCTCAGATTTGGGATAGGATTTATTGGACTTGCTGATGAGCTATTAAAATTTTTTTTTTCTTTCCTTTAGTTGGTTGTTAAATATGAGATGGAATGTTGCATAGTCTCCAAGAGTGGAGATATGTTTAGGGCCTTCTATCCCTCACTGTTATCCCTCTTTTTGATTACTCTGCCTGTATTGATGGGAGCAAATGTTAATTCAATGGATCTGCCAGGTGTTTAGCATGTGAACCTAGATACAGAAACTAAATAGCTCTGTTAATCTGGGCAGAAGAGGATTTCTTTCCACTCCCCTTATTCCATCTCATAACCTATCTTCTAAGTAGCCTTCAGCCAACAGCATTTTCTTGCTTTCCCAAACGTCTCTGTGGATGTTCTTTGTTCTCTGCTCTGGGTGCTGGCAGTAAAGAATTTACTCAAATTTTGCTCACTGAGCACCAGCTCCACACACCTATTAAAATCTGAGTTGGTTTCTACTCTTAACTCCCTCCAGGTCTTATGGACAGTGGTCATACTGTGTAGACCACCAGAACACACTGGAAAAATATCCTGAAGAAATAAGCTGCTGAAAGACCAAAACCGTTCATTTTCCTAAACATTTAATTGAATTAATTTAGTTCTTCTTAGAGCCATTTTCACACTTATTCAGTCCTCAGAGCAGTAGGCAGCAGGCAGCAGTTCAGTCTGCATTGTAAATTGGAACAGTTTCACAGCATATGGTCACTTGGAGGAAATAAACTCTCCATTGATAGCCCTACAGTTCTCTTGAGCTAAATAATGTTAAATTTGACCTTGGTTAGCATTCTGCAAAATGGCTACAAAGAATGAATAAGTTAAAAAAAAGACTGGGCTCAAAAGTTGGTGGTCAATACTTTCTACTCTACCTGAAGGCTGGTTACAGGTGAAGTTCCCCAGGGTGTATTCTGGGACCTTGTTTATTTAATATCTTTATAAATTAGTTGGAAACAGAATGGAACCCCATCAAATTTGCAGGTGACACCAAAGCAGAGGGTGCAGTTCATATACTTGAGGGCTCTGTTGCCTTTCAGAACCAGACTAGAGAAAGCCCCAAGTATGGTCTGAATTCAATCATTATCTTGCTTTGAACAGGGCATCCCAAAGCCCTCTGCAGCCTGAATGATTCTGGGATTCCAATGGCATTTTCCCCAAAGGATGTTGATTATAACTCTATAAAAGGAAACCAGCAGTGTTGTGAGCTGTTTATCTCACACAGTTCTTTGCAGTTTCTTCTCAGGATGATTCAGAATGAGACCTTCAACCTGAGAAACCAATACCGAGTGTGATTTCCTAACAGATTTCCTGAGGAGCTGGATACAGAGTCAGCTGTAGTCCCGCACTGAACTTCCAGCTTTGGTAAGGTGCCTCACTTGATTTTTTCTTTTTAAAAATTGTGTTAGATTTGGGATTGATTATGATGACTAGGAAGTTAATGCCAAGTAAATTAAAAATGCTGACATATATGTGTCTTTAAATTGTTATTTCTGTTAATAAATGTGGGCAGGTTTTTGGCCTGTGACAAAGACAGAGCATCTCTGAGAACACTGCCAGTTGGCAGCCCTTTCTGAATATTTTCAGAATGAGCTTACTAATAGAAAACTAAATAATTCACGTGAAATTTATGACACTGTACCATCATTTGGGTAAACGGTTGCTGAAAAAATGGCAGAGCAACTATGAGTTCCCTGCTGTCTACCTGTGATTAGAATTGAGTGAGTAGCAGAAGTTTCAAAGAATATAGATTTGACGATATTCATTGCTATGTTGTGTTCCCTGGATAAGAAGAGTGGAAAGCTCTTTGTGTACTTACAAGCCTGAATAATTTAAAAATAATTTTGCTTTTCTATAATAATGAGCATACGTATTTGCATCTCAGATCCTGTTAGAGGCTACTTAGCTTATAGAAGAATAACTTATAATAATTAGGAGAAACACTGATGTGAATCTAAAAGAAAAAGAATAGCGACAAAGTGTTTATTTAATTTAGGTTCTCTACCCACTTAGGAGAGAATTTGACTGTGATGTGTGTGTCTGGGTGGTGAACTTTTGATAGCAAGGGTACTTAACTAATGGAACAATTTACATGAGTGTGAAGAATGATTGTCTGTTATCCCAAGACTTACAAAATAAAAAGACATTCTGAAAAGTGTTGTACAACAGAATTCATTTAAAAATGATCCAAGTAGAGAATGGCTGAGATTCTGTGGGATGTCATGCTGTCTGATCAGATAGACAACCTATTGCCTTCTGTCCTTTGTACTGTGCATCAAAAGTACTTACAAAAAATAGATGTACTACTGCAATGTTCAACAGAAGTTAATTGTACAGTGAGGTATTTCCCATGGCTGCCTCTGAAGAGAGAAGCAGCACATATTGAGTTAACACAAGTAAGAAAATATTACTGGAGCATCATAACTCACTTCAGGTTCTTTCCAGCTAACAGATGCTAGCCAGAGAAATACCATGTGCTTTTCAAAAGGAAGACAGTCTGAACGTTAGGAAGACTTTTATAAGCTTAGGCCAAGAATAATTTACAATGTGTTACTTGCTTGACAGATGTATATTATATGAAGTTATGATCTGAGCCTACTCCTGTTGTATCAGTATTCTGATTGCAAAAAATGGTTGTTTTGCATTTGATGAATGTTCCACTTAAATTTACATCAGAGGTCTGTCACACTGGGCCTATGTTGTACACAATACTGCTGAAAAGTGTTGGTTCAAATTAGGATGTATCTTATCCCTGTTTAACACTGGTTTTCACTATGACACTTATGGAAATAGTATGCAGGCACTGATGTCAGAAAAACAAAATGGGTTATGGTGAGCTCTATGGCAAAATGTTCCTTAAATAGAGTTGTTCTGAGCCATTACTTTCTTGTTTACAAGCTCATCCTGCACCACTATTTTGACAGAGAAAGCATGACGAGGAGTAGGAGAAAAGGAGGTCAGGATAAGTGTGATTATGTACACCTTGGAGCTCAGTTTTATTGCACTTGGGAATTCTCCTGGTCTCCGCTGAAATGTCTGTCCTGCCTGTGTTGAAGTTATGGAGGATCTAATGGTTAGGAGAGGTGCAGCCCAAGCAAGGTCTAGTCTGCTAAATCTGGCTGTCTTCCCAGGTGTTTTTTACAGATTTGACCTACAGTTCTGGTTAAAAATACAATTTCTGATTTTTAGTACCACAGAGAAAGAGACTTTTGTGAAATAGTGTCTTTTGAGTTGTATGTCTGATTTGGTTGGTTTAGTTGTGGTATTGTTTTGGTTTTGATTTTGTTTCTTCCTCCAGTGGTCTTGGATGACAGAAGATCTTGTGGTTTGGATAGACCTCCAGTACAGTATTTCATATCTGTTCAAAACAACTGAAGAACCTTAGATTTAGATCTTTCTAGTGCAGAGATACTTAACAGACCTACCTGGAAAAGGATTTGAACTTAATTAAAATAAACAAATTTAAGAAGTTATATGACAAAGAAAGAGGTTTTCTGTTTCCACATAGCTATAGTAAAAACATCTATAGGGAGTTCCTAAATTCTATATAGGCATGTGTCAAGACAGCACTTGACATAATGAAATGGGACCTACAGACACCATGGATGTTGGTTATAAGTTTCTTAGTTATGCTTTTTGTTTTGCCTGTGTTGCATGCATACAGGGTCTAATAATGGTTTCTGATATAAAACTACAGGGATGGTGACATTCCACTACATTTCAGCAGTATTTCAAGGGTCCAATTTTTTGCCTTCTAAAATTTTCTGCCTGTTTATAACACATTTAAGTGACTAAATTTGGTAGTATTGGCTCAGTGTGAAACTAGGAAAAGTGACTTTAGCACTTAGATGAGTGTACTTTCATGCAGTTGTTGAGACTATAAAAATGATAATATGGGAAAATTTTGAATAAATTATTTTTTTTCAATACATTCTGTATCTTCTTACTAAAGAGACCAAATATTCAACAAAAAAAATTTGGATGGTTTCTGCAAATTGAGACAGTTAATACTGGAGAGGGTACAAATCTCATCATACATTTATGTGAATAATAAATAAAAGGTAATGGTCCATTATCACAAATACACTTCGAGAACAAAGAATGTTTTATTAGGTTTACCTTGTTATGTTATTATAGCTTTCTTTTGTGAAGGCCATTCAAGCATGTAACCACTGGTGGCTTTATAAAAGGTAATAAAGTTTATTAGTATAATAATGGACAATGAATAATACTTTAGAAATAGCAAATAGGCTGTAAAAAATTGGATAAGGTCAAAACTGTGTTATCAAAAGCTATTGTGTCTTCTCCAAAAGAAAAGGGACCTTTGCAGTCCAGTCTTCTTACCTAGCGCAGTGTTTGATGGGTGAAAAACATAAAAAGCTAGACAAATTACGCTCAATAAAAAAAATAAAGAAATTACATTTGGCTTATTATTCTGTAGGGGTTTGCTGGTGACTTTGTTTCTGTGTTTGATGACTTTTTCTCATATCCCTGAAAGTAGTCTAGAACTTTTTATGTTTTATGAGGACCAGACAAACAACATTTTTGACACACTCAAAATACGTTACCAGCTTTCCTCTTGAGTGTTTCACATTCTTTCACTTGATTCCTTGCTCAATATGAAGCAAGCACACTATACTCAATCAACAGCATTCTGTAAGACTGGATTCTATAATTTAATTTTTTTCTGTGGTGAGGTGACTTTGAAGTTAGTGTTAGCTCCATCCAGGAGAGAATTCCATGATTTTTGAAGAAGTGTCAGGTCTCACAAAGAATTAATTATCTCTCAATTTATTTTTCTCCCTGCATGTGGAAAAGCTTTTATAGAATATGAAAGAGATCTACAGTGGCCAGACTTAGCAAATGAGTATGAGGGGGCAGCAGCAGAATGCATCTCCACTTCTTCACTTCTCTCAAAGTCTCACCTTATTGACCTGTTTTCAGTAGGTTATCTTGTCCTGTATTATGGTACCCTACAACTTCCCAGATTTCACATATAGACTAACTGTACTTACTACACCTCCCCTTCTTCTGACATGTCATGCTGTGGATGCTTTTTGCAGGAGGCTATTTAATGGATTTCTTGCACCAGTAGGTTTTGCTGTTGTATTGTGGGCTGTCACTTTGCTGTTGCATACATGGTTCTGTTTTAAAGCAGTCAGTTTATAATAACTCCATCCCTTACATAAATAGCAACAGTGGTAATTAAAACAGTAACAACAGATGAATGCCAAAATCATTATTTTGTTAAAACCATAAAATAGATACTATACACTTTGGAAAACAGAAGGAAGAACATGGTAACAGCTCCCAACTTCTGTCTGAGCTGCACTGTGAAATCGGAAGATGTTGTGGTGGGGGGCCCTTGGTGAGATGCCAATAGCAAACTCAGCAGTTTCTCTTGGCTCAGTTCTTCTCCCAGTATTTAAGTATCTAACAGTTTATGCCAGATGTACAGGTGTCCTTAGAGTGGGAGCCTCTTTCACCCTGTTACCATTGTTCCATGCAGCGTGTTGACAGTTTGAGACCTGTTTTCTCTTTTATTACCTAAGGTAGAAGAAGTAAAGTAAGAATTATGTGGCAACTAGGATGTGTTGCATCCTTTTAGGATGAAGATATTTTAATGTTTGCCAGAATATTTCAGCTATCATAATGATATTGAGACCTGATGGTTCCTGTTGAATGAAATACTATATAAAACATCATTAGTAATGTTGACAATTTCAGGGGAATGGTAGAAGAATTCTGTGGTAAAACGATTATTTTTGATTACTATTTTTTTTTCTGATGAGTTTCTCAACACCAAAAAATAAGTCTGTACTTCAGTTCCCAGCTTGGATAGCAGTAGCACGTCTGCCCCCCTTATTGACCTGTTGTATAAATACATTAGATACCATGAGGCATTCGAACAATGCTGTTTGAAAAATAGGTGGCTGACTGGTTTATTGTTTTGTTGGGCTTTTTTTCCTTGGCAAAATAAGAGGCTGAGATCTTATTGGTTTCCTGGAGTACAGTTCTGCAATGCCTTTAGATGGAATATCCAGCAGTAGAAGAAGCTAGCAAGTAAGACAGATGGACATTTGTCTCTGAAGCACCTGAATGTTGTGGTGGAACAGAGAGCCGACCTCAATAGAGATATAATAGAAATAATGCAATATGTTCTCATGCTGTAAGCTTTATTTAAATAGGGGGGGAAAAATCAACAAAACCAAAAAGTTCATTGATACAGTAAAGCAAAACTTAATCCTGTATTTTAATCTAATTTTGATGAGTACTTCTATTAAAAAGACTGTCGTGGGTTTTCTACTGGTCATGTACAAACTTTCATAAAAAATGTATGGAAATTATAATGAAAACACAACTAGATTTCAACCTGTTTCATTAGCAGCCCAGCTCCTGGGAACATTTGACCTAGATCTGCCTACTAATACACAAACTTCATAATGATTCAAGACAAATTTTCATAATGGATGAGGTTCACTTTTGCACTGAGGCCTGAACACCACCTGTATCCATCTTAAATTCTGGCTTTCCAGACTTATATAGCGTTTGATTCAACTGCTGGTGCCTGAAGTTGATCCTTTTATATAGAGCTGAATTTTTCTGATGTGAAGAAAGCTGGTGGGATTTTTTTGTTTAGTTGTGGGATTCCCTTTGTTGTTTTTTGTTTGTTTGTGGGTTTTTTTTCTTTCCTATTTGATAAAGATGCAGTAAATTTTCCATAGTGTGTACCTAGAATTTCTAATAAATGGGGGTTGGGAATGAGAAAACTTGAACAGATGTTTAGAGATTTGTTTGAACTAAGCTTTTTCAGCCAAACCATATTCACAACTGGAGATGAAAAATCTGTTGTGTGGACCTGAATGAATAAACACATATGAATGAATAAACATGCATGGCAACACATGGTAAAGCTTTTTATCACCTATGGAGAGACACTTGTCCTGATGGAAATTCCCTCCTGAGTACAAAATTGGGTAGGTGGATGCACTCTAGCTATCCACAGTAGCACTTTGGGAATTAGGTTTAGATGGTAAACACTTTAGAAAGAGCTGATTTAAAATTCTTCTGGCTTTCTTGTCTGTGGGAGTAGCACACTGTCTACATGCAGGCTGACTGACTGGCAGTCAGGGATAGGCCGGGTAATAAAAATAAATGATAATGAAAAATGCACGGGTAACTGGCACAAAACACAGACCTGGGGGAGGGCCTCTGTTGTGTGTGCTGGCACCAGAGTGCTACTTCATTACTGCAGTATCTGCAAATGAAGAGCAATTTCAGTACTGGCATCTTAAAAATGTTTTTAATGAATGCCCATGAAAACAGTGAGTCCAGGCTTAGTGTTCATCTGTCTTCCTGTCTCAAAGACAGCTCAAATTTTATGTCAGTTTCATGGCAGTGGAACTAAGGAATTTCCTAAAAGTAATGAGTTCCAAATCAGGAATTTTTGAGGGAGACCTGGAGGAAGGCTGTGTATGGGGTTGTGTACAGTGGGGTTGATTCTATAGATCTTTTGTTTAGGGAAAAAGGGCCCTACTGGACTATTATTGTGGCAATTTCATGAACCACAGGATGCATGATTTATGTTGAAAGCTATCATGGGGAACAAATAAGCAAGCAAAAACCTGTATCCCAAATATATGTACATGTCATGAGGGAAAAGAATGAAGATCTAAAGAAGGGAAGGTGGCGGATTCTAAATAAATTTAGAAATAGCTGGAGAGTTGATGAGATGGAAAGATATGAAGGCTGTCTTAGAAATGTGATGTATGCAATAGAGCTTCAATGCCAAAAGAGATATCAGAGAGTTCCAAGTCCAAACAATGGAAGAGTAAGCTTGTGTACAAGTAAGTGAAATCTTATGGAAGACAAGAACTAGAGACAAATGAATAATTGTTTTCATGCATAGGTTGTATCACAGCTAGTGAGAAGTTTTGCAATTCAATTTGCTGTTGTCTTCTTTGTGTTTTCATGTGTTTATGTGTTTTTCTTATAATTGTAGAATAATTGGACAATTCAGGCTGAAAAGGATCCCTGGCAGTCACCTAGATTTGTTGGAAGCAGGTTAATCTAGGTCAGACTTCTCTAGGCTTGTCCATCCATTTTCTGAGTGGTACCTCCAAGGATGGAGATTATGAATCCTTTGTGGACCTGGTCTAGTATTTGACCACACTTCTACTGGAAGAGATCGTCCTTACATGTAAATAGAATTTCCTGTTTTCCAGCCTGTTTCCTTTGCATCTTTTCCTATCACTGGGTACTTCAAAAAGAATTGGCCTCTGTCCTTTCTGTATCCTTCTATTCAATATTTATTGGTGGATAAGAGCTCCCTTTGTCCTTCTCAAGGTTGAACAAATCCAGTTCTCTTCGCCTCTCCTCATAATCATTGCAAGTCTTTGTCCAGGTTCGTGCAGTTTGGACAGATAAGGTGTGACAAAGATCGAGTGCACTACAGCCCAAGCTACCGGATTGGTCCTGAGTTCAACCTTTCCTAAGTGTAGCAGAGTTAATTTCCAGCCAAAGCCAAAGCTCAAAAGAAGTAAACAGGGACACGAATAGTAGTCTATTCCTCTGCCCTTTTCCTTGCTGTTACGACATTTCCTTGGCACTGTTTAATTTAATAATATAGACATGCCTGAGGTCTGTCCCCAGAAACACAACTTGAATGTATGTTCTGTTACACTGCCACAACAGTCCCTAGAAAGCTTTGGGCCTTTATGCTCTCAAATATTTGCCATGAAACAACTGTTCAGAAATTAGCCTGGGTCAGGAATCATTATCAGTAGCTAGTCAAGAAACCATTACACATCTTGGAATAGTGTTTGACAGGAACATGGGCTGTTCTATGCCAGTGGGCCACAGGGCTAGTGAATGGTCCCACATACAAACAATTTGTTGATGGAGATGTGACTCTAGACTTGACACTGCTACAGCAACTGAAGGTAGCTTCAGTCCAGTGTCAGAAATCTCTGCTGAAGAGGCATTGAAAGAGGGTAGTGAACTGGAGCATGTGGGAGTTGAGTGAAATTGGGTAATACTAGGAAGGTATGCTTTGAAGAGAAGTACATAAATCTTTCTTTAGTTTTCTTTTAATGTCCATTTTTTTTCCA
This sequence comes from Dicrurus megarhynchus, assembly GCA_013399195.1. Classification (NCBI taxonomy): domain Eukaryota; kingdom Metazoa; phylum Chordata; class Aves; order Passeriformes; family Dicruridae; genus Dicrurus; species Dicrurus megarhynchus. Next base: position 451,981 of record VXAD01003542.1, read on the forward strand.
CCAGAAAATGCCTTTAAGCTGAGCAGGAGGCAAGCAAAGGAAAGACAGGAACAGCTGAATATTTAAGAGATTTCATGTTTCAGGGGATTTATAGCTTTCAACTAAAACTTCATTCCTTGCAATTGCCTTGTTGGTCACTAGATTACGTTGTTTTTGTATTTCAGCACAATTTCATGAAAAATCATGCACATCAGGCAGAATAATCTTGATTCTCAAAATTCACAAGAGAAAAACAATCTATGTCTGATTTGCCTGATTTTTTTCCTCTACATTCAGATAATACTTAAATATTGAGAGTATGTGTAACAGAGCATTCTAAGACCCAGGCACTGGTTATTGAACCACCTTACATTCTATTTGTAAGGAAAGAATTCTGGAAATACTATGAGAAACAAGAAAATACCAACCACATATCAGAGTTGATTTGGTATCCAGTATTATGATCTGATCAGATCAGATCTGACAGCTTACCCTGCTTGGAGCAAGAGGTCAGAGTGGAGATCTGAGGTCCCTTCCACCTGAATGATTCTGTGATTATCATAATTGTTAGCTGCAGCCAAGTTCACACAAATAGTGTAACAAAGGGAAATGACATCACTTGGGAGCTGATTTTATGAGCTGTCTTCAAGTGCTAAGTGCTCTTACCTCTTACTGATTTTGACAGGTGGTGAGATAACTCTGCAAGTTCATAGAATCACAGGATCATAGAATGGTTGGGTTGGAAAGGACCTTTAAAGGTTATCTAGTCCAACCCCCTGCAATGAGCAGGGACATCTTCAACTAGATCAAGTTTCTCAGGGCCCTGGCCAGCCTGACCTCGAATGTTTCCAGGGATGGGACATCCACCACCTCACTGGGCAAGCTGCTTCAGTGTTTTGGCACCATCAGCATAAAAAATTTTTTTCTTATATCTAGTCAAAATTTACCCAGTTTTAGTTTAAAACTACTACTTCTTATCCTATCACAACAGGCCCTGCTAAAATGTTTGTCCCCATCTTTCTCTAAAGCCCCTTCTAAGTACTAGAAAGTTGCTAAAAGGTTACCCTTGAGCCTTCCCTTCTCCAGGCTGAAAAACCCAACTTTCTCAGCCTTTCTTCACAGAAGTGTTCCAGTTCTCTGATAATTTTTTGGCCTTTCTCTGGACATCCTCAATTCAGTAGACATTTAATTCACAAAGTACTCTCCCTCTAATTTCAGCGTGTGTCTAAAATGGCACTAAGCGTAATGAAGAAGTATCAAACTCTCCAACTAAGGATTCTCCTAATAGCACCTCCAGCTGTGGTAAATGAAGAGTGTTCAGATTGATTATGGGAAAAAGTTACTGATGGGCATTTAATTCTCCATGAATCACCAAGCTGGGGAGGCAGTGGGTTAGTAGATATGATATAGTTATATAAAATATATATATCCCGGATAGGTACCACCTGATTATTGTGGACAAATCTAGCTTTTCTTTTGCTTGGTCTTTAGACCGAGATTGAGGCATTTGAGAACCAGAGGTTTTTGCTACTTGCAGCCTTGTTGACAGAACAGATAACATAACCTACCCAGAGGGAATTTTTCCTGAAATATCCAGTGACATTTTGGCTCAGAGCCATTTAGAAGCTTGTTGTGGTTTAACTGTAGCCAGCAGCCAAGCCCCACACAGCCACTTGCTCACTCCCTCACCACCAGAATCGAGGAGAAAATTGGAAGGGTAAAAGCTGGAAAAGTCATGAGTTGAGATAAAGACGGTTTGATGGGGAAAGGAAAAGCCACACACATAAGCAAAGCAAAACAAGGAATTAAGTCACTGCTTCCCATGGGCAGGCAGGTGTTCAGCCATCCCTAGGAGAGCAGGGCCACATCACATGTAACAGTGACTTGAGAAGACAAACACCATCACTTCAAATGTTCCCCCCCCTCTTCCTTTTTCTTCCTCCCAGTTTATATACTGAGTATGATGTCCCTTTGGTCAGTTTGGGTCCCCTGTCCTGGCTGTGTCTCCTCCACCCTCCCATGCACCCCCAACTTCCTTGCCAGTGTGGCAGTACCAAAAGCTGAGAAGGCCTTGGCTCTGTATAAGCCCTGCTCATCAGTAACAAAGACATATCTATGTTATCAGCTCTGTGTTCAGCACAAATCCAAAACAGCCCTGTAGTAGCCACTGTGAAGACAATTAATTCTACCGCAGCTGAAACCAGCACAAAGCTGAACCACAGAAAACCTACGCAAAATATCCTGGTTAGCATACATATCAAAAATAGTAATTTTAATTAGTAAGGAATAAAATAAAACACAGAGTTCAATGGCTGGAGGAGTGTCACACAAAGTTGTTCTCACAGAGCCTACAGGTTGACAGCATTTCATTCAGTGGTGTCACAGTCCACTTTCCTTCTTCAGGTTAATTATTCCTGACACTCTTCCTTCTCTTCCCACTTTTGCACCTACCACAATTTGTGCAGCTGGAGTGAGCTGTGTCAGATGATGATCAGTTAAAACCTTTTTCCTGAGTTATTTTTCACCTGGCCAGTTCTCTGATTCACTGCTCAGCTGCACAATACAGGTACAACTGCGTGGGCAGTGCTGAGATAAGGTATGAGCATGTCATCAGAGGGGCAAAAGGTGAAATCATTAAAGCAGAGATACTTTACAGCAAAAAAATCTGGTTGAATGACAGCCTGGAAATGTGGTCCAGTGGGAGTTTAAAGCAAACTGAAACAGAGCTTGGATGGTTCTAACGTTTTTTTAACAGCAAAGAAGTGTAACTCAGCTTGCGGCATGAGTTTATTCTGGTGGCTCATGGTGCAGTCATGCAAGGGAGGAGGAGGAGGAATGCTCTGCTTTGGAACAGATGTTATCAGGATAAACTCCTATGGAACTGTGCCTTTTGTCAGCAAAGTCATGAGGAGGACTTACCGGCTCGTGAAGTACAGGATATATCACTTCTCCCATCCAAAGGGTTGACACAGTTCTTACTTAAGGAAAGGGAAATTAAAAAATATCTAACGTTTATGACTGAGGTAAGTGTAACCTCTGATTAGATAGATTCAGATCAGTAAGAGGTATTTCAACTACTGAACAAACTGCTCATCTCTTCAGCACATTGGTCCAGTTTGTCCTCAGGAGAAATGGGGATGCATAAAAACTTGTTATGTCCAGTTTTAGAAGCTAAAAAAGAATGAAGTATCTTTCAGTAATCACCCATAACCAGTGCAGGAGAGATAGCAAATCTGATTATGCAAGCCAATAAACCAAGATACACATCCCAAAAAACTACTGGCACTTATTTAAGTCCAGCTGGAGACTAATAGCCTGAAAAAATGAAAAGCCTCATTTCCTCCAGGAAATGAGACTGAGCTGTCTCATTTGTTATCACTGAGCAGGAAGTTTCGACCAAATTTGAGGCTACAATTCATTTTGCCACTAAAAAATTATGAATGTTTAGGGTGGTGGTATCAGAAGCCCCTAGGTTCTGATTCTACAGCAGCCAGCAAACAGCCTCACAGGGAAAATCTGATTTTTGAAAGCTTTGACACAGCAGATGCATTACTACAGTTCTTTGGTTTCAGCAAATTAGCATTCTCCAAAGGAAAACCATTGATTCAGAACATTGCCAGCTACCACTAATTAATGAAACACTGTCTTCAGAGCTAATATTTGCACCTTTAAAGGGAGGTTATCATACCTGAAAGGGTTCAGGAAAGAGCTATACAAATTAGTCAAGGTCTGAAGTATTCTGCTTATCACAGGTGGTTTAAACTCAGTCTGACTTGGGAACAAGGGGTTCAAGAGATGTTTTGCTATAAAAGTACGTACATAAAGAAGAAGTCTGAAGCAGATACTTTTTTAAATTTAGCAGACAAAGCAAGTTATTGGACACTGAAGTGAGATAAATTCAAACTATCAACAAGATGTGACTTTTTTTTAACAGGCAAAGTAATAAATCACTGAACGGCTTAATTTTCTCCATCATTTATGTCCTATGAAGACTGGATCTGTTCTTGATTGATGTTCTTGCACATCCACTAATACATTAGAAATACTTCAAACTGAAGGAAGATCTCCCCCTTACCCCACTCCCTGCCCCCAAATCCAGCACTGTTCCTAGAATGGACTGTTTGCTGTGACAAGACTTTTTTTGTTGGGCCTGCTTGTATCACAGCTGACAGCTCTGGGTTGGGAAGTGAACAGAACTGCTGCTGCTTTGCTGGCACAAGAGACTGGGCTTGCTCCTCTGCAGTGCTGGGCTGGCTGTGGCAACGTGCTGTGTAGCATATGCTGAGTACCAAACTGGAACTCTTTGCATGTTCATTCACTTTCTAGGATAAAAGTCAAAGGAAGAGCATGGCTTTAGGTGACTTCTTATTCCAAATGGTATCATTGTATACTACAGCTTAGCCTTAAAAGCTGGTAGGGGAGGATAGTATTAAGACAGAGGTGAAACAGAGAATAGAACCAGTCTTGCCTTCTTGCATCACAAGTGATGTTTAGGTGCATACAAAATTACTAGATGTTGAAAGTCTGTCACCTTCTGAAAGTTTTGCTGACTTACCATAGATGAGGGACTGTCCCTTTTGTTTGTGTGTGTTTGCTTTTATGACATGCAATCTCACTAGAAAAAAAAATTGGAAAAGCAACATGCACGAAAGGTACATTTACAACTGTGTATCAAGATAGGTGGAAAGATTGAATGGCTGAGACATGAGAGACCAGTGGAAGGAAACTAGTCTTATTTAAAACTCTATTAATATTTTCAGAACTCGCAGCCTCTTAATGAAACATCCAGGGAATAAATTAAAAGCAATAAGAGAAAGACCACAAAGTAGCAGCAGTCTTTCAAGAATAACATTCACCCAGGACACTGCTGGCTGAAACTTGCAGGGATGCATGGGAATATATTTAGTCAGTGAAAGAATACTGAAAAACAATAAAGATCCTCAACTGACTTGAAAAGGGAATGGGTTGCAAATTATATTTGACTTTTCAAATAGCTTGTAGAATCATAGTATCATTTGGGTTGAAAGAGACCTTTAAGACCATCAAGTCTAACCCTTAACGCAGCCCTGCCAAGCCTACCACTAAACCATGTCCCAAAGCATCACATCTACACACCTTTTGAACACTTACAGGGATGGTGATTCCACCACTTCTCTGTGCAGCCTATTCCAATGCTTGACAACCCTTTATGGAAATTATGGAAAGTGTCTTGGTGAGCACTTCTGCCACTGCATGCAGTACACTTGGGTGTGTGCCATCCAGCCCCATGGACTCGTGCAGGTCTAAGAGGCAAAGCAGGTAATTTCTGCTTGGATTATGGGGGCTTCATTCTGCTCCCTGTCCCTGTCTTCCAGCTCAGAGGGCTGGATACTGGAGAACAACTGGCCTTACTATTAAGGACTGAGGCAAAGAAAGGTACCTTAGGGTTTTCCTCATTCTTTGTCATTGTATTTCCCCTTGCATCCAGTAAAGGATGGAGATTGTCCTTTTATTGCCGATGTATTTATAGAAACATTTGTATTATCTTCTACAGCAGTTGCCAAATTTAGTTCTACTTGGGCTTTGGTCCTTATAACTTTCTCCCTGCACAACCTCACAACATCCTTGTAGTCCTCCTGAGTTGTCTGTCCCTTCTTCCAAAGGTCATACACTCTTTTTTCCCCTGAGTTCCAGCCAAAGCTCTGTTCAACGAGATCGATCTTCTTCCCAAAGCTCATCTTTTGGCACAAGGGGATGGACTGATACTGCACCTTTAAGATTTCCTTCTTGAAGACTGTCCAGACTTCCTGGATCCCTTCATCCCACAGAACTCCCTCATGATGGAGCCTCTCAATCAGTCTCCTTAACAGGCCAAAATCTGCTGTCTGGAAGTCCAAGATGGCAGTTCTGCTGACCCCCCTCATTACATCTCCGAGGATCAAAAACTCTAATTTCATGATTGCTATAGGGTTTTTTGCTTTCAGATTGTCAGATTGAGTTATTTTATGTATAATTCTAATAATGATTATTTTTTTTCCCCCTTCCACTCTCCATTATTCTTTTGACAAAGATAAGACACTTCTTGGAGCCTTGAATTTCAGGCTGATTTTTCACTGGCCATTATGTCTTTAATTTTGCTCTTTCTATGTTTTCAGGAAGGTATCTCTAAATTTGTAATGTCGCATGTGGTATTTTGTTTGCTGAGGGCAATCATTCTCATGATGAATTTGTATGTGTGGGATGAAAATATGCACATCAGCTTCATCAAGTATTCCATTAAAATTGGACTACAGAGCTCAGCAACACACAGCAAGATGCGGTGGTGAATTTATGTTGAATTGCACAAACATTTGGATTTAGATGCATGTTGGCAAGCAATCAATTAATTTTATAACTGAAAGTCTCTCTGTACTAAAGAAATAGGAAAGGGTCTCTCCTCCCAGTATACTGGGGGAAAAATTATGCAGTGAACCTGCTAAAGTGAAAATGGTTTTTCAACTAGTCCAATGAATGTGAGAAGTGGCTAGGGAATAGCAGTGCTCTTTTACAGAAGCTTATTGGATTTCAAAGTTTGGTTTTATTCCATGTTAGAATTAAAAACCTTTCAAATTTTTTGAGAAGGAAATAGCACTTAAAATGGCATTTAAAAACTTTTTTGTTAGAGTAAGGCAGGTCAGGTTTTGTCTTTTTTCCTCAGAACTAGAATCACAGAAACTTAAAGCTCACAACCTTTTGAAACAGATTTGTCAGCTTTCCATATTCCTAAAATGTTCTAGCAGTGCTAACATGTAGGTGTTTAGTTAAATGTACCTTTTCTACATGGATATTCCAAGGAGACTTCAAGAATTCACTTAAAAGGAGGGGCCTCTTTTCTGCTGTGTGTTTTTCAGAGATTGTCAACTTGAGAAAAAGCAACAACTAGATTTACAAATAGAAATAGAATGGAAATAAGATGCAGTGATGACCTAAGACACCAAATTGAAAATTGATTCTTCACTTATAAAAATAATTAGCCTTTCCATTTTGCGTTTGGAAGTTGTTTGTTTATCTAGAGTTGATAGAAAGGTAACTGGACTGTAATATGCAGAACTGTCCTCATTTACACTGTCTGAAGTTCACTACACTTTTATGTCCTGGCTGGTTTTGCTTCTCCTTTCTTTCTCTGGGCTCCAATTTTCTTCTTGCTTCTTCCCGCTTCATTTCTTCCTCTGCATAACCCAGCTTTTAAGTTGCCTTTGGCCATCTGTATTTTCTTGCATTCCCAAACGTGGCATTCTCCCTGGAAATCCTGTATGTTCTGCTTTGACTGCTGGCAGCAAAGAAGACTTTACTCAAATTCTGCTCACTGAAGCACCAGCTCCACACGGCCATCAGGATGTGAGTAAATTTCACTTTGCTGCCAGCACTCAGAGCAAAAAGCTGCATCAAGAGAAAACAACAAAAGCTATAAGTTCTAAAAAGATTTTCTGAAAAGAATTAGTTCATTTATATGATGTACCTTACATAATATCAAAAGAAACAGCATAGCTGCTGGGCTATTTGGTTGATGATTCTTCTTATTCTTCATCAGCATTGTAGAAGTTACTGCCCTCACTAACTCATGCCATTGTAGTGGTATGAAATGATTCAATTTATAAGACTAGAGCTTTAAAACCTTTTTCTATTAATGTCTGTCTGTGATACTATATAGGTTAATTAGTGACTTTGCTTCATTTTTCCTCATGTGAATGAACATATATAATTTTAGACATTGATAATAAAAATATGTTTAAAGGTTTTTCTGTACTGAGGAACATGACAGCAGCTTGTATGGATGCGTCATAAGTGGAATAACCAGCTCTGTTGGCAGCAAAATCTGTGGTGGCAGCATAGGTGGCAGTATTATGATCCTCTTTGGAGCCCTGGAAAATATTTGGTGGTGGAAATCTACCTAACATAGCTACAGGGCTGTATAGGACTGAATTACGAAGCTGACCTACCTGAGTTACATACAAAAGTGGGAGCTTACATATCCCTTGGACTCCAATGATGAGTATAACCTCCAATTTAGCCTTATAAATCAGGGACCTTCATTGGGATTAGTCATGTCACACAGATTATATTTTTTTGTCCTGTAACTGAATAATTGCAGCTATTTCTGGCATAAACATGGAACCTTTTTGGCTTAACAGGAAATTTGCTGGCCTCACACCCCTAAGAGCCTTCTTCAACCTAGTCTCCACACAGAATTTGCATAAATTGCAACTGGAAAGTAAGCCACAGCCAAAGCAAATCCTTTTCCCAAACCAGATGAAAATTCATGTAAATATTTTTGTGATGCTTGCTAGTCCTTGTCATGTTAGTGGCTCCCCAATGGATGATACAGTCTGCAACAGGACACTTTGGGAACTTAAGTCATATAGACAGGATAAAAAAGCAATTGGCAGAAAGATTCTCTGCAGACTTATGCACAACTTTGGCAGCAGCTGCTTCAATTTTCAGCTCCCTTTCCCATTCATTGCTTCAAAGCAACAGAAGAAATAACCTCTACTCTCATGTACTTTCAGTGATATAATTCTGCCATGGTGATGGAAGAGAATAAAAATCAGAGTAGTCTAACCTAAGAAATGCAATTCCTGTATTACTTAATAACTGAATGTGTGGGATTTACAGTGTATGTGAATGTAATTTTTTTTAACAGTGCAATCCCCAAAATCAAATTTCTAGAGTTTTGAAACTAAGTGTTTTCAGAATCAATAGCACACAAATGCATTTCTACATGTGAAGAAGATGAGCCTTAAGAACTAGTTGATGGTGTAAATCATTGTTACTATTCCTAGTACAATAGCTTTCAGAAGACCCTTGCTCTGTCCTCCAGTAGCATACCACTCAATAAGTCACTGCAGTGAAGCCTTCTAGCAAAATGCTAAGATAAAGTAAGTTTTGAATGAAAAGAAAAAGGACTGTCCCTATTTATTTGCGGGGATAAGAGGCACAAGTTCAGTTGAAAAGTTTAAGAAGAGTTGTCCAAAACATCTTCCTTCCCTGTATGTAGCTCACTGCAGCCATTTAAGCATCTGATGAAGTCCACAGTTTCACAATGTCTTGAGTGAGCGAAGTATCAGGATGCTGATATAACATCTAAAAAGGTTTGGATCTATAAGGAGGATGGATCCTAAGCTGTGGTCATCAGTTACTAAGAACATTAGGAGTTCAAAAGGAACAAAGTGAGTTTTGAATAATCGTGTTTTGTGAGTTTGTCTCAAATTCAGGGTACCTGAACTGACACTCCAAGCAGTCCTCCAAGCAGCAAGCTCCATTGAGTTTAGAGAAAAAGGTCAAGAGAAGCTCAGCTCTAAGGTGCTGAGGAAGTGGAGTACACTTAAGAAAGGTACACTTAACAATACCATACTGTGTGACTGACATATTGTTCTTGGCATATTTGGACTCAAAAATCAGTGCTTGGCCCTGGCCAAGAAAATAATTTGTTGCACAGAGGATGTTGAAATAGATTCACTTACACATGGATTTGTTAGTGGACTCCGTAGCATTAACTGAAATGGTGAAAGAAAACAAAAAACCCCAAAAAAACAAAAGAGGTCTAAGAGGTAATAAAGCTTCCCATTCATTCCTAGGCCATCTAGCATGAGACAAAGAAAGAAGGGGAGCTGTTCCCAGATATGCATCCTCTGCTGGGTCTTCTGCAGTGCAGCAGGGGCCCTCCACAGTACTTTCCAGACAGTGGCTACGTAGCTGTCATTAAACACATAAACTACCTTTCAGCAGTGCCTGCTCCAACAAGGGCACCTGCTGCACCCTGCTTAATAGCTTAGGGCGGTGCAGGCAATGTAATGTGAACCAAAAGCTATAATAAAATGGTAGGAAAAGAGGGAGGAAGAAGAGGTGAATCACAGCCACTGCCAGTTCCTGGCCCAGGGATTCTAAACACCAGGCTTCAGAGTTAGACTCCAGCTTGATGGCTGCACTGTCTCCAGACACCTGCAAAGTTCTGTAGCAGAAAATTTGTCTCAAATAGTCACTGGAACGTAGCCAAAGCTGCCATTTAGGAGTGTCTAAAGGAATCATGGTATTTTGACCTTGTTAAATTATTCCATGTGTGCCATGCAAGGCCTCTTTTACACAAATTGTACTGCAACCTTTCCACATGAGTCCAAATAAGCAGTGGGTGGACAAGGTACATGCAAGCATTAAGCCACATGAATGCAAAGAAAGGCACCCAAAAATGTATCCAAAATAGCAATAAATTAGACAAAAATTATTTATTTTCTTTATATATTAATTGTGAAAATAATGCTTTCAATAGTCCTGACAACATTAACTTTCTATTTAAATTTCCCTTGAGACTGATTCCTTCTCAGAACCAAATTTCTTTAGAACTTTTGGTCCCTGATATTTTAAACTTTTCAATCTTTGAATTTGTTCAACTAGTGAGAAATAAAGTCCTTACTACCGTAAAAGCCTCAATAAAAAGTGTGGATAGGGAATCAGAGAAAAATAAAATATTGAATTATTAAACAGGGAAAGTAGTCTACACCACATATTAGAGGCAGTGGAAAACACTGGAAAACAAAGAAAGAATTTTATTCCATACAAAATGGTATCAATGTTTTTAGTCTAAGCATTCAAAGACACTATTTTGTTAAATGGAGTGTGAAAATTGCATTTTTTAAAGGGATAGAATTTTTGGAAAGACTTATTAAGCCATGTCCAATATACCCTGTCAAATGCTTAGTCTTTAGCATCCCATTCTTGATGCAATATCGTAAGTAGGAACATTTTCACCTATGTAGTTGATTAATGAATCTTAATGGGAGAGAGTTTTCCTTGAGACTCAAGCTAAACTTTCTTTTTACTGTTTTTCTCTCTCTTTTCATGTCCCCAAGCCCATCACTTTACATATTTCCTGTGTTATTATACTAAATAATTCCTATTCATCCTCATTACATACTTTTCATATTGAAATGCTTTCCTAAACTACACTGGAAATTGTGATTGTGTCATTAAAAATTATAATAATGCTATTCTGCTTTCCCCAAAGTCTACTTAACACCAAGAGGGATCAAAAGCACTCAACCAATGGGTAAAAGAGCAGAGCCTTTCCAAAAGGCCAGCCCACTGTCTGATATGAACAATTGTCAGGAAAGAGGTGTTTTGGAGCCTGCTCTTTCCTCACAGAGACACTTTTCAGCCCCATGCCAACTGCTGCTTTATGCTGTGAGTTTCTCCCAACCCTAACCTCCCAACCCTAATTCTTACCTTAGTGCCACATGGAGCCCAAGACCAAGGTTTTCAGCCACACACAGGAAGAAATTCTCAGTTAAGAATTGTTTTTGCAGTCCAGTGCTTCTTCCAGTTTTTCCCTGCTCCAGCTTCTGTTTTGCTCCTTTTCTCATTCCCGACCTTAGCACCACACGCTAACACTATACCTAGGACACTGTTTTATTTTGAGCCCACGTCACAAATCCCTGTCTCGTTCCAGCTGCAGCTCTAGGTTCTGTCTCTATCATGCCTCCTGAGATGAAGTTAAGGTCACTTGTGTATTTATTGATGGGTGAAGGAAAAAGCCTAGAGCTGTAACTTCAATGGAGCTGGGAAGTGGCTGCCAAAGCAAGTACTGGTGCATTGGTTTGACACAGCTTATTTTTAATGGGGGCAGGAGAAAAGCGGCTCGAAACTTCTATGTCTGCCACAGAGCCAATCACTGAAGGCTCTGATGATGGGCAGGTTACTGGCCCAGTTAAACCAGTTAGTAACACTTCTGTGATGACATATTTAAGAACGGAAAAACTAGAAGCTCTCTTTCTTCTCCAGAGTGGTGGTGACGTGGCTGCTGGGACCCATCCCGGCAGGGGCTGCCAGAGCCCAGACGACCAGGGGGCCACCGGGGGCCGCGCGGCCGGAGCCCTCCCGGGGCCGGAGCCGCCCGTGGGGTGCCAGCAGGGACCACGTGGCCAGCAGCGAGAGACATGGCGAGCAATTCCCTGATGCGGAGCCCAGACGAGATCAACCGCTCAACTGCAACTTACAGACACCAGCGTTTTTCCAAGTCAGAGGAAAAGGAAAAGGAAAAGCGAGGACACATGAGGAGAACCAACATGGCAGCGCTGAAGTCAGTGAAAAAAAGGAGAAGGAGGAGGTGCTCCAAGTGCCGGAGCTGAGATTCTCCTGCAAGCCATGGTGAGGACTATGATACAACAAACTGTTTTCCTAGAATCCATGAGGTACATGGGGGGCTGCAGAGATCCACGCGCAGCCTGTGAAGAAGAGTACTCACACTGGAGCGAGGGGATGCTGAAAATCTATAATCTAGTGAGGAACTTGAAGAGATGACCCTTGCTTTTTGAGATTGAGGAAGAGAGCCTTTGCTTCCAAACTAGAACAGCTCATCCTTAAAAGACAAAACCCCATGAACTGAAATGACCCACGCTGGGCAGTTGTGGGAAGACTGCTTGACCCATGGGAGGGATTTCACATTGCAGTGGGTTCAGGCAGGCTGCTGTTTGTGAAAGTTAGAACCATGCTAGAAAAGTTCACAGAGAACTATCTCCCATGGGAAGGATCCCACGGCACAGTAGAAGAAACTTTTCTTCAAACATACTGAAAAAAGATTTTTAAGAACTGAAATACTGACCAAAACCCCATGTTTGGTTTCATTGCGAGGTCGATAGAAAGAGGGCGGGACTGGGGAAGAAAGGTGTTCTGAAAGTTTGCTTTGGTTCTCACTACCCTTTTTACTTTTAATTCTGTCAATAATAAATCTTCTTTATACTGGTTAAGTTTTGAACCTGTTTTGCCTTAAATTTTTATTTCAGTAATCCTTATCTCAACTCGTGAAGTTTTTGTGTTAATTTCCCATTCTCTGCTTAACTATAGCAGAGGAAAATAAGTAGATGGCTTGTTCCTGGGTACGTGGTGCTTAACCAGCATCAACCTGCAACAATGGGATTTCGGGGTGCTCCTGAGAACCTTTTCTTCTTGCCATGGATTGTGTCTTGGGTTAAGGCCAAGCCTCAACCCCTGCACTAGGTTTAGATTTAGGATTCATACTAAAGTTAGAGTTTGGATTAGGATTGGCATTTGGAGAGAAGGAAAGCCTAGAGCAACATCTGAAGTGACAGTATGAAGGAGCTTCCAGAGGATGCTCCCATGGAGGGAGTCAGGAACTGTATAAAAAACATGGAGATGGAGGATTATTGAAGTCTTTAGTTACTTGTACCACAGGCATTTGGGTTTGCTTTTGGGTTTAGCATCCCATCCATTTTGGGTTTAGCAAGACCTTTTGTGTAACTGAACATGCACAATATTTTGACTGAAAGATGCATCTTAAATTAAGAGGCATCCCTGCTTATGTTATTTTTGACTGGCAGATATTCCTGTCTCACTAGGAGTCTCATAATGAAACGAACAGGGTGTATATCAATACATATGCTCCTGACAGAAAAATAGTCAATGTAATGGAAGTTGTTTATATCCCAGAAGAGGTCTTTCTGTCTGAAAGATTCTAGAACATGTCAATGGACATTTTTCATCTTCGCAGAAGCTTTGAAATATTTCCTGTTGCAGTTGTCTTTTTTTTTTACCCACAGTTTTTTCCTTTATAATCATCTCTCCTATTGAATGTACATCTAACCAGGAAGAGGTTTTGCAATGTAACAAGCTGCAGCGCCACCAATAATTAATGCCATTCAACTTTACAGCCATGATTTTCTATTTTCTTTCGTCTTTGGTAGCTATTTACCCCCGTGCAAAATGAGTACAACACTAACAAATCAGATTGCTTCTCAATTTACATATATACAATGTCATTGCTCAGGAAAACAGTGCTTACATGAGTAAATGAACAGTTAAACAGCTGACTTACCATTTGCATCTGCAATCATAATAATGGCTTGCATAAACTAACTGCAATTGTGCATCTCTTCTTGTGTATGCACCTGCCTTATAGTTAGTTCGCTTCACCTCTGTTGCACACACATTTATGAAAATTTAGCAACTAATGTGTTTTGGTCCCCATTTCTGTTTTTTATTTAAAAGATGGCACCTCTATCAACACCAAGTTTGCAATTACCTTGGGTCATTTATTCAGTCAATGTATAGCCTGAAATGAAGATACCAGCTAATGGTTTATCACATCTTTTCTCACCATATTAAAAAAAAATAATAAAAGGAAAAAAGAAAATGAAGGGATTTGTTTGGATTTCTCTCAGCCAGTTACTGAAAAAGATCAATGTATGACCGCAGAGTAAAGCATAACTAACTGGCAAAATTATACAGTATTGATGGCAAAAGCTTACTCATGAGTGCTTTTAAACAGTCAAGATCTTAAATGTGCACATTGTTTACTGTGCAAAGCACTTACATAGCTGGCTAAATGCTGTTTCTTTATTTGGACTTAAGAAATACTGTCAGTGGAAGAAGTTGACCCTTTCAGGGGTCTTCGATGTCTCATCTGGGTCTGTTATGCATTGCAAAGCAATTGTCAGGGTGATGCTGTGTGCTTACCCTGACTCTAAGCATGCATGCTAAATCAATTCAAAGACATAAATTATTTGTTCCAAAAAACGGTATCCTTGCTTTTGCCTTCCTGTCTGAAAATCAACTGAAATAACATAGCTTTCTGGACTTATGTGGGGATTATACAGTACATTAACTTTGTTCTTATCCTCTGCAGCAAGGTGAATTCAATCCTTTTAGGGTGCATACAGGGGACGCTTTTTGATCTACTATATGTTGATCCATTATTGTTGCTACTAATAAAACTATCTATAGTAGGTAGATACTAGTTTTATGGTTTCTGCATCTTGTCTGTCTTTCTCTGTAGAAAATAAATTTGAAGATCTGTCTCAGATATTTTAATTCCCACAAAAATCCACGAAATTTGGCATATTCTGACATTATTGTGATTCCAGCCATGCAAGGCACTTTACTAATTAAATTTATTTTTGAATAGATCTGGACTTGAAGGAAATTTCTTCAAAGAGAAGTCAAATGTAACACCTGTCAGTCTCCTCTGTTTTGCACATTAATGTTCAGGTGACTTCAGTCAGTGCTGGTGTCATCAGTCAATGGCAAAACAGAAAACACTAGTGAGCTGAATTACTAAATTTCTTTCACATGATAGTGTCCCTTTAAGCTACATCTAATTATCTTAACTGTGGTGGCAAGATATTACATTTTTCATAAAAAGATTTGAAAACTGAATGCTAATACAATGTATTTTGTTTTTGCAGATGAGACTAAATCTGAATCCTACTTGAATGACATCATGTACTGCATTCACGTTCTGAATAGAAAAAATAATTCCATATGGAGTAAATTTACTGCAGATGCCTTCCCATTGAAAATGAGATGCTCTTCATTTACAGTTTTGTGAAATGTTCTACTTTCAAATTAATTATAAAGGGGAACAAAGAAGTCCATCTCCAGGAAAAGTAGCCCATTGTTATGAAGAATCTCTCCAATGTAGCAGCACCTCCATTTGAGCAAGTAATCACTGATTCCTTTAGGGGTATAGCAACTCTTGCCAAGATATGTAGCAGACCTCAAGGAAGCTGACAGGACAAACTGAAATGCAGTGGCTGCTTATATAAATAGAAAAGAATTGTATAAACGCTAGTGGACATTAAATAGGGTCATGATCAGCCAGTTTGACCACACCTGTTGGGGTTTTCTGCTCCAAGTAAAAGAATCCCATAAGGCTCATTACTTTACACACAAAATCTATGCAATTATACTGGCATGCTTGGAACATACTGCCAGGAATCAGTGTTGATTAGTGGCTCGGTCACTGGACTGATATTCAGAGAATCCAGGACTAAGTCCAAGATAAATTGGTGTCTTGTCCAGTCATTTAGCATTGTTGCCTCAGCTTCTTCTGTTTCAAAGAGGGAAATAATACTGTTTATCTTGTACAGTACTTAAAGTACTCGGGATCCATGTGAGAAAGCAAGCTTTTTTCATGCATTTTTAAGTTTTTTGTTTGTTTTTTTTTTTTTTTTTAATCAAGCACAGCATGATAAAATGCTCACTCAATAAGAAGATTCTTTTAAAGCAAAGGGATTTCATCCTCCCCAAGATCCCAGCAATACAAACTGGTTATAAACATTAGACTGAAGACTGTTCTTATTTGGCATCTGATTTTCCAGATCTCAATTTGTGTAGCTTTCAGCAGGGAAATTCTTCCCTCCTAGGACAGGCTTATTGCTTCAAAGTGAGGGTTTTGCAACTTCTTCACTTTTGGATCTTATGTCTTTGTTTGTCTTATTGTTATTTGAAAATTGATGCTCTTCAACAATCATTAATCACTTGTTACTTCTTAAAATCTTTCATCTCCACATAAGTATTTTTTCATGATAAAGCATGGTGTGCATCTTTCAGCATTAAAATGAGAATTCTAGAAGAGTGTAAAATAGTAACAATGCTAGTAAAAATAAGCTAGTTCATAATTTTTTTTTCATATTAAAAAACAGTTCAGAATTTTAGAGATCTTCTTTTTTTGGCCCTGCTATGACAGTCTGAGAATACAAGATTCTCACTGAGGTAAGAAAGTGTTTCTTGACTCTTTGCATACCTTTGCAAAGGAATTGTGTCTCCATCTTCTCTAAGTCCTTGACAAATCAGGCAGTAGCTGTGCATAGGAAGGAGATGTCCCCTAAGCTTTCTCTTTCTAATGCTGAACAAACACAGCTCTTTCAGCTTCTCGTAAATCACGTTTCAACTCCCTATTTTAGTGTCTTATCTCCTGCACTAGTTGCAGCATGTCAACATCTTTCTTATCTCAAGTAACCCAAAACTCGATTGCAGTACTACAGACGCAGCCTCACAAGTGTCAGCTAAATGAGAATTGTCAATTCCCAGGACCTGTTGTCCACATTCTTGATAACACAATCAGGTATGCAATTGGGCATCTTCTCTGCAAGGGCAGATTTTTGGTTCCATTTTCATGTTCATGCTGTTTTTTACAGAACTGAAATTTAATGAGCCAAACTCATATGAATTGCAGATTTATTTCAGCACTAAAAAAACCCAACAAAACCAACTCCACAACAATAACCTTTACACAATAAACTTTGATAAGCCCTAGACTGCATGATGGCTACTGTATAGGGATTACAGGTTATCTTGCTATTTGCAGACCATTTGAGATGACTAGGAAGTAGATGGTATGTTTTAAAAACAGCAGATGAAATTTGAAGTAACTGAGAGGTTGTGTTTCACGATTCATGTACCAGTAATCTCAAGATAAAATGTCATCTGTTTGATCATGTCAGCTACTCAAGAATAACTGAATCAGAATCTCTGGGTTAGTCAGTCCAACATGTTATTCTATTCCTGACCACATCACTAACAAGTTCAATCTTGAGATGCAAACTGAAACAGAAAACCTTAGATGCTACAACAGCATGCAAATATTTTTAGCCCTGTATTTTACAGAACTGCTCAAGCACTTATGACATGAAAATGTAAATTTTTAGGTCAAGCCTGAAGTTGAGAGTTGGTCTTGACATAACTCAAGGAATTTGGCAACCAGCAATAAATTCAGCTTATAGAATATACTTAATATTATATTATTTATATTATATTATATTATATTATATTATATTATATTATATTATATTATTATATTTAAAATCAGTATTTTAACAACCTTAGAATTTATTGCTCAACCTCCAGTACAAGTAACATTTAGCATAACTTGCCAGCTTTTTTATCACAGAGGCCTGATTCACATGGCAACTGTAGTCTACTCTTTAATATCTCTCTGACTTTATTCTTGCCCTCTTTTTTGCTTTCTATTTCAAATTTGTGCAAGAGACAATAAAACCCTATCATTTCCCCTGTTCTTGTTTGGCAACTTCCCATTCATTTTCCCAATAACAATGTGTTAGGTTGTTCTTGGCTGGGCTCCATGTGCTCACCAAAGCCACTCTATCACTGCCTTTACCATCTAGACCAAGGAGAGAAAATGCAACAAAAAACCTCATGGGTCAAGATAGAGAGATTTTGCTCACCAGGTACTGCCATGGGCAAAACAGGCCTGACTAGGGGAAAAAATTGATTTAATTTTTTGTTAATCAAATCAGAATGGAATAATGAGAAATAAATCCAAATCTTAAAACACCTTCCTACCACCCATCCCTCCTTCCTGGGATCAGCTTTGCTTCTGAATTCTCGACCTCCTCCCCTCAGCGGTGCAGGTGGATGGGAATAGGGGTGCGGTCACCTCGTTACATGTTGTCTCTGCTGCTTCTTCCTCCACAGGGACAGGATTTCTCACACTCTTCCCCTGCTCCACTGTCAGGTCCTTTCCACAGGAGACAGTCCTGCATGGACTTATCCAACGTGAGTCCTTTCCATGGGCTGCAGTTCTTGTGGAACTGCTCCAGTGTGGGTCTCTCAAACGGGGTATAGTCCTTCAGGAACAGGCTGCTCCAAGGGGGTCCCCCACAGGGTCAAAAGTCCAGACACAAAACCTTCTCCAGCTCTTCTTTCCGTGGGTCCTGTCAGGAGCTTGCTCCAGCATTGGCTTCCCATGGGGTCACAATCTCCCTTGAGCACATCCACCTGCTCCAGCGTGGGCTCCATGGGCTGCAGGGCACAGCTGCCTCACCATGGTCTTCATCATGGGCTGCAGGAACATCTCTGCTCCACTGTTCAGAGCACCTCCTACCCCTTCTTCTTCACTGACCAGGATGTCTGCAGAGCTACTTCTCTCACATACTCTCTCACTTCTCTACAGTTTCAGTCACGCAGCTTTTCTCCCTTCGTAACTGTGCTGTCCCAGGGGTGCTACTGACATCTCTGATGGGCTCGCCCTTGGACAATGGGGGGTCCCTCCTGGAGCATTGGCTCTGTCAGACATAGGGGAAACTTCTGTCAGCTCCTCACAGAAGTCACTCCTGTAGCCCCCCTGCTTCCAAAACCTGGCCATACAAACACAATAAACCTCAAGTCATTACTAAATTTATTTGAGTAAGAAACTGCACATTTTCCCTAAGTATTTCTTTATTTCTTATATAAGTAGTGCTTACACTGGAATGTATTCATAAAATCAGACCAGAAGTCCATTTCATCAAGTGTTTTTTCTCTACTTGACTACATATTGCACTGAGAGGTGTAGAAATAAATTATATAGAATATTGTTCTGATCAAATTTTAATCCTAAATCGAGGAAGGTAACTAAAAGAAAGTTTTCATAGTATCAGGGATTACATAAATGCCATTGGATTTTGAGGTAATCTGACTCTGAATCCCGATTGTCTTTTTGTGCATCTAAATTTTCTTCAATTTTAACTTGTCTAAATCCAATTAATGTAAATTTTTGTCTTCCACAATCTTTTTTATTTACTCCTTTTTTACACTATTTTAAAATAAACTTCATCATTGAATCTATCCCAAACTGTTAACGCCTACTATAGTAACAACTAACCCTTTCTGCCTATAATTTGTCATTAAAGTCCCATGGAAAAAATGATTCCATCACATAAGGCATTTTAGTTTCCTGAGTATCTTCTCCTAGACTTTTAAAATATTCGAGTAGATTTTTTTTCCATTCCTTTTTGTACTTTCAGCTGATAATTCTTCAGAAGTTCTAAATAATTAAGAGGGACATGAGTTTCCACTAGCAAAGCCATCTGACTTCAGGAGAAGTTATCCTTTTCTACATATTTAATACTTAAAAACATGATTTAAAAATTTTATACAGCGCTGAAGTAGCAGACACCATTCTGTAATTCTAGGCATCAGCCATGTCTCAGAAGTAAGAGAAATGTGTCTATAAGTTATGCTTTGGCATCCAGCTGATGTGGTTACAGATTTTCAAAACAGCTCTGATAGCAGGTTTGTGTGTATCACTTAATTCCTTTACATTTATATTTCATATATTCCCAGTGAGACTAAATAGGTTGTCCTCTGTAGCAAGGCACAGTGCCTGTGTACCTACCATTCTCTTGTGCTGTATACAAGCATCTATATGTCTTAATCACAGATGTAGCCCAGTAAAAGTAATTTTTTTCGTTACTAGTAAAAAGTGTAGGAATGTGGGATCTCAGAACTTGTGTGGGCTTTTCTTAGCCTGAGCCAGTATTAGCTTGTTTTAGAAGCACATAGATGTATTTGGTAACAAACATCACCCTTTTCTATTAATTGGAAGAAAGAAATAAAATTTCTTTCAAGCTCCCTTGAGTAAGGCTCCCATATGCCCCCTACTTCTTCCAGAAGCCTGGAACTCTTGACTTTAGGGCCTAGAGGAGCATTATAAAAGTACAAGCAACATTAGAGAAAAAGGGTAGGAACTAGGAAGAGAGTATATAATTTCCAGTGGTATTGTCCTGTAATACTTATAACTGGATGTAGTATTGTAATTACACACTAAAATATAATTGGCTGAACAATAAATTCATAGCTATTTATATAAAGCATGATCCCTTTTTTTTTTTTAATCAGTATTTTAGTATAAAACTTGAACAAGCTTGTCAAAGGCTCACTATGTATATGCTAAGCTTTGAAACCTTAAACAGTTTTATTGACACTAAAAGGAACAGTCCATGTTCAGTTACAGGTGCTCAAGTTTGGGTTTTATTTACTGAACCTTAAAGGATATACCTTCATTCTTGATGCTAACTTCGTGGAAAATACACCTTTACTTGTTGCCAGTGCCAAAAGTTATTGTTCAGAATGCTGGAGTCACCCTAATGAATAGTATCTGAGCTTAATAACTTGACAAATTTCAAGTGCTATTTTTCTTCTAATGTCCTAACAACTCTATCAGGGTTGTTGCCTCTTTTTATCTTTATTTCTTTATTCTTCTGTCTTTGTTTCAGTTATTAGAGACTCATTTACACTCCCTACCCTGACATTCTTTGATATACAATCATTATAAATCATGGGCAGTTTTGTAAAGTTCTGAAGTTTTTTTTCATTATACTACAGTTAATATCTCATTACAAATGCTATGTCAGATCCCTTGTGTTTGCAAAGGATGGTTTCATTCAATGCTGTGGAAATGGTAGGAACAGAAGTGACTTTTCATCATCAGTCAGAAGGAGTGAGTCCAGATTGCATCGTGCTATTGAATCAATAAGCAAGACCTTGCTGTTGTTATTACTGTGATATTTATTTTGCTGTGGTTACTGAACCCTAGTTGAGGATTAACTAGGATCAGCAGTTACCTGAAGTACCACACCAGGGTACAGCAGATGTTTAGAAAGATCATATGATGCACTGTGACCCAACAGCAAAATATGTGCACTGTTTCCTCTGAAGTTCTGGGGAAGGAGAAGTTGCAAACACCACTTCTCCATTTTTTCTTTGTTAAAGGGACACCTTTTGCTATGGAGAGGAATTCCATCGGTGAGTATTTTTCATCCTAAGGATGTGAAATATTTTATGTATGCCCAGTTTCTTCCTTGCTTGAGGATTCTTTCCCAGTAAGACTATTTGTCAGGCAGATGTAAATACTCAGACAAGCAGGAAATGTAGTGATGAAATTGAGCGTAAGTTACAAAGGCACTGAGTATGTGCACATTGGATTTAGAATCGTTGCACAGTGAGCATGTTGCGGTTGTTGTGGAGGCCTTCTTCTAAGTCAGATGCTGCTGTTGTAAGGCAATCCAGTAATGCCCCCTTTTATCAGTACTGTGTGCATGGTGTGTTTGCACTATGCAAAGAGATCATATTGAATTTAAACAAAGGAAACATGGCAGCATACAGTGTGTTGGATCTAGAAGACTTCTGAATGCTGTTACCTAATTAACCAGGAACAGCTGCTTGTTTTACTGAATATTTTTTCTTCATCTGTTTTAGAAAATTCCTAGCAGTAATGAAGACTGACTTCCTTTTGTGCCCAAGGACATCTCATGACTTCATAATTCCTGAGCAATCATTTATAAATTCTTCACAATTTGAATGAAACTATCATTGTTTTAGTACTTGGAATTGTCAAAACATAGAGAAAAATGGGTGTATGCCTTCAAACTTCTGACCAAATCCGAAACCTCCATGCAGCATCATCAGCAGAGGCAATCCATTCTCTTCCACATGGATGTTAAATCTCTTGTTTGATTTTCATACTGTGGTGCAGATTTCTCATCTTGTTCAGTGGTTTTGGGTTCTCTGTTTGCATAGTTGTTGGTACTTTTGCTGTGCTCAGTGTTTGTTACTGTCATGTAGTTTATTTGCTAATTTCTCCTTAGATAGAGTTTCTGTATTCCAAAAGCCTATGCTCTTCAGCATGCCTTTTTTTCTTTCTTTCTTTTTTTTTTAAATTGTTGATAGAAGACAACAAATGAGGTAAAATATCTTTTAAAATGTCACTGATGCATTTGTCATACAAACTCTAGGAACTGTCATTTTAGATTTGCACCAACTAGGCCCCCAGAGGAATTCTATGACAGAAAGTAAGCTGTAAGAGGTAAGCACCTTTTAACTACCTATTTTTTTCTATATAATGGAAAACATCAGTGGATCAATTTTTTGACCAATTTAGGTAATGGCAGAGCTTGAGTATGTATTTGTAGGCCTGGCTAGTTGTATCTATTTCAGAGTTGAAAACAAAGTTTAAAAGAAAATCAGTGAAGGAGATTGTATGTCTACTCCCCAGGACCTTGCTCTTCTTTAATGTTTTTCCTAACTTAAGCAGAAAATAAGAAATATGAGATTTCCTGTACAGTGGAAGTATTTGAAATGTTGCACCTTAGGAAACTCCAACATGGAGCTCTTAAAACATTTATGACCACTCTCTGTCAGCCTTATTGTGGGTTTCTCTGTAGCACGGCTGGCGTGTGCAGGCAGCTCCCACTGGAACCACAGGAAGCATAGCAGGGAAGCCTGGCAGCGCAGTTAAGTGTACAGGTAAAACAATAGTTAAAGATAGCTCTGGTTTTTTGGTGGGTTGCCAAAGGAATATGGAAGTGACATCATGCCAGCACAAATTCCTGAGCTGTCTGCTAGCTGGAATGATGTGAGATGGAGTTCTTAGTAGTGGAATGACTTGAACATCTGCAACAAGTTTTTCTCTAGGAAAATGACAATTTACTTCAAAGAACTCCAGTTCTTGAAGGAAGTGTACAATCTTCAGCAACTTCCTTCCTTCCCCCCTTCCAGTCCCCAGAAATATTTTTATTCTCCAAGATAAAATTATGTATTAAAAAGATATATATGTTCTCCTCTATACTCTAAGGTGTGTGACCCACATGCTGATTTGTTTAGTCCAAGGTACAATAAATATTTAATTGTTTATATAATGTGGAAGATCTTTATGCGGAGGTAAAAAGAAATAGCGCCTCTTGAAATTCCAGTTTCCAGAGAGCTGGAAAGAGGCAGAAGTTCCATGCATGACAGGAAAAATAAGCAGATTATATATTTGGAACAAAATATTTTCTATTCTGTGTAGGCCCTGTAGCTTTAAAGGTCTAAGCAGTTCTAAAAATCTCTTGGTCAATTTCAGAAGTTTATTATATTCATAGGTTTGGAGTTTTCCTTTTTTTCTAGATTTTTTTTTCCAGGGCTTGCTGTTCCTAGCCATCTGTAGACTGCAGGGCAACAGATGTTAAGGAGAGAGGTTGATGTTCTGCCTCATGTGCAGTCCCAACACCTTGATCCAGTCCTATGACTTTGTCTTTGTTGTACAAAAATTCCTGTTGAAACAGCAAAGTTGAATATACGTATTGAATTCTACAGGTTAATAATTTGACTGCTTGCACTTTCTCTGTTTTCTACAGACCTTTCTCCAATAAAAGGTTAATTTCTTCAAGTAATTTTAGGGCCCAAGCTAGCAATGGCATGGAAGCTTCAGAGATTGGCATGGAAGCTTCAGGATATCTAATGCTGTGTTTGGGTGCCCATGTACGGAAGCTCAATGCGATACGTAATTACGTTCAGTAGGAGATTCAGAGGATTTAAAAAAATCTTCCTGCCTTTGAACAAATGAAACTCATTTCTCTTAGAAAGGAATATATTGAACTCTTGTCTTTCTGACAAAATAAAACCACAAAGAATTGTATACAGATTTCTCAAAAGCAAAACACTGATGAACCTCTTTAAGCTCTCTGGACACCACAGTAGTGGTGGTTTACAAATCCCTGGGCACATCCAGCCAGCACAGCCATCTTGGCTTCACTCAATTTCCATGACCAAAACGTTTCCAACTCCCTTGCAGGGAGCTGTAAAGAGTTGCTGCTTGTGGCTTTAGTTGTTATTCTGCAGTTGCCAGAATTGTGGCTATGTTTAGCATTCCTGACACTCTGCTGAGAATCTGGGTGAGCTGCCAGTAAATGTGCTCTCTTCCATAGGAAACCTACCTGCTTCTGTCCACACCCTGTTCTTCTAGAACACTTCTACACTGATGTGACAGTCCAGAGACTAACTTCCTAACTCTAGCAGGAATGGGAAGATCACTAAAAGCTGTTTTGTCTGTGGGATGCTCAGAGCTTCAGCTCAGCTCACTCTTCCAGTAGTTTGCAGGGGTAGACACTAAGTCAAGGTCCCTGTCTTTTGGCCAAATCAGAAGCAAAGAAGTCTGGACAGAAGGGCCATTCCATTTCAGATTTAAACAGAGTTTAAATTTCTCACACCTGGTGTTTCGAGGTACCAGGATACACATCAGTCACCACAAGCGTTCAGCCAGTGGAAGTTAGATGAGACTGGAGGAATATATTTAATTGTTGTGTTAAGATCTTAAAAAAAAAATTGCCTTTCCTGAATATGTTTATGTTCCTCAGATTTACAGACAGGACTGGTCCTTTCTCAGTGTATTTATACTCATTGTATGCATATGAAAACTCCAGTGAGATTATTAGCACTGGTAGTGCTTTTGCAAGGAGGATGAAGAGCTGTTTCTCATAAAAATGAAGTTCCTCCAACTGCTCTTCAGGGCTTGTTTCATCTTGCACTTTCTGAGCTGCAACAGAGTTATTTTAAGCTTGTCACAAATTAGCGGAGAATTGTGTAACCCCTTGTTAGTATGGGAACTAATGGGTCAGGCCAGGTTCAGTACTGATGTTAATTGCCCTGTCTCTATTTGAAGTCAATGGTACTGAATTATTTCCTGATAACAGAGGACTCAACCTTTCATTTTTCTTTTGACACACAAGCATTGGTTATGCGGAGTGGAAATATCATTTGTGAAGTTTTATAGACCTGGGCTGAGATCCTTTGTATGCTAACACTAGAGATCTTATCTTGTATCCTTTTCTGTGGCTTTCAATGCAAAGTACAACCTCCTATTTCTATTATAGCCTCACAGAGTTTTTTGAAAAAATCAGCAAGTCATTTAGAAAGGAGGGGGTGTCTCTTTCCCTCATCTTTTGTCTCCATTCTTCACATGTAGTTTTCCTCATCACACCTCTATTTCTAGTGTGCGATCTTTTGTACTCCTATTCGAATTTTCCATCTTTATTTTCCTCTTTGATTCTGTTTCTGGACTCTTACCAGCAACCACATTCTCTGCTTTGCTGCTCTATGATTAGAGTTTTATTTCTTGTTATTATCTTGCTGTGTGCATTTTCTGAAAATATCTATTATCTGGAATTGCATCTAGTAATTTAAAATATTTCCATTTATGTGCCTTCCCTTCTATCCTCTTTCTGTCCATCTTTGCCATAAAGATTCAGAAATATTTGTTGACAAGAACTGAATCTTTCTTGTACTTTTACATACCCAGTTATTTGCTTTATATAGGTCAGGAATTTCACTGGTAACTGATTATTGAAGTTATAATTTTTACTTATTACATGGCAATAAATTAATGAACAATGTGTTATTCTGTTTGCCATTTACATGTGGATTTTTTCTGCCTTTAAAACTGAGATTTAATTATGAAATTCAATTTTGTCTGCCAAATTCTTTTAAGTTCTTTGAGCCTTCTTTGAAGATTAATAGTTGTCTAATTATAATAATGGTGTTAATATAATCAGTTTCCTGAAGGAAGTAAAGAGCAGGATTTCTGTAAGAGTTTGGTTAGGACAGTCTTATCAAAGGCACTTAACTGTCGCCTGCTTCATGAAAACATTCTGGGTTTAAAAAACATTATAGAAAAAATATTTCCAAGGGGACATAAAAACATTTAGATAATTTTAGTGATCTAATTCATAGAAATGGTCTGCAACCAATTTTATTGGCACATACTATGTAAGGATAAAGGAGAAGGTTCCTGAAGGGACAGTAAACTTGTGCAGAGGTAAGCACAAGAGGCTTAAGTGTCACAGGGCAGCATAGGCATGGAAATTTCTTAAGTTCACATTATTTTTAACACAAAAAATAAACATGGCTTGAACCTGTAAATCTACTCCCAGCATGGCTGTACCCTCTAGAGCATGGGGTGCTTGGCATGCTTAAGCGTTCTGGGTAGCTTTGGACACCATCATGCGTATCCAGACTGCATGTCAGCAGTGAGGTCCAGCATTGACACACGCAGCTTTGCAATTCTGTTTGGTGCTTAAGCCTCAGCTGTTGTGTAATATGCACCTTTGATGTTGTGTTCACTGCTGAATGAGGATAAGGACAAAGACAACCAAGTGCTTATGGTCTTCAAATACCTTCCCATAAGGGAGACTCAGAGAGTCAGTTCACTGCAAGAGTTATGGAGGCCTTCAGACTACAGAACTGTAAGAAACTTTAAATTATGGACTTGTATATGTTGATGCTCACGCGATTATGCTCACATAAACTTGAGCAACTTCTGTGAAATAAATTTTGTTTATTGTGTCTTCTTCCATTTTAACAATGTTTAAATAATAGCTGACCCAGATGAACTAAACATCAAAAATTATCACTGCCTTGAAATCAAACCATAAAAATGATCTGTTCCTAATAACTAGGATTTCTTCATAGAAAATATTAGTCCATAATCTCTTTATTTGCATGTCTCTTCTTAAGTTGTACAAGGAATTTGGAAAGCATGTAGGCGAAAGCAAACATATATTTGGAGGCAAATGTGAGGGAATTGTCTTTGGTACTTGACAGCCATGGTTACATGAAGAGGTTAAAATGTGGCAGATCACAGTGAAGAAATAGCACAGTGCATCACAGAGGTAGCCCAGTCCCAGTAATGACAGCCTCATCCTCAGATAAGGATATCTTACTGAGGAAAACATGCTTGTTTTCCCCTCATACTTTCAAATTTATGAATGTATGACCTGCTTGTTTATTTCCAAGTAGTTGTCATCCAGATTCCTGCTTGAAGCCTCACCTTGTCACTTATGTTCTAATTTTAGAGGGAAACCAATTTTTTTAACAGTGAACAAAGATTACTTCTTTTTCCAGTTTTTATTTTTTCTTAGGTTTTGATCCAGGAAAGCTGCCCATCAATAGAATTGGTCCTGGATCCCCATTAGGGGGAGATTAATATGTCCTATTTTGTAATCCTAGAGGGAGATGGACTTGCAAGAAGAGCAGTGAGTTTCTAGAAAGTGAGTTCTATCTGCTGCACAATGTTGAGAACAGGACAGTCTTCGGTAGTAGAAAAAAAACGTTTATTTTTGCAAATTTTACTTTTGCTCCATTTAAATCCCATTTTTTAAATTTTCATATGTCTTTTTGTGTCTGAGTGGTGGCTAGACTTCTTCTCTCCTTTTTTTATTATTTTTATTGTTCCCTCCTTGGTTTTGCTGTTCTTTCCCTCTCTGAAATTTAGAGTAGTAGGAAGGGAAAGAGGACCTAATGAAGTGAATTTGGTCAATGACTGTGGTATGTCATACATTGTTTAATACAGAAGCAATAGAAGGTGGCCAATATGATACCAAACTTTCTGAAGAAATAAAAAGCATCTGAAGAAACCAAGGGTCAGTGAACTGGCTTTTTTACTAGACAGACATGTAGATTCATGCAGCCTTTTTGTCTTCTTAGCTGAATAACCTCTAAATGCCAATATGCTTTTGCATATTAAATAAGTACTAAATAAATTTTCTCTCAGAGAAAATGTAGAAATATGAAACCATTACTTAACCAGGTAAACACACTTTATAGTGAGTGATGAGTATCCTGTGTACTAGAGTTAGTAGAGAGATGGTGAGAGGTTATCTGAGGGAAGAGCTGCTCTATAGGGGGAACTCCTAATTCACACATCTGCTAGGGGTCTTCTGAAGTCAACAGCATATCAGTAGGGATGATCAAACTAATATTGCTGGAGAAATGAAGCTGTCACAGGAAATAAAGAAAAGTCCCCTCTTAGGTCAGCAGCTGTTTAAAAGATATGAAATAGAAGGTAGAGTATATACTTGGTTGTGACAGCAGAAGACAGTTAGAAGTGAGATTCAAGTGCTATGTAGCATAATTTTAAAAATCTGGAAAAGGTATTGATAGGGAAATAAGAGAGTTTGTATATGATTTTTATGATATTATATTTAAACCAGAAATATTTAAAGATGTCTGTCAAAAATTTCAGAAAATTTTCATGCTAACTAAATGCTAAAGTGACAAAAATGCAGTGACATAGATGCAAAGCAATGTAAATGAATAATAATAGTCTCTGACAGTATCCAGGTAACTAGGGCTAAAGCTATTATGAATAACAAAGAAAGAGGAAGGTTCTTCATATTTTTTAAAAAACCTAGAAGAGGGATGAAGTGAAGCAAAGATGTCTCATTAAAGCTTTCAGTGCTTAAGAGAATCTGAAGTGAAACTCAAGTTTCGACTGCATTTTTTTGGCTGATCCAGTTACTCTTCAGCTGTACGGTCATAAAGCTGTAGAGAAGTTTTCTCTTTAATAAGAGCTCAACTCCAAGGACAGAGAAGAAGCTTTTCAAAGCAGAAGCTGGTCTCCAAATTCACTGACTTCCAGTAGAGATGAAGTGCCGTATAAACATATGTGTCTTTATTTATCTCCTCCCCATAACCACCTACACACAAACTAGCCTAGTTTCTTATCCACACTGTGTGGGCAGAGAATAGGAAAATAGCTCCTGGGAGATGCTCCTTCTCTCTCCTTGCAAGAAAGGGGGAAGTCTTGGTTGTTTCTAAGGTGCTCTGACTGCAACTACTCAGTAACAAACCAAGATTCTGCCGTGGCAAGAGAATTACACATCCCACTCCAGTCACAAGTGAAAACCTGGGTCAAATGTCTGGGTGCCAGCACAGCCACAAATATCAGCCTCTCCTGACAAGACCTGTTATCTTCACTTACCTACTGAATATAGCCGAGGTTTAGCACTTTCCCTCTTCCCTCCTTACCGCACACTCAGACCGTCAGAGTTCAGATGGCTGAATTAGCTTCCCCAAGTTAAAAAAGTCAGAATTTTGAGTTAAGCATTATCAAAACCTTCTTCAAAGATATTCCCCAGCTTTCCATAACATGAAAATATGGTTTTATTCATCAAAATGTATTTATAACGATCTAAAGCTGAAAAGTAGTTTTCCTTGGTTATCTAGAGTCCATGGAAAAGAAACATTTCCTTTGATCTAAAACAATTGTATTGAACACCAAATAATTTATCTTTATTTCAAATATTTTTTAAATGAAGAAATGGTATCAGTAGGATCAGAGGATGTTACAATAGAAAAACGTGAAAATCAGTGATTTCATTTTGAAATTATTTTGCAAGTTTTTTTCAGACATTTTTAGAAAATTGAATGTGAAAATTGAATGACTACCCAATGTTATCAAATATTTTTCTCAGGAAAAGAAAGTAGTGGTTGTAAAATTTCACTATATTTCAAACAGTCTCTCATCCTTAGAATCTACCATTAATAATAATTTTTAGAAGATGAGATTTTATTCCAAGTTTCCACCTTGGGGGAGTTTTCTTTTTATCTTGGCATTGCAAAGCTTTGAAAAGTGCATTTAGAATGGAAGGCATGACAGATCTTTTAAATGGAATATGCAGCTACTGAGCTCCACAATATAATTACTGTCATACTGAAGAAGGTTAAATATTTATGAAGAATGTGCTTTTTATCAGTCAGTCTAATTTTTAAACCTGAATTCTGCAATTGCATTGAAATGCCAGTAATCAAAGGGGGGGTTCTTCCTTGGCAGGCATAAGATTTTCACCAGTCTCATTTATTTGTGGAGCATGGCCAATATAAACAAATTCTGAGTAGTTTTTTTTATTTTGGATCAAAATTAAATTGAAACCGGTTATGGCAAATAACTTCTTAGGCAATACCTGTCTGTTTTTTGTTTGTTTGTTTGTTTTTTCCCCCAGAGATTAGAAATGGGGCTTCCCTCCTTAATGTACATTGAGTTTTATATTCAGTCACTTTGTGGATTTCTTCCTCCCCGAATTTGGTTAGGTTAAATAGCAAATTAATCTTAGAGTCTTAGTAGCATATTTTGCTATATTGAAATCATGCAGTAAACTTCCAAATGGTTTCCTGGCAAAATTTACTTCATGACCCAAATTTCCCTGATGCTTGCACTGTAATAAATTTGTTGAAAATATGTTCCAAATTCTGGTTTTACCAAGGTTATTACAGGTACCTTTTACCTCATACTGCAATCCTATAATGAAAATACTAATAAAACAAGGAGGTGAAAATATTTGTGTTTAATAATTTTATTGATTCACATCAAGTCCCACTATTTTTATATGACTATTTTATGTGAATTGATCTAGAATACTGGTCTGAAGACATATACTAGAAAACTTTCCCTAAAGGATGTACAAACTGTGATTTTGTAGTTAATCAGGCTTTTAAAACTTTTGATGAGGGTTCTCCATCTGGAGAAGCAATGCATTGTGCTGAACCCACTCAGTCTAGAGAGGGTCCACACACAGTATTCTAGTCACTGCGGGCAGGTGAGAGGTGCCTGCTTTTGAGGTGGAAACTACCTCAATTAGCTAGGCAGCACATCCAGGATGTGATTAATAGAATAAGAATAAATGTCTGAAGAATGCCAGGTCAGCCAACCCTCCAAATGTTTCCTTCTTTTCTGTGAACTGGAAAGGAGCAGACACAGCCATTTGAAGTTGTATGAAACGAATGCTACCCACTTGTGTTCATAGGAACCCTGCCACGGCACAGCTTTGCTCTAAATGAAAACAAGTCCTCCTCAGTTGTGTGAAAGGTATGTCCTTGTCCTTGGGAGGATGTCCAGGACCCTGCTTCCAGGAGAGATGCAAGGACCATCCCCAGAGTAAGAGAAGTGAGCACTGCGTAGTGCAGTGTTTTCTGATGGGTACTCAGAGCAACTTTGTATTAGCAGTGCAGGGCAGCCTTTCTGCGAGATCTAGATCTCATTGTGCACTAGATAGGGGAGGTAAGGGACAAAATGTTGGTGAAGCATTTTTCATCCTAAGTATGCCTGGCTTTTCACAACTTCCAGAAAGCACTGTAAGGGCTAAAGGTGTCAGTAAAGCTGAGTCATGAAGCATCTTGTACTTAATTTTCTCTTTTTCATTTCATTACAATTTAAGTAACTACTTAGAATTAAAAAAAAAAAAAATGGCTTTTACAGAATACATTTCCTTCTATTCAAGCTATAAAGCTTGGAATATATACTTTCAGATTTTTTATGAATTTAGTATTGACTATTTATGACTTTTTCAGAGTTCAGTTTTGTTCAGTTGCCAATCTGAATGCAAAGAGTTAAATCCTGGGAAATGGCAACAAGGTTGTTAAAGAAGTGCCTTAGAAGGTAGAACAATGACACAGATAAGGCAGCCTAAGGTATATAACTTCAAAGAATTTTAGATATGAGTGGCTGCTGGGCTATTGGGAGACAAACTGGCTCCGTGTAGGCTGGAATGGGGTACTTTTCCTAGGGCTATGCCTGGGTTCTGCAGAGATCTGAAACTTCAAAGACTTTAGAAAAGGGGAGGGGGCCTTAATAGATTAGGAAAGGCTATGAGGGATGAATCAATGGAAAGCTGACAGTCAGATTACAAGAGACATGGGAAAATATCAAGTGTGGTGAGCTGAGTGGGGTGTTGGGGTTTTTTTGCTTTGTTTTGTTTTGCTTTACTTCCAGAAATGAAGTTAGTTCAGCTCATGAGAAAATAAAAGTTTCACACAGTTCTGTGTATGTTCCTCCTTTTCCAGAATTCGTGTTTCACTTCTTGTTTCTCCAGTGCAATCATATAGCTGTGAATCTGTACATATGTTTAAGAAACCATTACTACTAATGTTTTATATTGACTCAGATAAATCCCAGGAGAGGTTAAGCCGAATCCCACTAAAGAGAGTGGAATAAAGGTCTAGCATCTTTGATGTACATTCTTGAAGATCCAAAAGAAAGAGAGTTTCGTATATCTATTAGGTGTGGCAGTGATGTTCACAATTGTTTCTCCAACATTACATTAAAAGAATTGTATAAATCTGATTCTTCTTCTCAATAAAGGCAGACTGAAGACTGTCAAGATCATCATAGACCTTTTAGATTGTGTCTGTTTTGTCCAGACTGACCTTGTACAGGAGTTATCTGTGTTGGTAATGTAGAAAATGAAAGCATTACATCATTTAACCTTTGTTACCTACTCTATTAGTTTTTTTTTTCTATTCTCTATTAAGTAAAAGTGTTTCTTGCAAAGCTATTCTTCTGCATCCTTTGCTGCTTTATATTCACAGATGCATAAAGGATTAACTTTGAACTCCTTTTATATTGTGTTAATAGAATTGTATTATACATATTGCTGCTCAGCTTCTAGCAGCTGCAAATGCCTTTAGGTGGTTTCTTGTGGATTTTTTTTGATTCCCTTAGTTTTGAGTTGATCGCAATTTGAAGGGGCAATAAATGTTGAACCAGGTTGCTACATTCAGAAAAGTATAGTCAGAGCAGAAGGGCCTTGAGGGGAAGACGTATGAGGAGTGGCTGAGGTCGCTTGGTCAGTTCAGCCTGGAGAAGAGGGGACTGAGGGGAGATCTCATTGCAGTTACACCTTCCTCGTGAGGGGAAGCAGAGCGGCAGGTGCAGGTCTCTCCTCTCTGGTGCCAAGTTACAAGACTCGAGGAAATGGCCTGAAGCTGAGGCAGGGGAACTTTAGGGCTGGATATCAGGAAAAGGTTTTTCACCCAGAGGGTGGTTGGGCACTGGAACAGACTTTCCAGGGAAGTGGTCACAGCACCAAGCCTGTCTGAGTTCCAGTAGCATTTGGACAATGCTCTCCGGCACATGGTGTGACTCTTGGGGGTGTCCTGTGCAGGTCCAGGAGTTGGACTCAATGATCCTGATGGATCCCGTCCAACTCAGTATATTCTGTGATTCTAGGATTCCATGATATTAATCCTACTAAGATAATATTGGTTTTGCTTAAAATGTGCTAGCCTGATCCCTTTGTTCTTCAAAACTATTTCAGTGTCCTTGAAAATGTAGGCATTATAGGAAAAATGTATAATGTTTCAGGAATTCAGAATAGACAAATCATTAAATACAAGTTTTAGCATCTGAGTGGAGTCTCTTATATCTCTAGCAAGTAGCTCAGCTGAGGTCTTTAACTTCAGTTACATTCTTTCAAGTATCACCCATTTGAAAGGCACTGGGAGTCGGGGGCAAATCGCAGTAATGATAAATGTCAGAATCATAATATTTAATGGTTATAATTTACAAGATCTGAAGAAAAGCTGTTTGTTTCCAAAAGTATCTTTGTAGGGATCTTTAGGGGAAATTCTATTGTTCCCTTTCCAGAATCCCAATCTAATTACATATTTAAGTACTCACACAATTTTAAAGAATGATGGTGAGGTACCTGTGTGGATGCTGAAAGCATGCTGCAGGGAGATATCTCAGCTTTCTGCCAGTGTCTTTGAGAAAGCTCTGCTTTCTCATGGACACAGTGGGAGAACAGCTGGGAGAATTTGTAAACTATGGAATTGTTATTGATACTAAAGAGAAAATATCTGAAGTAAGTGTTATTGGGTTCAGCCAATACCTCTGAGGGGTGGCTGGTCAGTGAACCAATGACCTTATGCCAGTCCAGCGTGCTAAGGTATATAAGTGAACTTGTAAGTGAATAAAGTGTCGGTTTAATATCACAATGAATTGTCCATGTCGTTCATCCTTCGGTCTCTGCTCGCAAGCGACATACCTGTAGGCTTTTTAATTCTGTTTTGGAATCTTGCCTGACAACATTCATGCAAGGATGTTCTAAATTAGACTTAGAAGAAAACATAGCACAAAAAAAAATCAGCATTATGTGACTGATTTTGCAAGTAAAGCTGTAAGGGTTTTTGTTGTACATAATTTGGATATCTGAAGTAATGTTGTCACAGACATTCAGATGTTGTTTAAATCCTGTTCATGTTTTTTACAGCCAATCAGGCAGAACAGCAATAGAACATAATTTTTGCAAACAGTACTGTAAATGGTACGACACATTACATTGCATACTTTTTGAAGGAAGATATGAGGTACATCTTACTAGCAGGTGTATAAATTTTTAAATAATTTGCTGCCAGTTTATTTAGGTGAGAAATTAACTTCCATTCTGATATTCACCTACAAAAGTCAATTAGAAAAAGGTTTTGTTTATTTTATTGGACTATTAACTGTAGAATGGCAATTTACATTTCCTATATTTAATCTGCAGAACAGCAAACAGTCTACAGCCAGATATATTAAATTACACTCAATGATTTAAGGAAACATCATTACCTCCTGCAAATGAAATATCTCTATGGGCACTTCAAAATTATTGAAAAGCCTGATGTTTTTGGCAGTTTATTATTTTACTAACAAACATTTTAAATTTGTTATGTTTTATGTGTTTTTTTTACTTCCTTTGTTGTCTTTATTAGAAAAGAATGTAGTCCTATATTTAGCTTAACTTAGCTAAGTCTATAAATCTAATAGTCATTGACCTCATTGCTGCAGCACCTTTTTCTTCCTGCCTGCTGTTTTCTTTTCCTTTTCATATTTTCTACAGAAGTAGGGCAATATAGCCCTTTTACAGTGACACCAAAGTCCAACTAAACCTACACTTTCTTTCATGAATCTTTTTTTTCCAGGATGACGATCAAGACAAGTGACCTTAGCATACATTCAATACAAACAGCACCACCATGTCTCAATAAGACTGTATTGTAATGATTTTGAGACAAATCATCTATTGAAGTATGCAGTCAATAAAGTTGTCTCAAGAAAGGAATGAATTAAAACATCAGTTTGTTGTGGGAGAGCTACTAATGACCAATTCTGAAACTCGTACTTCCACCTTTTCCCCTGAGCTAACCTCCATTTGATAGTAACATCACGTGCTCTTTTGAGGCCACCACTTGATCTAGACCAAATTGAGGGAAAATAGTTAGAGATTCCACAGTATTCATCTGGGAGTGTTATCGGCAGAGCTGGTGCTCTTTCTTCTGTGAACATGTATATGAATTACATAATAAAAAAAAAAAAAAGAAGAAAAATACTTAGCAACTTCACATTTCTCTGACCTCTTAGCTATATTATAGCTGACATCTGAGAATAGTCATGGACTTGCTTCACAGTTTATGAAAGCCTTTTTTCACCATGTCCGTTGTGTGTGAGACCTCTCTTACCAGATCAGCACGATCCTGCAGACGTTTCATTCACTAAAGGGCAGTGGCTGTGGCTTCTGCTTTTCAAATGAGCATTTTAGCCTGCACACTCAGATTGCAAGGTATATCTTTTTCTTGATTGTCTGTGGAGGCTAATAAATTGTTAGGGGATGATTGATGACTAATGATTTCAAGGAAATGATGACTGTCCTTATGGTCTGTGTCTCATAAACCAGTCTGCACTTGCCTGCTTTATCTTGTCTGCTTATCTTGCCTGCATGAACAAGTTGTCATCTGCCTCCATAACCACTTCTGCATATTCTTTTTGTTTTCTTTTGAAGTATAAAATGGAGAGAAGGAAACTGGCATTTCCTTTTCCTGAGGCATTCACTAAATATTCTAGAAAAGGCAAAGAAGCCTGGTAACTTCTTTACTGCTAGACAAGCTCCAAGAAAGCCAGAAGAAAAATCTGTTTTCATTCTCTCCCTTATACTTGAATTACAGGTGTCAAAATGTGGGTAATTTAGTAGAATTTTCTAGGGATATAAAAGAAAAATAGCTTGATCCACCATAAATATTTAGTTTGAGCTGTAGAATACCCTATCAATGAACCGTAACTGCTGGGACTGTCTGCATCCTTCTGCTGCATTTAACTTCCATTGTCTGTTTTGAGATAAACTGTAAAGCAACATATCAAGTTAGCAGCTTATTGACTGTCCTGCTGGAAAATATGTAGAGCAGGCATGGTTTTAAATTAACTCTGTTAAAGAGTGAACAAGTCTGTGCAAGACAAGTTTACATAGCAAGCATTAGACTGATAGGCAGTAACTCAAAAATGAATTGTGGTTATTTGGGTGGAGGGGATTTTATGAGACATGGGTTGTTTTCATGAACACTTTGATTCTAGCTAATTTCTACATGATTTCTTGTTCTTTGAAAGATATCTGGCTCTATACAACTCTTGTTGGAATTTTAAAGATACCTTTTTTCTCTCGTGCTGTTTGGCTAATTTAAGAACGATAGCTAAATAACCTTGGTATTCTTTTCTGGGACCAGAAAGGGAAGAATTTAGTTTCATTTTAATAAAGTCCTTTACACCATTTCAGAAATGAAGAGGGAGTATGGAACAACTACAGATAATTTTTGTTTTCTTCATCTCTTTTCAAGTGATAAAAAAATTATGATATCAAAGTATGTAGGGTTTAATGAACCTGTGTTAATTTAAACAATATGAGAGTTTGGCGTACCATCTGGAAAAGTCTAGTGCATGTCTAATATTTGTGTACTTTATTTGATTATTTGGGCTTCTTCCGTTATTTGACTTGCTCTAATGCTAAATTCCTGTGATGTTTGCAGCTGTTTCATAGAAAGTAGAGATGAGGTAGGTGTCCCTTGCCTTCTGATTGGTTCTTTTTAACTTTTTCCTACGGAGAAAGCAATACTTCAGAAAAGGTTAGCTAAGCTAAAGGTAACTTATCAGCAGAGATGGCATAAACAGAAAAATTATATTACCTAACTGAGATGGTCTTTGGTGTCTTTAAAGATGAGAAGATTTTATTTTCCTCACTTCAGTTTGTAGATATTTAAAATGTAGCGTTTTTTCCTTCAGTTGTGGGTTCCTTGTATTGGGTTTTGGTTTTTTGTGTGTGTCGTTTTGGGTTGTTGGATTTTTTTTGGAAGGTAGAGGCTATTTCCCTGTGACAATATTCACAAAGCCTTCAGGAGGCTTTCAGAACCACAGCCCATTAAAAGAATCTGTTACTTTTTGAAGTTGCTTTTGAAAATGCCAAAGGCTACCTTTCGGAATTTTCTGCATAAACTGTAGTTTATGTCTATGGACCTACAGAATTGTCTCCCTTTCCTCAGATGATTGTATGGAGGACAGCATGTTTAATCAGTGCATCTGAAAGCCAGAGCAAGATAACAATCCTGATTAGAATAAAGGGTTTCCCAATAATTGTTATTTTGTTTAAAAGTGATCAATAATTTTATATTCTTTTAGAAAAGGAAAGACTTTTTCTTGTCATTCTTTTTCTGGTTGGTTGCACCCATCAAATATTCAATTATAAATTTACAAAATTGTGGCACAAATCCCTTGTGAAATGGGCTAAGGGTGGTACTAAAGGTGTCTCCTTCAAAACCAGGAATTTTCTTAGACCCTTTACCCTTTGTTGGCAGACAGACAAAATGTTAATGATTGAGTGGAAAGGCAAAAATTGAATGAAAAACATAACCCATTGAAAGATGAACATTTTGAGAAGTGTGGGGAATTCTGCACTTCCACTGCTGCAGTGTCCTCACAGACAGATTTGGGGGTCATTTACCACCGCCTCCTCTTCACCCAGAGTGTTTCAACACTCTTATGTCTAACATCTGTCAAGAAGAGAAAATGAGCCCTGGGCATTCATTCAATTTAAATGTTTTTATCAAAAGCGTTTGTCACTTCACGGATTGGTCTGAACTAGAAGAGTCAGTGGGTGAAGATAGGTCATGCTGAAATGCACGTACAAGGGCTGTGGTGTCACACCACAAACTCTTCCATGGAAAAATTTGTATCAACCTGCACAGTGGCCATGGCACGCCACTTCTCTAGTCCTCTTTGCATGACCAGTGCTTTAAAGCAAATGTATACAAAGATACATCAGTTCCCTGATCCAACTCAAAGGATAACTGCCCACAAAGTTGTACCAGTCCTAAGACAGTAAAAATAGAGGTCAGGAATATCTCAAGATAGTGTAATACCTGAAGACTTCTGTAGTTTAATGGGCTAATTTTTGGTGGCAGTGTTGGAATGAAAGGCTGTCTCACATTCAGGTCTGCTCAGGGATGCTTCTGTTTGCAGAACTGTAATGAACTGAACCAGGGACCTGATGCAGCTGAAAAAACAGTTTTTGTTTGGGTTCCTTTACAGCTGAATTCACTCCTGTTCTGGCACAGCTCTGACCAGCTTTGGCCAGAATAAGCAGTATCTCTGAGTGTTCAACCGTGGCTTGTATCTGCTGAAATCACATTCTGAATTACTGGTTTGGGGAATAGGAAATTCAGGGGCATCATTCCCAGCAAGTATTTATTACTAGACAATCAAACACCAGACATAATGGCCCATGTGCCAAAGAAATGGATGCAATTTTAAAGGCTGAGGTCCTTCACTTAGGAGGAATGACAACAAAGCTGTCTCCTGAATAAGGCCATGAAGAGTTTAGCAGCAATACCAGTGTAATACATTCCTGCTGTCTGCGCTGGGCATATTGTCCTCCCAGCTGGTTCAGCATAACTGTTTATAAGGCAAGTAGTTATGTAGGTGGAATAGAGAGCTGATTCTACTAAGCCACTTTCTCCTTTATGTTTAGATTTTTATTTCCAGTATACTCACAGCTAAACAGACCAATTCAAAATTGGTAATCTGGAGCACAGGAGAAGAAAAAGCATCTTCTTGAGGTGACAGATGAGAGGCAGTAAAACTTTCATGCTTGTGCTAAGGTGGAGGGAACATACCAGAACTCTGCAAGTCCCCACAGAGGCTCTGATACCCATTTTACCCTTGCTCTGAGAACAAGAAAGGATTTCCTTTTCACTTTCATGAGCTGTCCATCTCTGTTCAACAACATGAACAGTTAATTCGCTTCCTAAAATCCATTTTTCATGCTTTGCTGTCTTTGTAAGGGAGAGTAAATCCTTTCCTTTACTTACCAAGCTTGAAATTTAACTTTCTTGCATAAGGCTGTAGAAAAAGTTTTTCTATGACTTACAAAAAGGAGCATTAGAAGCAGTTCAACTTTTACTTTTTTTTTCCCCAGTTTATGAATGTCTGAGAATTAAATGACTCAAGTTTATTAAGCATGAAAAAATGGCACTAGGATTTTAACATCATTTGATGTTAAATAATTAACTTAGAAAACTAGTGCCAACATCATAAACCATCATATGCATGATATGCAATATATAGCTACATTCAATAATAAATATCTTATGGAATTCATATAACTGAAGCCCACACAAGAATAAGGAAGCTGCCAAAATAGAATCATATCCAGTTGGCTTAGTCAACAAGAAACCAACTGGTCCACAGATGCTCTTTTTTCTATGAGAAAATATCCTCTTTTGCAAGTCTCCTGTCTGCAAAATGTTTCATATGAACTCTTCTCCTCCTGCAGGCTGTAAATATTTTATTCATCAAACCCTTTTATTTGTAGCAGATGGAAAACTTAGTACAAATTTAAAAACAAAAAAGGAGAAGATTAGACACTTAGGTGAATAACTCTAATTGCATTATACTGCACCAACTTGTAAAAAAGGCCTTAAGGCATGGGCATCAACTGACACCCAGATGGATTTGGATGCCTTTTCTCTGGCATAGACAAGAACTGGAAAAGAACTTGTTTTGAGAATTGAGAGTTGAGAGTGCTTGTTCATCATATGTAAGGATATGAACACAGGTAGTGAGGTTATGACAAGATGTTCACCTGTATCCAGTGCTCCCTTTCTATCCACTTCCAGTGACTTTGTCTATTCATGCAGCTGCCCAGCTGAGGTCCAGCCAGTGTCACAGTAAAATAGAGTAGGTGCTCTGTTCCTTAGAGTAGGTGCAGCATGTGTCCTTTTTCCCCCTCTGTTATTCCCTTTGCAAAGGAACACAAATATTTTGGCAAGAAAACGATAAGACATTAAAATGAAAAACACCTGCTATGGTTCCAATTCCTTTTCTTTCAGAACATGCACACTTTTGATACCTTTGGTTTAGCAAAGCTTCGCCAACTTGTTAATTGATTATAGAACATAACTTGCCTTCCTGCTCTTTGTATTTTTTGCAAGGTCACAAAGGGACAAAAGACCCTATTCCTACATATATTGAGAGAATGGTTCTCAAAATGCTTCTGTCACTTCCAAAGAAACACTGCTACCATTTGCTTTATGGGAAAAAGTGTCATAATATTGCCAATAACATAGTTGCTACTCTAGCAACAAGAAAGCTTTGTTACTTTGATTATACATTTCTATTTATAAAATATCATTTACCATTAGATAACTACTTACATGTGATGATATTGTGACAATTGCTCCTCCTGCAATGCAATGACACAGACCAAATTACCTGAATTTTATTCAATTAAAGTTTACTATATATCAGAGCGCACATATATAAAGCATGTTTTCTACTCCATAAGTCTGTGATTTCCCATTCATTTGAATAGTATTCTATAAAAACACCATCAGATAATGGATCTATTTCTTATAGAGTGATAATATAATAATTAATAGGACAGATGTGATAGGACAGTAGCATACAGGAGAAGAAAGAGGCAGTACATAAATTTCAGTAATAGGAGATACCCTGAAAAGTCTGTTTGGTTAAGAATTACTGCAAGAACTCTTTCTTTTGAGTGTTATCTGGACTGAACTATGTTGGATCCTGGAAGCTGGCCTGATCTTTATTGATGAAATACTACTGACTGATTCACTGAAAACCAAGGAGAGGAGGGCATGTTAGTTGCTCTGTTGCTTTCTGTGAATGTATAAATGTTCCCGTTTCTGTAATCTTCATCCAAATTAAGAAAAGAAGAATTTTGCCATCAGTTTCAGAATACTCCTTTGTGCAAGGCAATGTGCCTTTGTAATTGAAGCTATGTATCAGAGTTTTATTACATTTTTTTTTTTATACTAAGGGATGCACCTGCTATCTGGGGTCTGGCTCTTAAAATGTGTTTTGGCAGAGAATAATGCCAATATTAAGTATAAAGATGATGTCATTATGATAGGATTATTGACTTGGACGTTAATTGAAGACATTGTTTTTTCATAGACAACACAAAGTGATCTCCGAGACAAAAATTTCATGTTCCTTACCATTTAAGAAAAAAGTGTTTTCAGACCAATGAGACCAGATGTTCCTATGCATCCAGCTGCTCCCCACCCGGACTTGCATATTTTATATTTCCCAGAAGGCATTTAAAATCTGCAGCATCACTGTTGAGTTTATTGCACTATTAACTTAAAAACTGCAGCAACTGTTGTGTGGTATTTAAGTAGAAAATTTACTGTGGGTGGGTTATTGTTGCAGGAAAAGAGTACTGTTCTCTACTAAAATTCTAGGAGACATATATGCAATTTCATTTATTTTTTGTAAGCAAATTATTAATAAAAGTTTTTTCCATTCACAAGATGCTTGCATGACTTCCATCTGTAACTGGCCTTTCCAATCAATTGAAAAATGAAGGAATAAACACTGAACATACAATCTTTTGAGCATAACTGGGCATTTACACAGAGTTATATAATTAAAAGTTACTGGATTAAGAATGAGAAAATATTGTGAACAGCTGTAGAGGCACATACTTGCAACTATTTCAGCAGGTATATACCTAGTACCAAGTTCAACACATTTTGTTGACTTAGTTTAATTTAATGCTTTTGCCTTATTGTACTTTTATTACTTTGTTACTGTATTAGAGAACATCTACTAATATACTCTTGCAAATTTCATTCACAATATGGGCTAAGTTAGGACTTTCAACTCACAGACTTCAGAAAAAAGAAAGGAGAAGGAATATTCCCATGAGAAGTAGTTTTGATGTACAGTCTCTTACTTATGGAGTACATGTATGATATTTCTTAAGTATCTGGCCAGCCATGC
Source organism: Dicrurus megarhynchus (assembly GCA_013399195.1). Classification (NCBI taxonomy): domain Eukaryota; kingdom Metazoa; phylum Chordata; class Aves; order Passeriformes; family Dicruridae; genus Dicrurus; species Dicrurus megarhynchus. Next base: position 493,964 of record VXAD01003542.1, read on the forward strand.
TAGGTAAAGCAGAAGACACATGGAAATATGCCATATGCCGTATTCCATATTTCTCTTTGGCATTTGAAATCTGTTTGAATGAACAACAGGGAATGAAATCCTGGCTTTCTGCAGAAGCTGACTCTGAAAATGGCAGTAGACAAGGAAACATAAAATTATCAGCTTTGAGAACCAAACTAAAAAAGTTTTCATCTAAAATATTCTATAGTGTTAAGTTTCACACATTCATTAACGAATGTAGCAAGATTTAAAAATGGAGAGATTTTTTTCTGTGTCCCAAAGAAATGTTGATTTATTCAAGCACAGTAGATGTTTTTCCACCTGTAACAGCAGGAAAATATACAAGGAAGAGCAAAGCACATGTAACAAGATCATGCAGTGTCAGCAGTACATGTAGCAATACTCTTGACGAAGTAATAGCTTTGGTGTTTTTTTCCCTTTCCATAATCTTCCAGCAGTGTTCCTGGAATAATCATTATAGTTTAATCTTTGTCCTCTGCAGGTACAATACCTGTCTTTCAAAGTCTCACACTAATCCGTGTTGTGACACAAAGGGCAAGACTTAGTCCTGCAGTGCCACCCTGGATAACTGTTTGGTTGGCATTTCTTCTTGTACTCAAGGGGAGTGCCGGGCTTGAAGTTGGACATTGAATTCTCATAAAGTTTTGTATTTATTTTATGTTTGCAAGAGTGATCACAGACTTGGCTAGCTGCCTTGAGGAAACAGGTCTCTGGAGCAACACCCAAGTGGTTGTACTTTAAACCTGAGCTAGTAGAGCTTTACAGAAATAAACACCTGTATTGCATAACACTGGAAAGGTATTTCAGGGATTTTTTTCTTTTATGAATAGATATGACATGCCTCCAAAGGTCATTATTAAGTTCCCTAGAGTCCCAAATGGAATGCGCTTCAGCCGCCTTCTTTCATTCTCTCTTCACTTTCTTCTGATGGCTTTTGTTGTTCTCTAGCACTTCTTTAGAAACAGCCTAGCAAGTATATTTAAGTACAGTAACTCATGTGTGGAAAATGAGTGTTGTTCTTGTTAAACTGAACATTCGCACTCAGAATAGTTTTGAGAACTGTAACTCTTGAACTTAAGGCATCTCTGGCAGGTAAAAATTACTGTTGTTATTATTAGTGTGGATATGATTTATTGTTCATCGCCATCACAGCTAACAGAGAGCTAGCCATGCAACCTCCAGGATAAGGTATAGTACAATCATGCCATCCCTGCACAAGCTGTAAGCATTGGGTATGATATACTTTCTATGGGGCCCTCTGAACTGGGTGTCTAGGACCTGAGTCATGTGAAATTCTGCTTCAGAATGTCCCCCGAAGTGGTCACTTCACCTCTGGATCATGCAGACAACACTCTGAGTTAGTATAGCACTATAACAGTAATAGTGACCTAATGGTTCATGCTCCACTTCTCTTTCTATAGAGACAAGCCATATTGTGTGTGGGGAAATGTGTGCCGGTGTCCTGCTTAGTGACAGGCAGAATACTGCTATCAAGTACCACTAGACACTAAAATTATCCTCAATACCAACATCAGCTGTCAATATTGCAAGATATTCCCAATTCAACACTGATGCCCTATGCTGCCCTGTTCCACCTGGTGCAGGTGGACTTGTTGCAACCCCGTCTTCAGGTGCTCCTCCCATTCCTGATCACATGCCTGCTAGTATTTTTGCTTTCTCAGCAAAACGTTGGTGAATTTGGTGAGCTTAATCTGAGACTGCAGGGAGGCACTAATGGAAGCCTTTTGTCTGGACCAAAATCACTTTGGTCCAGCTGGCTCCAATGCAGAGATAACATTACCAAGGAAATGGGGCAAGTGTAGGAAAAAATACTGCCCCACCTTACACAAAATCCCCTGAATTTCTCTTGTCTAAAACTTTAAAAGGAACATGATGGTGCTATAATTCTGTTATTTTTGGCATCTGGCTCATGTAATTTGACATTATTGCCACCAGAAACTTGCCCTCCTTTTATACACTGGGTCAGCAGTAGACCATTCAGGCACAATCCAGCAACAAACAGCTGCTTTCAAGTCAATAGCAACAGGCTACAGCTAAGTTCTTAAATAAGATTTAACTGAAATCTAAACTGGAGCTGAATCCAATTTCTGGTCTTCCAAACTAGAAACTGAAGAAAAAAAGAGAAAGGAAAAATGCAATTCAGAAAATATTTTATTGAGTACAATTATCATTTCATTGTAGGCTTTATAAAACACCACCAACCTCTCTGAGGTTGAATACAGCTTGGGCAGGTGCACAAGGAGTGGGAGAGAGAGGGACAGCATCTGCAAATTTTCATGCAAGAGGCATAATATGGGATATTTGCATCCAGATAATACCTTGTCATAGTGCCCAAGTTTGCACTAGCTCACCAGAAAAAAATTAATGAATCTACATTTAAATTTTATAAAGGATTGTAACAATCAGCTACAACTTCAAATTTACTGGATGTTGCCATTGCACATTCAACAACTAAACTCAAGATCATGAAATAAAAAAACAGTAACTTGGATTGAAAGTACTGTAAGAAGCCTTGTGTGGAAACTGGATTAAATCTAACTCCAGAAACTGAAGGTCAGCAAGACATCATAACCACTCTAGATAAGGATAACTGTAGTTTTTACCAATGTACTAACATCTAACTTCCAATTTTAGCAGATGGAAAACAAGGAAACTCATAGAAAACAGCCTTAATTAGGGGACAAATGTGGTAATATTTATATGAAGGAAGTTGCTGCTTACTGGAATGTAGACCAACTAATTTTTCTGCTGTGTTTATTTTCAGTGATGGTAAAGCATAAATGTGCTATGAAAAGTAGGAACAGTCAAAAGCAGCCTTGAAGAAGTCTCTATATTGCTTAAATACTCTCAACCTTACCTCTTTATGAAGTATGCATACATTCAGGGACTGTAGGAAGTTTTCAGGTTGACCATATTTCTACAGTTAACTCTGTATTTTATGAGCTGGTCCCCACAGAATCTTTAAATTCTGCCGTGAAACCTGCACTGTACTGCCAAAGAATTGAGGAGCCTTTGTTACAACAGTGAATATGAAGGTAAGTATAGCAGTTAATATATCAAATTACACAGGGACTTCCATTGTCCTTTGGGTGTGCATTCCCCAGCATGTGTGACTACCACCACTTTGACAGGAAATAATTTTGTAAAGCAGGATGGAACAATTTGTTAACTACAACAATATTTTCAAATGGAAAAGAAATTATTAGTCCACACTTTAAACCAAGAAGAATGGAAAGGTAAAGTTTAGCATATTCATTAGCAATTAGAGGAAATAGTCCAGGAAGGCCAAAGTATTCAAATAATTCAGAAAAGTTCTGTTGAAATGAATTTCTTATTTCTCAAAAAGACAACACATCCTCAAGAGAGCACCTTCTGCAATGAAATAATTTAGTTTATTCATATAGACACATCATACACAATGTTAACAACCATGAAAAACAATACAAAATGCTTTCAAATTTAACAAGTAGAAAAATATAACTAGTATATATGGCAATTGTGAATCTAATCCTGTACAGAAGTATTTATGGATTTTACAAATAAATAATAGCTTAAATGCCCTTTTTAAATCTTCTAACTGTACACTGGAACATAGGTTCTGAAGCTTACCACTAACTTGCCACAAATGTGTGCCAGTCAAAAGTTCTGCCCACAAGCTCAAAAAACTTCTTGTTGGGTTCATGGAAATATTCCTGCAGTTTCTCGAGTAACCGGGTATCTACTTGTGGGTGCGCTCGTCCTTTGGACTCATGTAAACAGCGCTCTCTACCACTGTCCCTCAGGCAGTAGAATCCCTTAGTTTTATTGAAATAAAAGTTTGAAGCATTTATCTGTGGTGATAACTTCAGAAATCTCTCTACCTTTTCTATTTCTGGAAAGGGATCTTTGATTAGTTTATCTCCATCTACAATGTGGATATGATCAAGAGGAAAATACTTCAGCCAGTTCTGCATGTGAATGTAGTATAAGCTTCTGTTTATTGCCTTGTAGTCCACATTGAGTTTGCCATTTTTAATCAGGAATTGTTCAATGGATGGGTACGGCTTGTGCTTCTGCATGTGGTTGTAGAACACTTGGGTGTAATCTGACAGTACTCTCTCACTTGGGTCTCTTAAAATAAGGAGTAGTCTCATTGATTGGTTCATGTTATAAACTCTTTCAGGCACTTTAGGTGACGTGAAGTATGCTGGAGTTTTTTCCACGGTGATCTGATGGGGATACGAGAGTGGCATTTGATTAATATACCACTGCAATCCATTCCTGTAATGATCTTCCCAGTCAAAGAAATGAACTTCACTTTCTGCTGCTGCAATATCTGGATGGAGACTCAACATCTCTAACAAAGCTCTTGTTCCACCTTTCCTCACTCCAATAATAATAGTCTGTGGCAGCTGCTGACATGATCCATTAGAATGAATGTTTTCCTTGAAGTCATTTTTCTGAGATGTTTTCTTTAAAAGCTCTCTCTGAACGGACTGAGAAGAAGTCTCAGCATTTGAATTTATAGCTGGTCTGGAAGGCACTATCTGAGGTTGAACAATAAGCAACACAGCTCCCAGCAGAAAAGCTGCCATGACAGAAGTTCTTAGTCTGGTTTCACTCAAGCGGGTAATAGGGCATAGAGCGATTTCCACCAAGAACAACCCTTAAAAGTTGTTTTTGTTTTGCTGAGCGAACGTGTATTTCTTAAGCAGAAACTTCGCTGAAAGAGGGAAAAGAAAAAGCATATTATCTTATATTCAGACATATCACTACTAAAGTCACACTGCAAATTTCTTTTCAAAACTGAACAAACTTCAGCTTCCTCAACTCCAGGCTTATAGATAATTTAGTGTAATTAAATGTTTTAAATGACAGACATATGCAACAATGCCATAAGAAAATTATTTCCAGTCATCAGGAGACATGAACATTATGAATCTTTCATTTACACTCAGATTATTATTAGTTATTATTTTTTAAAAATCTGATTTTCTTGGAGTTGAACTACAATCACAAGAGAATTACGTGCAATTTTAATCTACAAGAATAGTTTTGTCTTAGAAACAAAACATAAAAAGGAAAAGGTGTGGAGTGGACCAAAAGAACATGCTTAAAAGCTGAGGGTCTTGTAGGATGTCTGGGAATTATAGCCTCCTGAAGAACCATGTAACAGCAACCTTAGAAATCAAGCCTCCTAGGAAAAAGGCTCATGCAATACTAGATAAAGCTGTCCAACATGAGAAGGTAATATTCTTCTAAGAAGGAGTTAGGAAAAGCTCTGGGTAAATAATACACCAAAGAAAAGTTGAATTTTTGTGTCATTTTTAAGCAAAGTTAACTTTTGCTTTGTGCTTACTATTTCTAAGGATAAAACAGGTGACTTGCACACTGGCCCTGCAAAAAGGTAAGATAATGAAACCATAGACTATAGTATGACTGAATCAACAAAACACTAAAAGACCTGTGGTTCCAGTCTTCATAGTCAGGAAAGAAAATACACAATGGATACTTCTGAAGGTCATTTCAAAAGTTAGCCAGCAAGCGGCTGTGATGTAAAGAACTAACTTTAGGCTTTATCAAAAGACTACTAAATACCATCACTGAACACCCTTTAAAGGTCAGGGTATTTTTAATGCAATGTTTGAAGTGAAATTGTAACAGTTTCACACACAGTAGAGCTGTTAAGATTGTTGCATTATGAGCAGGCTGTGTACACAAGATCCCTGAATTATAATGTCTTCCAAAGACCTTATACCCTCAGTGAAGGGCTGGTGTGGATTTTGGTATTGTCTAGCTCCACTTAGAAGTGGAAGCCATGACAGCTGAGTACCTGACTGCTTTGCCTTAGTAGGGTACTGTAATCATGAATTTAAGCCTGGAACAGCACATACTGTGCCAGATAACAAGGGCTGAAATATAAAATTACATACGAACAACCTGAGGAAATGCAAGGGCTAGGTTTTGGAAATTCTACAGAGAATCTAAAAGAAACTAATGACTTTTCCACAATAACCTAAGTCCCAGTGCAACAAGGACTAATGATGTGTTTCTAAGTGATCTAAAGTTCTGTTTGATAGCTTTGCATTTACAGAGGTCATGACTCCATCCTGAATGGAACAGGTCTGCTTCCTGATGTTTTCTACTGATTATCGCTTCAGCGCTTTCCCTTTTTCCATTTTTAAAGGGCTACAAGGCAGTGATACTGTTAGGAAGCAGAAACCGAGGGTGGGAAGAAAGAGAAGCAAAGTGTCATGACAGATGTGAAATTAAGAGAGTGCCTCCTTGTATGCCCACAGGCTTTGAGCTTGTGGGCATACCTTGTGTCAGTTCTGCGACATCTGATGTGAGGCAACTTTGCAGAGGAATTTGTTTTTTTCCCATTTCTGGCCACTGTTAAGTTTTCTCTGGCTGAAAAGGTTCCATTTTGTCTGTTGTCACTAGCCTTCTGCTTCCTTTCCCTGTCCTCACCATTCCTGCTAATAATTCTCAGCTTAATCAATTTTAACAAGAAATAGTCTTAATGGCCCCCCACTGTGGATGCTGATGGGGGGAGACACTGGGTGACAGAAAATTCGATATAGGTAAATTCACTGAGCTGTGCTGCCATCATATTCAGCAGCGATGGGGAGCACAGGATACAGCACCAGCCAGATTGGATCAGTGACTGATGGGCAGCTCAGTACATAACAACAAAACATCAACTCTGTTGAATTTTAAGGTCACAGATTAAAGGAATAGCTGCTTACTTCAGAATATATTTTAAGTCACTGGCTCCATAAATAGTAAGCCTGAGTTGTTGTCTTAACACCTTATTGGAAAAGCATAATAGGATTCCAGAGAGGAACAGGTTGAACTGTGTTGAAAGAAGTGAATTTAAAGCCTAGTGGTAGGAACTCTTATTTCGTAATAGTCAGATTGAAATACACTATGCTAACAGCCAAGTTCTGTAACAGACTGTCTCTGGAAAGATTAAATTTTAGCTGCTGGTCTTGTAGTCACAACACACTTGCTGGATTGGAGCAGGGAGGTGGGCGTGTTGATTTTTTTTTCGCTGCTGTTGTTGGGTTTTTTGGTAGGTTTTTTTCTTTAAAAAATAAAATTAACACTATATATCAATTCATTGGGATTCTTAATTTGTAACTCATAGCTTGCATACTACTCAGTTGGCAACACAGCTTCCTGTGGCTGAATATAACATAAGAACTTCTGAGAAAAAGACATAGCAAGGTGTCTCTTCACTCTAGCTCTACTCTTGTTTTGGCTGTCATCTTTGAAATCTGACATGTGGGATATTACAGGTGTGGTACCAGGGGCCTCACCTCAGGCAGGTTTTTGAGCCTCAGTGGAGCTCTGCCTCAATGTCTTCCCATTCTTAAAGACTTTTGTCTTTTTCTAAATACACAAAAGCAACTGCTTTCTATTTCAACAAGAAATCTCATAATAACATAGGAGTATCTTCTGCTTCAGACATACAGAATTTCATTGTTTCTCCTCAGCTATTTGTTCAGGTGCACATCTTCCACTGCAGAACATTGCTACTGTATCTGTAGCATTTATTTTATACACTCCCAAAGAACCATATCAGTAATTATGCCATTCAGAGTATCTATATGCTATTGTTGTTTTGTTTGCAAGCAATAAAACTTTGTCTGCCTTTTCCTTCCATTCTGTTTCTCTCAAACTGTATAGGCCTGATATCTGGATCAATTATTTTGTTGTGTTAGCCTAATGCAACACAATGGACATGACTGTGCCTCTAAATTCAGCACAAAATACATGATGTGTGAGAAGAGTGGTCTTCAGGTATAAAGCAGCATATAAATTGGTTGTCATTCAGTTCCCATCTCTTACATCCTCTTTAATGCTTTAGGTCGATCAGCAGTTTGGTGTGTAGAATTACAGTGGTTCATATAAAATGATGCAAACATATTTTCCACAGCTTTATAACTTGTGGGTCTGAAAAACTCTTTCAACAATAGCAAGCGTGCACTGAGGAGTTTAAAGCAGCCACTTTGCCAAGTTACTTTTCTGCTTTAAGAATTTTCTCCACTGCATTCACAAGTCATGCAGAGCATACATGACTTCACTTGATGACTTTGTATTCCAGATTAGTTAAAAAAATTTAACTGACAGACATTACTATTGTATTTGCTACAAGTAAATGAACAAGTTGTAAAAGAAACACTGTTTATGTTAAATGGTGCTTTGAAGATTATACCAAGACTTTTCAAAAAGTCTGATTGCTTTTGCTTAATCTTTTCTTCAGCTTTCTCCAATTAATTAGCGAAATGTGCCATTCTGTTTATTTAACAAGATTCGATGTGGACTTTATGATTAAAACCTCTTCAATAGTAATAGTAACTTGGAAATAAATAGAAAAATTAATCAGTAAATGCAGAATGAGGGCCAGAGGCTGTCATATGTAATTGACTTTTCAGCATGTTTCAGTACTCTTTGAAACGTGTCACTATTTTATGATTTCTTACCATTTTACAAAGGTATTTTAATGCCTCCATACGTGTGCCGTCAATGACATTGCCTAAACTACCCAGATTATATACACTTCTTAGTTTAATGTGCAAAATAAGGTAGTTTCTTCCTGGACTGATAACTTCATTTTTGCCGGGAATTGGATGGGGTTACATTTAGCTCTGAACTTTCATAAGAAGCTCTGAGTTAGCTGCCCAGGTGGGTAGGAAGAAACATAAGGAGTGTCTGTAGGGCAGTCAGTAAGCATCAGGCAGAGTCTGCTGGCAGATTTGACAGGGAATACTTCACAAAAAGCCCACAGCAACACACTGAGAGGTTTAGCAGAGCTAATGGGACCCAGTTACTAACAGGACAGTAACTAGGAGAGGTAAGACTACATCCTTTCCATAAGCATGCAAGTGACTTCATTAAAGAGAAGTTGTGTTTTCCTGGTTCTTTAGGGACTGTGGACAAACAGGTTAAGTTTCAGGTGTCCTCACTTTCCTCGCACAACTGAATCCCTTCACTGGAGACATCTCTGCCCAGGCATCTAAAAAAACCCGAGTCTGGACTGAATGAGAACCACAGTTCAGTTGCTGAAGTTTGTCTGTAGAGGGACATTAGAGCTGAAAATCTGAGTGAGACAGTCTGTTCTTATAAAGAATACTTCATTTTGCTGATGTGATAGAACCTCAGGACAGCTTGTGGGACTATATTTTCCCTTGCACATATTTGGGCACATAGCATTGCAAAAAATAAGACTAACATTGCTGGTTAAAACTAGCTGTGCAGTACAACCCACACATCTGCTATGCTGGTGTCTTCTATTGGGAAAAAAATTCCCTTAACTGAGATAACCAACTTTCTAAACTGATAAAGACTCGGTGTTCTACACATTTGTATTCAGTGATGTGCTTAAAAAAACTAAAACTAGAGCAATTGCAATGTACTTGAAATCCTTCAAGAACTCATTGATACAAACAGTATATTCCTATCCTCTAAGGGTAGACTCTGTCCACCATAAGCTATATTCCTTAGTTGTTTATATTAGCTCAAGTGCCACTTTGTATCCTGTTAACATAAAACTTCCCAGTACAGCTATCACTTAAAGCTCAGCCAAGAGCAGGAAAGGAAAGAGAGCAATTTTAAAAAAAAATTAATTCAATTTATGAAACATGTTTTTTCTTGAACATATATTCTGCAGTTTGTTATTTTTGTCTATTAAACTGTCTCACAATGCCCTCTCCATGAAGGAATTCTTCCCATACTTCCCACTGCATGCACTTGTGTTTTTTAATCCCATTTTAACAAAAGTTTTAAACAACATGTGCCAATGAAATTCTTGAATTCTAGTTTCCAGTAATTAACTACAAATACTTTCCTACATTAGTGAATGCTAGAGACAAGTGTAATAATGAAATAGAACTATGTACTACTGAAGCCATAGATCTCTAGAACCATAAACTATTGATCACCTCACGATATATTAAAAAAGTCATTTGCACATTAAGAAGGGATGTGAAAGTATAGGTAACTGTATGAACCCATCTTAGAGTGCCTGGATGATATGGTCTATGTAAATTTCCCAAATTATATTAAAACTGCTGCACAAGCAGCAGAGATTAAACCATGGCTTTAACTTTTATAGTCAGATGTTAAGAAATCTAATCATAACTTCAGTGCTGTTAAGATGAGATATTGTCTATCAGCCCTAAGCCTTCAGAAATACACTTTAAAGAGTCTTTAAATTTTGGGAAGGGGAACATTACAAGCTGAGAAATGTTGACTTGGTAGGAAGTATTTTTGGCTGAAATCTGCTGCATTTCTGCACCTGCTGTGATAAATACAGGTTATGCAAATTAGGTAGGCCATCGGTTCATGACTTCTAAAGGAGTTCAGCTCCAGTGTGAGAAATAAGGTAGCAAATTTATAATAGACTGTGGTTATATATAACATGCACTCTTTCTTAAGGTCAGAAGGGACCATTCCAGTCTTTCATGCCAAGAGATCATAAAAATTTTTAGAGGAGAAAATACCCTAGATTTCAGAGAACCTCACGCAGGTAAAAATAAAATGGGACACTACACCAGCATAAAAATAAGCTTGAAAAGCTCAGGATGCACAAAATTTTTTGTATTGAATAGTAATATGGAATCCCCTTAACACCTTCTAGCAATTTTTTAATACCTGTCAGGATTCAATTTTTTTCATAAAGAGGGTACACTGTACAGTGCCTTCTCTATCCCCCTATAAACCAAATGCTCAATTCAAAATCCAGAAATTACTCTCCACCCCATTTTCCAAGCAAAATGGGTCACATTCTAATTAGGAAGCAGAAATCTATTGCACAGTTAATAGAGTTGCTTCCTAATTCATCAAAGCTGTCCCCAAGAAAACAGTGTGTGTGAAAGGATGGCTCTGTCCTGTCTTGCCCCCTTTCAGTACAAAGGCTCACCTTAACTAGATGTATTAAAATAGAGAACACAACAGACTAAGCAATCCCATTCTCATTTCCTCTGCCAAGCAGTTTCTTACCACTTACACAGGGCTGTGGGCTCTGTTTCAAATACCAATAAGATATTTAAAACAAAAATAAAAACAAACACGCCACCCCAAATAATTGTTTAGTTCATATTCCAAGAACACCTCTGTGTCCTCCACTTTCCTGCCTTCAGAATAACACTGGAGCAGGCTGCATGTTGGTGAGGTCATCACTGTATTAGACTTAGCTAAACCAATCAATTTACTAAGCAAAGCACTACACAGTGACCTGGAGGGAACCCTCATGTTCTGGAGTGACAAATGAGATGACCCAGCAGGATCTCCCATTTTGGTCTGCCTTGGCATATTACAGTTTTCTTTTTCTCATTATCAAAACTTTTCATGGAAATCCATCAGCTTTGCCATATTTTTGGGCTCTGATAGCTTATGCACTATGAGTGACATTTCTGTATGAGGCAAGGGAGAGATCCCAGGCTAGTGAGACTAATAAAAAAATTTTTGATTTCCTCTAATGCAAAGCAGAAGGGTTGTATGTATATATACATACATGCATGTATTGGAAGAATGTTTTCCACCCACTCAGCCTTTCTGTAATATCTGTGTAAGCATAGGGCTAGTTCAGAATAACCAAGGTAGTATCCTGACAAGGGGAGGGACACAGATAGAAACCTGTCAATCCTAAGGTTGGAATTTGGTCTGTCAAATTTGTGTCTCTCCACTGCAATAGCTGGCTTTGCTTCAGAAGCATAATCCTCCTGGTGACCTACCAGAGGTATTTTTTTGGCTATGTAATATCAAAACCCTCTGCACTTTCAAAAAACGAGAAAATACCAGGGTGGGTGCTGAAAGGGTGGATGAGCAAGAGATAGCTAAAGTTGATGTCAGTGACTGTGCTCTTACTGAGAGATGTCTGTTTCTGAGCAATATGTGAAATGCACTTATTTGAGAGTGTAAGAAATGCTGGCAGATGTAAATTGTAACAGTTACTATATTTATACTTACAAAATAAGTTTGATAGCCAGACAATAGATAGGCATTCACCAAACTGAACCTGTTCTACTATGCTCCATTTGCCATATATACTGCAGAGGCTCTCTCTCAGTGGGAGTGGGCACTGCGTGGATCTCTCATGCCAGAAAGATGCTCCCTGCAGACATTCTATCCCCATGCCTTTCAAGCATGATATTCCTAGAACTTCACAGCTATTTTTTTTTCCCACACCAAAATCCAAAGATGAACAGTCTTGAAACTGGGAAAGCCCTTAACCCACTGCACTAAGAGAGAGAGGAAGGAGAATAATGTACTTAATTCCCAGTCAACTGAGGTGATTGAACTGCCTGTACTCAGCTGCATGCCCCCTCCTGATCTTTTGAATGTCTGGCTGGAAGATGAGACCAAACCCAAACTCTTCCATCTGAAGGCTGCCACCCCTCCCTCTCAGCATCCTTTTACCCCCAAAAGATTTGAACTGCACACACCTTTATCCTTGGAAAGCACACTGAGAATTGCAGTAACCGAGCCTTTGCTGTACTACTCTAGGGTGCCAGTCCTTCAAAACAGAAATGAGCTCGAATTAAGGCTTTGTGCCCTCCTGCCAACCCCCAAAGACCACTGTGACCCCAGCCCTATGCAACTCGCCAGGTTCCAGTTCAGCACGCTGCATCCCGCCGGCTCCAGCATTACGCAAGGGAGCGGATCGAAGATGCTCAGCGGAGCTTTTGCAAGTGTTCTCCTGTCAGGTAGGAGCCTCGCACCCTGGCACCCCGCTTCCAGAGCCATACCACTCTGCCCTGACGCGTGCTTGTCATTTTGCCACAAGGGAAAGAAGATAAAGAAAGTGCCCAGAGGCCGCACCTGGCCAGGTGCTGCCGACCACTTTGCTTTCCCCCCGCTCCGTTCTGTCCTATCCCCCCGACAGCGCTGCCTCCCAGAGCCTGACTCGATGAGTCCGGAGGGCTGGGGCAGCGCCGCGCGTCCCTGCCGAGGCTAGGGACAGCTCTCAGGTACCGCCCGGCCGGGCAGACGNAGCCCCGCCCGGCCCGGGGTGCGGGCAGCGCGGCGGGGAGGTGGCAGCTTCTCCGCGTGTGCGTGTGCCCGTGAGCACAGGCGGGTGCGCAAACAGGGGAGTTCGCCCAGATAATGCTACAGGTCTGGGGAACGAATGGCTATCAGCAGCAAGAACACCTGCCCCCGCCTTCATAAAATCATTGAATATCTTGAGTTGGAAGGGACGCACAAGGATCAAGGAGTCCAAGTCCTCCGGTTGCCTCCTTCCTGTACTTATAAAAATATCACCCATGCGAGGTTGCATGAGTAACAGACTTAGAGTACTTGTATTTACTTCTTCTACTTCTTGTTTACTTTCTCGGGACTTTACAAGGTGGCTCTGATTTTTTTTTCTCCTGAAATGCTTTCTGTTCAACCAGATGAATTTGAAGCAGGATGGATGTCTAGAATGACTGAAATATTGCTCCTTAAAAGCAGTGGGGAAAAGACCTTCTGGGGTTTGAAGTCTTAGGGTTAATTTATTTAAATAGGTCTGTATTTACTATGAACTGAACTGTGGTTTTTTTCAAGACACAGTGCATTAAAACTGGCATTAACATAGTACATCCATTATTTCAATGTCCAAAATCTTGACATTTACTGTGAGCAAAATGCAAGCCCAAATAAATCAAGAAAAAAAAAAAAATTCTCAGTTGATTTTGATCAGCTCCTTGCAGTCTAACAGATCTGACAGAGGTAGGGTGATCCCAAAGAAAGTCTATTTGCACTGGTTGTACACATCTTAGGTTTTTTTACCTGAAGTGGTAACTTCTGTTCCAAACTTTTACTTCTTTTCTGCAGCTTTACTTCATAGCTATGTTCAGAAAGACTAGTTGCTTATTCATGAGTTTGCTCTGAGAACTGCTGTTCTCCAACAGCCCATGCTTAAATTGATTTAGGCTTTGATGTTTTAATTTCCATCTGCATTGGTGGAGCTGTCTGCACAAGCATTGAAGGATGGGGTTCTCACTGTACAAATGCATCAGCCAGGTTTATTCCATCCCACAAGAAACTGTTGCTGTGGCTGCTGTGTGGGGACTGGGAGGTTTGCATGGGCTGGACCTAAACAACTTAGAGTGATCTCTTTAAATAATCAGTGGATGAAAATGGCTTAAATCACCTCTCCAATCTTTGACAGGACACTGGTTGGTATTCCTGCCGAGAGTGGACTAATGCGAGGTTTGCAGGCTACTATCATGAAATTATGGAATTAAAAATGTCTTGGTTTGTAAGGAACCTTAAAGTTCATCAAGTTCTAACATCGCTGCCATGGATAGGGCACCATTTGCTAAACCAGGCTGCTCAGGGCCATATCCAACCTGTCCTTGAACACTTCCAGGGATGGGGCATTCACAAATTCCCTGGGCAATCTGTTTCAGTGCCTCACCAACCACACAATAAAGAATTTCTTCCTGATATCTAATCTGAACCTACTCTCTTTCAGTTTGAAACCATTCCTCTTTGTCCTGTCGCTACATCTCTTGTAGTCTCTCTCTTTCTTGTAGGTTGCCTTCAGCTACTGGAAGGCTGTAGTTAGGCCACCCCAATGCCTCATCTTTTCCAGGCTGAACAAACTCCATTATCTCAGCCTTTCTTTGTAACACAGGTGCTCCATACCCCTAATCAACCAGGCCTCTTCTGGACTCGCTCCAACAGGTCGCCGTCCATCCTTTGGTGGGGACTCCTGAGCTGGATGCAGTGTGGGGTCTCACCAGAGCAGAGCAAAGACAGATGCAGTCCAGGACAGCTTTCTGGGCTGCAAGTGCACATTGGTGGGCTATGATCAGCCTCACCCACCAGCACCCCCAAGTCCTTCTCGGCAGGGCTGCTCTTGATCCCATCATCCCCCAGCCTGTACTGGGGATTGGTCTCACCCAGGTGGAGCACTTTGTACTTGGTCTTGTTAAACCTCTTGAGATTCCCAGGGACCCACTTCTCGAGCTTGTCCAGGTCCCTCTGAATGACATCTTGTGTTTCAGGTGTGTCACTGCACCACTCAGCTTGGTGTCATTTGCAAACCTGCTGCGGGTGCACTTGATCCCTTCATCTGTGTCATAAATGAAGATGTTGAATAACACTGGCCCCTATACAGATCCCTAAGGGACAGCACCCATCACTGGTGTCCATGAGGACTCTGAGCCATTGACCACTATTCTCTGGATGTGACTGTCCAACCAATTCCTTATCCACCAAACAGTCCACCCATCAAATCCATCACTCCAATTTAGAGAGAAGGATGTTTTGGTGATCTGTGCCCAAGGCTTTACAGAAGTCCAGATAAGTGACATCTGTAGTCCTTCCCTTGTCCACTGATGTAGTTACTCCATCATAGAAGGCCACTGGGTTGGTCAGGCAGGACTTGCCCTTGGTGAAGCTGTGCTGGCTGTCCCAAATCTCCTCCTTGTTCTCCAAGTGCTTTAGCATAGCTTCTAGGAGGATCTGCTCCGTGATCTTTCTGGGAATGGAGGTGAGGCTGACAGGTCAGTAGTTCCCAGAGTTCTCTACACTTTTTAAAGATGGGTACAATGTTTCCTCTTTTCCAGTCAGTTGAGACTTCCCCTTTCTTCCTGCCATGACTTTTCAAATATGAAGGAGAGTGATGTAGTTCAGACAATTCCATCAGGACTCTGGTATGCATCTCATCAGGTTCCATAAAATTGCGTATGCTCAGGTTCTTGGAGTGGTCAAAATGTGATCAACACTTACAGTGGGAAGCACTTTGCTCCCCCAGTCCCCATCCTGCTGTCCATCCATGTGGGAAGCGTGGTTGCCATTGAAGACTGAGGCAAAAAAGTGGTTTGACCTCAATCTCCTCATCCATTGACCAGCATGGTTTATCAGGTGGTTACACCTCTCTTGACCTTCTCAGCAGGGGTCCATCTTCTTTAACCACGGGCTGTGACCTGCTCACTCTTCATTTACTCCTTGAGTGCAGGGTGTGGAAGTGTCACGTCGCACTTACTCACTGCACCGAAAACCAGCGTAGTGCACTAGTGAAATGTGTGAAAATATTCATGTTGTACATTTTCTTAAATCCTTTACCTTCAGCCTTGGCCTGCACTGATAATGTAAGAGGGGGCAAAGCTACCAATTATGGAACTCTGTTTTCTAATCATGACTTCTGTTGAGGGAAGCAGAACAGAGATGATATGTTTATTCAAGTATCACCAGCAATTTCAAATGGATTAGAGGAAGTAGCTGTGTTTGTGGAGTTGTTTACAACCATTTGCCTCCAGCCTTGAATAGGCATACTTTTGTATGGCTAAATTAATTAGTAAAATAAATATGTAATAGAACATCTAAGGAATGAAGAGTACTCAATTATGTCTTAAAAGGAGAATCTCCAAGTAGAATCTTGTCAAAGGTTTTCAAGAAACAAATGTAATTACTTAAGGAAAAATAGGATGGTATAAGTGTATTTTATTTTATGGTTTTGCATATTTAATATTTAAGATGATTTCTGTATTTAATTGTACTGTATCATTGCAGTGTAATTGCTTTAGCACCAATGTACAAATAATTTACCTTTAATTTTTTAAGATAGAACATTTCACAAGTGTTTACTAAAAAATCCAAAACAATAATTCTGTATTTTTATACCTTTCTGTGTGTTTTATTATAAATCTGAGAGTCTAGTAGAGAAATACATTCATTTGTGATTAGCCTTGCTGTTTAACCCTGATATTTATGTCATGACCATGGGTTTTGATTGTCTTGGAAAAAGGTTAAAACCAAAAAGCTTAGATGTTGTTTAACTGCTGTCGACCCACACAGTTCAGTCATAAGGGATCACTGTTTCTTCCATGTGATCTCTAGATCAGATACCATAATACTCATTTCATGTTTAATATCCAGTCTTGATATAAAAGAATCAAAAGATGAAAAATTCACCATTTCTTTATTGTTCCAATCATGAACTGTCTTTGGTGTCAAAATAGTAACAGAAAGCATCTGTGTACCTTTTAATCTGAAGATATCTAAGTGTAACTTCAAGCCTCTGCTTTATATTATCACCTTCCCAGGTAGAATAAAGATATGTTTTCCCCCAAAACATACTTTCTTATTCTAATTGGGTCATTTCTCAGTATTCTTTTTCTCTTTTTAATAATCTAAACAAAGTGATCTCTTGCAGTGTCTCAGAGAAAGGCTCAAGAAAGTTTAGATTTAATTACTTTTCTTCTCTTTTCACAAGTTCTCATCAGTGAGTACAATACTGATGCTTAATATTCACAATGGAAGCATTTTCATAATGCTTTGATAATGAATCCCAATTGCCAATAAGGTTTCAAGATCTACTGGTTGCACAGTTCTTATTTCAAGTACCTTTTGTTGTCATGTAATCCTTATTTTCTAAACTCAAATATTCCAAGCTACTAAATCTGATGCCTTCTGAGAGTATAGGTCCATTCTGCCTTCATACTTCTCTTTATGAAGAAAATTTGTAATTTCCTCAAAGCTGACTTATTTGATGTGATGGTGGTAGTGTCTCTTCAGCTGTGGGAAAAGTGATAAGAGAAAGTGACACTAAGTCAACAGTGCTGTATTTTTATTTGGCTAATTGAGTAATGACTAATTTAGAAAAAGGAAATGAGACTTCTTAAAGCCAAAAGAATGAGAAAAGAAACTAAAATTATCAATGCAGCATTGCCAATATTCATTTATCCTTCCCTCATTAGTCCAAAAATGAAGATGTGAAAAATGGGGTTGCCAAAGTTCCAGTATATCCTGGATGACTGACGTGCCATACAGGCAAAAGGAAGGGTGTTCTGCCCATAAAGTAAATTACATGGGAGCCTGCCTAGAGGAAAAACTCTCCTGGAGGAAATGGCAAATGAATCAGAGCCAGAATTGGATAATTTGGGGATTGGGTTGGGGACAAGGTCCATGTTGGGAACAGGACCTGTGTTGGAGACAGGAGGACAGCAGAGGTGGGATGCCTGCACAGCAGGGAAGGAGAAGGTGGTGACTCACTGGAGGCAACGTGGCTCCAAGGACAGAGCCCAGTGCCTCTCATCCAGCACTGGAGGTGGCTTTACTGCTGGCTCAGCTCTGGAGCTGGCTGAAGCAGCTCCCAGTACAGCTTGGAGAGCACTGGTTTCATGCTGTCATGCATCAGAGGGATTTAAAAACTTTCTTTCAAGTGCTGTGCTTCTCACAGTAGGTGTTTTGGAAATGCAGAGGTGGAAAGTAGCTGAAAGAGCAAAGACATGAAAATTTCTTAATTGAAGAAATACTTAGAGCTTTCTGTGTACGGTCTATGCTGGAGCTGCCTGTTACACAACAAAATTTGTCAGGTTGAAGTAATGCAGATATGACTTAAGAATTCAGACTCACAGATTTCTATTTTGCCACCAAGAAATACTCTAGGGAAATCAGGGAGGAATTAGTGGTGTTATCCAGTCAGCTAATGGAATTCTGGTGTGGAATTTTAGAATAGAATTAAATAGGTATATATTGTAATATTATTTTAAATTCAGGAAATAAAAGGTGTGTTACTTCAGGTCTAAATTTTAAAGATGATCTCTAACTTAGGCCAAGAGTGTAAAGACATGAGTAAGATTCCATTTTGACAAGAAAAGCAAAGGAAGTGAAAAGAGAAGTATGAAAAGAGGTTTGTGGTTGGGAGTGTGAGGTTATAAGCCAGCCTTTGCAAAGTACATCTGAAGAGCTGTCCTTGAGGTAGAAAAAGCAGGTTGGTTGTTCACAGTAGAAGGCACAGATGAAACAGGGAAACAAACTGTGGGAATGAGACTAATTCTGAATTGGTAGCAGATTTGAACAAATATGCAAAAGGCTAATCTATAAACTTTTTGACAGCTGAGTTTGCTTGTCAGGTGTCCAGTGCTGTGGATAACCAGCTCTACTTCTCAGAAGCAGTGATGGTGCATTTAGTAATAGCAATATTGAGGAGATGTAATATTGTGGTCCAGGCTGGGAGCCAGCACTACCATGTATCCTCTCTATGGTCCAGTATATTTTAAAATTAAGTTCACACCTTAGATTAAGCAATAAAATGCAGGGAAAAGAACTAAAAATGTAGCAGATGGAAAGGAACTGTGTGAGAAGGACCAGACTAGTTTAGGTACAATACTGAAGGAGGTGCAAGGAAAATCTAAAAAGCCTAATCTCCTAAAATTATTTTCAAGGATGATTTAACTATAAAGAATAAGTGAGGGCTTGCAGTATAGATGAGCTTATGAAAGAGAGGTGGAAGTGAAGTATGCGGAGAGGAACCTTACAGTGAGGTTAAAAGAGAAGATAAATGATAATTTGGTGATAATATTGAACTTTTCCAGAGAAATAAATAAAGGATTAGTCTGAAGATTCCTCAAAGCCGTGCCTCATAGCTCAGTTTAGACTTTTATTTAAAGTGATCTCTGTGCAGCATGCAGGGGTGTCATGGCCTTCTAATTCATTTTCTTTAGTCAAACATTCCCAGATTGGTACTTTAAGATCCAGGAGTTGAATATTGAGCATGGAGGTCTATACTGCTGTAAGAAAGAGGCCTGTCAAAATTCTGTAGTTCAGCATAAACTTTTAAGAATTTTCCCTTCCCTAACTCTAGTGTTGTTTGCAATAAGAAACAGATTATCACTTGGTGATTCAAGAATCTGAATGATGCCTTTTACATGATCTGAAGAATGCTGATTTTAACAAAGTAAAGGAAGAGAAAAAATTAGTAGTAAGTTGACAATGGATGAGATCTAAGTTCCAGTTCTGTGTCAGACTTGTTATAGCTTTGTAAGCAATTAAGACTCTTTCTTTGAGAATGTAGGGTACCCCTTTCAAGTAAGGTATTGCTATATACAGAGAAGGGGGTAGGTACAAAATGGTAATTTTTCCAATGTCATCTTTCCAAACAGCTTCTTGAGTCCAGGGGATTTGCAGCTGCACAGGATTTCCGATCCTTCTGCTTTGGGTGACATCCTGAGTCTAGTTGTTGCAGTGGGTTAGTTCTTGCCTTGGTTTAGCAAGCCGCAGCCTTCCCAGAGAGGCAGCAGGGCTGCTTAGGGCAGAGTGACTGTTTCACTCTCCTCTAGTCCCTCTGGACAGCCCTGCATCCCTGCTCTGGCTAGCTGGGCTCCGCAACACGGTGACAGCAAAGGAGGCAGAAGGGTCTCTTATAGCGACCTCAGAGGAACTTTTATTTTACATGATGACCAGCCTGTTCCCAGAGGCAGCGACAACCCCGTGGTCTGCAAGCTTGGAGGATTATATGGGGACAAGGGAGGCGGGGAAAGCACATGGACGAGTGATCTCAGGGCGCAGGGGAGGTACATGGGCAGAATTGGGGTACTGGAACCAATAGGAGGAACCCAAAGGTATGGCTAGGGCTAGGGGCAGGGGAAGGGGGGGACAATGTGGAAGGCATACATTTAATAAGAAAAGCAGTGGGGAAATACAGCGCTACGTCTAGTGGAGCTTTGCAAAAGCAGCAGAGCTTGCAGGTGCTGAAAAGGCAGGTACATTACTTTCCCCATCCTCACCTTACTGCTGCTGGACTCATTGATTAGGCAGCTGAGTTTGCTAAAGGAGGAGAAAACCAACAGCAAAGAGAATCGTTTTCTGTTGGTTTCATGCAAGCTGTCCTGGGAAGACTCCCTTGTGGCTGGGAGCTGGTGAGAAAAGGTTAGGATCCATATTTTCAGTGGTACCTAGCAACTTGAAATCAGAGGGGAAAAGTCAAATGCTATTATATTCATTGGAAATTGCAAGCAGCACACAGACCCTTTCACTCAGAGCAAGTGACAGCAATCCATGCATCTGAGCCCTGCTGTGCAGTTTCAAATCCAGAAAAGATTCTGAAGATGGTGAAAGGAAGCAGTGTAAACAATGGGTCACCTTCCCATTCAAGCATTATTATGCTTCCAGACTTGCAATTTCAGACATCTCTCAATGTCAAAAAGCCTCTTGTATTATTTGGGTTTATTATACCTTCAGCCTGAGAGCTGAAAGATTTTTTTCTACTCGCAGCCTTGTACAAATGTAAAGAAATAGCTAGAAGGTCTCTGTAAGAAAAGTTAGTTCCTTTCTCAGCCTTCGGGCTACTCTAAATTAAGAATGATTGGCCTTGGGTTATTTTAAGTGAAAGATATTCATGATAGATATTTGTGATCTTCAGAATGACAGTTTCCATCTCAGTTTTTAGAGGGCATTAGTGTGATTGAAATAACTGTTCTGCATTTGTTCTGCCCCACTTTGTTTTTCTATACCTTTGACCAGATGGGGTTTTTTGTTTGGTTTGGTTTGTTTTTTTTTTTTTTCGTTTGGTTCATTTTGGGTTTGGCATTTTTGTGTGTGTGTATATCTATTGCTTTCTTATAAGCAAATCCCTGTCATGCCAATGTTACATGGTCTGTGAGAACTTAATAGTAATAAGCCAGAACTAATCTGAATACTCTATTTGATGTGTACTCTACTGGCTTTCTTGCTTAAGTGAAGAAACTTTCTGTTGAATTTATACCTGCAACTCAAATGAGAACCTTCATGAGATAATAAATACACACATATTTCTTCTAGCGCTGCAGTATATTGTTGAGGGCTAGACTTTACCCAGCCTTTAGTGTGTGACATGGGCAGGAATAAAAATGTGTGCTGTACACAGCTCACTCCCAGACAGAGCCTGATAGCACTGCAGCTGTCTGGGGTGTCTGCTGGTTTTAAAGGGATTAAAGAGAGGTAAGGCCATGGTCCACTTTTCTTTCACACAATCAGCAGGAGGTGAATCACACTGTGTGTTTTTGGAAGCAGTAGGAAGTGATGGGACACTTTGGAGCCATCCTTCTCGTAGACAGTGTGTTTACCTGCTCAGGGCCAAGACTGGGAGCCACTGTGTGGTCATCTGTCCCCTTGGTTCATGCTACAGGAAAAATTCCTTTTGACTGCAGGGTCTCTTCTTATTTCAAATAGAATGTAACATCACTAAATGGACTAGAATCCTAAAGCAAGCTGTCATTGCTCTTAACACTAAAAAATGTTCGAGGTGATTGCAATAGCTCCAGTAGGGTTATGATTACCTTAGACAAAAAGGACATGCCCAGACACACAGATGCTTTGTAGTCAGTATTAGACACAGAGTTCAAGGTTGAATGCTTTCACCTACCTGATGATATCCAGTGTGACTGTGTTCCTTGAAGGCCACTGTTGCTTTTAAAAGACTTTGGTTTGGTTTTTTTCTGTGGTGACCTCTAAACCTTAAAACTCAATTGTGGAACTATGAATCAAGTTTGCAAGTGATTCTGTGGAAATCAACTGACCTTGCAGAGCAAAGAACATTTAACAGAGAAAAAGAAAGAGTGATCCAGGCTTTCATCAAATGCCACTCGTGTAATGAGGGCTGGTCTGTGTTTGTCTTTGTTGCGTGTAACTGCAAGTAACACCATTAGAATTTCCAGGCACAGACCCACCGGGTTATGAAACCTGAGTTCCAAATACACAGTGAAATCCGAGGAAATTAGATGACCCATGTTGCAGACAGAATACAAGTTCAGTGTCAAGTATTTATTGCTCCAAATTATCATTGTAAGAGTAATAAAATGAAGCCATATTTTTAGGCGTCACAGTGATATATTTTTATGAGCTTAGAACTGCTGCTTGTGTAAATTCAATAGAGAAGCTGTTTGGACTTGTTTCAAATTTCTGTAGCTACAGGGGAAGAACATTATTCCCTATTTCACTTGTTAGAAACAATGAAAAGCAAATTTTTTATTTACTAGGAAATACAGCTTTAATGCAACTCACTACCTTTCTGAGTCTGGTTCTTTGACTTCTACAGAGACGGATCCATGTTGCCTAGACATTGATGTACAGGACTGACACCAATTCTTTATGGGTCTTTTTAGAAGGTACAGATGAAAACTATTTAGATAGATTCAGCTGAAATACTGACCAAAATCATGTAGTCAAATGAGAGTATTTCAGCTGAGAATGGTTTTGCTGGAGATTGAAGAAACAAAATTATTTGTGAAATTCTGCCTAGACCTTCCTGGTTTCTGGGATTGATTTTCTTCCCCAGGTCCTCAGCATCCTGGGGGCTGGCTGCACTTGTGGGGTCCTTAAATTATCCTGGCTCCCTGGTTGCAAGAGTCTCAATTAGGCAGGAATCTAGCTCTCAGAATTGTTAAATATTGAATGGTAGTTGGTAGAAACTTTGTTAGGAAATACCAAAATCATCACAAAAATGTAGTGACCCTTATCTGCCCAAGCCTGTAGCAGTATGCCTTTCATGGGGCTGTTCTGACTTAAAGCCAGTCACACAGGACTGGGTGAAAGAGCTTTTATTATATGCTTAGGGCAGATGTCATTCAGAGCTCCTTTATGGAGTGGGAAAGGAACCCAAACTCACAAATGCTTCATGCTCAGTCCCTTAGGGTAACACTTGATTTTTCTGGCTTTATTCAGGTATTGATCTGATTCTGACTGGGACCAATTTCAGTATGGTTAAAGTTGTTTGAGGTGGTAGTGCCCTTGGGTTGTGCACTGGCTGTATAAGAAAGCTGTTCCTGGGATCCTCATTGGAGATTTCCGTGCATTCCTAAAGAAGCCATATTGTGAGTCAGTTCAATTCTTTCAGTGACAGAAAAGAAGGTTGATCCCAACTTCATCATTAAAAAGAAAATGTAACATGTTTGAATTTCCTTTTTATTGAAATTGACAATTTACATTATTGATTAAATACAAAATATATATCTATATAAAAATAGCACTTAGTACAAGAATTACCTGCAGCTTTTCCTGAAAAGTCCCTCCCTCTCCTGCCATTGTTTTCCTTGCTTCTCTCTTGGGCATGCGTCTCAATTTGATGATTAGTATAGAAAAAAGGGGAAAATGCATTTTAATTCAAGGAATTCAGTGGGTTTTTTTGACAAAAAGGTTTTCCAAAGGAAAATACATTGTTTTGTAACTGCCTCTGTATTTTCTTCCTTCCAGCGTCTCTCCTCAGAGGAAGACGGGTAAGATATATAGCATTGATTGTAAGATAGGCTTCTCAAATAGCTGTTTTTATATGAATAGTAACCAGTTTTCTCCAAGACGGTGTTTTATAAGACATGGCACATATAAAATTCATCTGCCTTTTTAGGCTTTTGTGTCTTTGTGTAAACACCTTGAAACCTCTCATTCCACTTCTGTTCTTCCATTACAGACAAAGTAGAAGCATCTCAATTCACATAGTTCAGGAAAAGAAGTGATCAGTGACACAGACTCATCCCGAGTCTTTCTCTGCAGCTACCAGCAAGTAAAAGTATCTATGTCTGACTAATATAAATTTTATATCTCTTAACACAGTCAAAGACCTACAGTTTGAAAAATTCTCTGCTAGAATAATTGTTTCATCTGCCTTTTACTCCAGTTTTGCAATTCAAAGAAACTTATTTTGTCCTTACATTGCAGCGGAGCCATAGTAAAGGAAGGGTGACATATGAGGTTAACATACCCAAATGTTGTGAATTGCTGCTTCTGTTACCATTTCCTCTGAAGAGGAGAGGCTGAGTTTCAGAGCTGTGGAATGAGCAGGAGGCAGCACAGCTCAGAGATGCTGGAAGGAGAAAGCACAAGAAGAGTGTGGCCATCAAGGGTGCTGAGGGACCAATAATTTCAGCAGAGGTAGGCCTTGAGTTCTTCAAATCTTACTACAATCCAAATCGTACTTCTTAGAATACAGGCTTCCACCTCTTCATAATTTATCCTTCTAATCACAAAATAGGTTGATGAAGGGGACGATATAATAAAGACAATTACAATTGTATTTATCAATCATCTTTCTACAAATACTTTGGGTTTGGGACACCATCATTAACATGAATTCCTATCTAGATCATAGGACAGCTCAGGTTGAGAGGACTCTCGTGTAATCTAGTGCAGCCTACCCAAAGCCATGGCCTGGTCAACTGCTGTGTTCTTCCACTAATTCTTGTGTGTTTAGTTGTTTGCATACAAGGTACTTAGTCAGTGCAAATCTCTTGGGCAGACCGTGCTATATGTACCTTAACTTATTTGGCATTCTATCACCTCCCTGATTTCTGTGATTTCCTTTCCACTGACATTTTTTCAGGTGAAGTCAGTTCTCAGCTGTGACTTGACCTATTGCTTTACTATAGGATCCTCCTTTCCTACCTTCCTTTATTATAGGAACCATTTCTGTTACATTAGTCTGCCATTTTTCTTTCTTAAACCCATGTTTAGATTTTTTTTTCAGCAGAAAAGTATTTTATACTTAAAATATTAATTGTTAAGACTGGTACATTTTTACCCACAAAGCTAAAACCTATTTCCATTTCTCACTCAATGTCTGAGATTTTTTAAGAAAAGGTATCTAGTTACATATTTCTTGTTTCTGATTAGAATATATCCTAGTATTTACATTTTCTAGGTTGCTGTTTCTGTCCATGGATCCTGGTGTGTACTGTCTTATATTTCATTACTAAAATGTGCCTGCCTAATATATCCATATGCAAATAATTGTACATATAAATATTTATATTTTATTCAAATTACCACATAATGAAAATATTACTAGAAGAACATTTTTTTTTAAAGTAAAAAATTCTGTTGTTATTTGTCTGTATATTTGTTTAAAAAGTTCTAAGAAAAGAAACTTCATATTTGTGAGCATCAGCTCACAAGTTCTTTGTTCTAAATCGAATTAAGAGAAAAGTAAGAAATTAACTGGAGTTAATTAAAGTGTACTTTTAAGCAGTCTCACTATAAAAGCTAAAAAAACCCCTATTAATGAGGTGTAACTTGATTAGAAAGTTGCTTTAAACACATTGCCTGTTTTCAGTTCTCTGGGAGAACAGCAGAAAGAATTGTTGAGTGCCATTGTGTAGAACTCATTAATAAAAGAGTGCTAATGCACATTTGCTACCCTGGTAAGCTGTGTCTTATATAAGTCTGATTCAACTAGACAAATGACCTGTTTTTAAAAGGAGATGGAAACATTTGCAGTAAAACTGTGCTGTCAGATGTGCAGAGGGTATATAGCTCCTACAGAAAAGACGTTTATTCAAATTCTTTAGACACAGAAGGTCAAACAAGCCTAGATAAAAGTCAAGAAAATAAAATCAGCATTTGGGACTAAATCCTTGTCTCAGTGCATAGGTTAAATACCCCACCTGTCCTCTTGGGATGTCAGTGGTCGCTGGGCTGCATTGCTCAATCAGTCCAGGAGTGGTGCAGAAGTAATCTGTGGTGACTACACAGCTGCTGTTCAGAAAAGGTTGATCTGTTAGATCAGGTGTGTGCCATTTCTAGGTCTCATGGAATTCAGCTCCTCAGGATAGACTTATGTGCCTTTGTTATGAAATAGCATAGGAGATAAACAGCACCAGAGAAGATTCTGTATTTTTCTTGGTGGGGTGAATAGTCTCCCAGTGCACTTCCTTTCTTACTTTTGGAAAGAGACACAGAAAAATGTTTTCAGCCCTTTTGTGCTTAGTTTATGTTCTACATCTACTGTCTTCCTCATGCTGACATATTCCTTCTGTATCACAGCTTTAAACAACGCTGAAGATAGCAGAGTTTCAGGTTTTGTTGAGTCATCCCACATCGAAGGAAAAGCAAAGGAACTTTCTGAAAAATGGAAAAATGACAAAGTAGAAAAATGCAATCCCTTTCTTCTACAAATACCAGCCAATGTTCCCACTTTCCATATTACACCCACACAGCCGAGCAGAGGCCTAATATGGGATCTTCACATTTGTGTGGTTCTCCTTCAACTCCAGGCTTACATACACTCATACAATTATGCAAGTTCATGACTATATGAAATCAAACAATTTCATATAACTTATTAGAATACCTTCAGGAATTGTGCTTAGGTAGACTGGATCCTAATAGTAGAGGTCACTTTTTTTCCTCTCTTTTGATTTCTTATGTTGGACAAGTTGAGCTGATTGCATGCTAGAGGATGAAGAGTGCTCCACCCACTTGTGGCTGTAGGCAGGCCACCCAAAGGATTGCAAAGTGGGTTTTACCTGTAGCGAAAGTGACATTCTCAGCTACCTACAAGATCCAGGCAATACAGCTTTGGGCATATGGTGCAAGAGGAAAAGGAGTAGTTCAGCTCTCGTGCCCAAAGCAAAACAAAACTGCTGTGAAATGTGAAACACATTTCAATGATCTGATTCTTTATGTGTACCTCCTTAATTAGAATCAAGGAATCATGGTGACCAGCTAAAACTTACATTTGTGTTTCTGAACTGGTGATTCTTCAGTGAAGAGATACAGGTCCTTCTTTTTCAGCTGTCTGTATTTGACTTAGAGCTCTCCATCCCTATTTCTCTATTTCCCAGTTCCTGTGGATTACTTTGAATACTAGTGGAAAAGCTTTCTGTCATTTCTGCTAGTAGCTGTATGAATGTGTGCTACTGTTGAGTGATTATGAATTTGACCCCAAGACACGTGTCATGTGGCTTTTTAGGAATGCAACATAAAAATGCAATTATGTGAAGAACTGCGGTAGACAGCGCAATTCACTGAGAGGAGATGCCACAAAATGTTATTAAATACTCCTAGCTTAGTTTAATATTTCTTCTGTGTTCTCCCACACAGTGTTCAGAACAAGTTAAGTGACATGAAAAATATTACACATTTTTTAAAACAGATGGACGACATCACTTTTATGGGTTTGAACAATTCATTAAAAGTTAGTTTCTGTTAAGATTCACTGTGCTGTCAGTTTTCTCACATCTTGTCTGTCTAGTCCAGGCTGATCCTAATCTAAGTAGGGGACAGAGGGAGTCCTCTCACTGGTCCACCAGCTGATGTGTGAACCTCCCTCTCTTCAGCAGAGAAGTAAGAAGACTTTGGAGGAAGAACATAAATTGTGCTCCCTCTGTGCTCAGTGCTGCCGTTGATGGAGGAGACATGATGCCATTGCATGGAGGAGGAGACAGGCCACATACATTCAGGCATTGTAGAAATGTGTTTTCATCCTCAACATTCCCCACATTAATGGGCAGATGTGGCCTTAATGGGTTAGTGCATATGTGTTTTAGACAATGAGAACTGTCTCTGGAAGGACTCAGCAAGGCTCATTCAGGATTAGGAAGGACAGAATGGGGCACCACAGGCTATATGTGCCAGTCCAGGCAGTTTGTTTCTGCCTATCCTCTTCCATGCAACCCTCACCCTCTGAAGACTCGTCACCTCTCCCTGTGTAACCAGTCCTTTCCGCTGTATATCCAGTTGTGTATCCATAGCATGGCCAGAATGTTGTGCTGTGTCCTTGACAAGGCGTGTCTTCTGCATGTTCAGATGCAAGGCTGGGTGCCCCAAGGCTGTTTGCATGCCCTGTTATATGAACAGGGACAGGTCTGTCTAACGATAGTGGAATCTGTGCTTTTGCAGCGAAAAGTGGGCACTGTTCCTGTGACTTTGCACATGCCTGCAGACAGATGGGGATGATGGCAGGCACCTGCAGTTTGATTATGGGGTGGGTGCACATAGGGAGGGATACACACAAGGATGAGCCAGAGTGTACAGGACTCACATACCTTCATGAGAGCTTTATTAGCATGAAAAGTTGTATACGTGTGTTCTAGGTCACTCATGACCTATAATCTCCATATCAGGGCATTTATGTGGTAACAATCCTTTCCCTGAAGCGTTGTCCGAGACTATAGATATAAGTATTGTGATTTAAAACCAAACTGGCTATTTAGAAACTAAATTAATTGGATGCCAAAACACTTTGATCAGATGTAAGCCATTTCACAAATTATGCGACTCACCTGACCCATGGGAAAGACAGTTCAATGGAGGAGTCAGGA
This sequence comes from Dicrurus megarhynchus, assembly GCA_013399195.1. Lineage (NCBI taxonomy): Eukaryota > Metazoa > Chordata > Aves > Passeriformes > Dicruridae > Dicrurus > Dicrurus megarhynchus. The sequence continues at coordinate 522,775 of VXAD01003542.1, forward strand.
GGGAGTCAAAGTAATGGTTCCAGCTGTGGGTACATGGTTATGGGGCAGGGCCATGAGGTCCCTTTCCATTCTTCAGCAGCTTTGGGCATCAAAAGTTATAGCACTGGGTAGAGAAAGTTTTGGTCAACCTTCCTCAACACCCAACAAGTCTCTGGTCCTGGTGCTCACAATCAGCCCATCTCAAAGGCTTTGCACAAAGACACGGTCACAATGCTTGACATGTATTTTAAACTCAGTGTACTCATCCATTTCCAGGACTAAGTTACTCCCTTATCTTATAGGATTAACTAAAGTTCATATGCTAACCGTGCTTGTCAACAAAGTACCTATTCCAATCACCACAAGGAGCAACGTTTTAAGCTTGACTTATTTTATGCTGAGGTTGGTGAGTTGATTCCTTGTCAGATCCAAAGAAACAGTGCCAAAATCTAATGCCCTTTAATACTTGCACTGAAACTCAACTGTGTACAAATGTTTCCCAGTTTATTATTTTTCTAATATATGAGCTTTTACATGCACCACACATATTTGTAGCGCTATAAAGAAATACTGCTGGACAACTTGATTCAATTTGCTCACTGATTTTATTTTCCTTGGACTTCAATGGCATTTAGTTGTGTCTCTGCTGATCAGCTTGATGTTTAGCTCCATGCAGTGTTATATTTTATCTTGGCTTCAAATATGTTCTCAAATTAACATGATGGTACAGATGGATTCTTGTCTCAGAGCCATATGATTGATTTCATTTCTGATATTCTGCTCCATCAACATGCAAGGAATTAGTCCTGACATCAAAGGGCAATCTGTTTACATTGGAAGTGCAAAATATTGTGCTAAGCAATGCAAAACAGATTAGAAAAGAGAATGGCACTGCCACTGTTTTTTTGAAACAAAACACAAACTTATTAGGAAAGCCATATACTCCCTTCTCTAAAGCAATTATCTTAAATGCTGAGAACATAAGAACATCTGTAATGAGTCAGACTAAAGGTCTGTTTGGACTGCTGTGCATGTATGCCAGTGGCCAATTTAGGATGCTAGAGACATGAATGGGGCAAGCAGATGGTGATATACTTCTCCTCTTGCAGTCTTTCCTAAACTAAAACTCTAGAGGATTTCCAGGAAGTGGACCAGCAATAATCATGGTAAATTTACATGGGTTATAATTTATCAGCCACTCAGAACAGATTTTAAAATATTTTATCAGTAACACACAATACAAAGCATTACCAAAAATTGCACTAGAGCTTGTAAATCAATACAGATTTAGGGTATGTTTTTTTCAAATCAGAGAAATTCTGGCAGAAAGAGTTGTTATCTTCTGTTTTGTTTTGGAACATTAATAGTGTTGCATTCATTTTGATTCAGAAGGTTGTTTTTTGTACTTGTCAATGTAAAGGATTAAAAAAAGTAACTAAACAAAATGTAATTCTGACCTTGACACTTACTGTCAAAAAGGGATTTTTTTCACTTTTGGGACAGAAAATTTTTATTTGATGACATAAATTACTTACTCTCTTCCACTGCTATTTTTAATATAGTTTCTTTTGATTGATGCAAAATAATTATAATAACAGCATCCCTTGAAAAAATCACTAAGACTAAAATGGTGAATGTGAACTAAACTGACAGAGAAAGAATACAGCAATAGGCTGGACAATGCATAATTCCTTTGGGTAATATATATAGTCCTCTGTTGTGCCCATCACTTACTGAAGACCATTCTTTTGTGCTTTACATTCCTCACAAATAATGAATTATCTGTTTTAATCAATTCTTGGTACTGAGTTGCTAATGAAAATTCAGTTTCAGAAGTAGAAAATGTTGTAAAGGGAAATATTTGTCTAGTAGAAACCATAGAAGTAGCTTGACATGGTGAGAGAGTTGGAGCTGTTCAGCCTGGAAAAGAGAAAGTTTTGTGGAGACCTTATAGCACCTTCCAGTATCTTAAAGAGGCCACAAGAGAGCTGGTGAGGAAGATTTTATAAGGGCATGTAGTGATACAGAAGGGGGGATGGCTTTAAACTATAACAGCATAGGTTTAGATTAGTTATTAGGAAGAAATTCTTTACTGTGAGGATGGTGAGGCACTGGAATGGGTTGACCAGAGAAGCTGTGGATGCCTCGTCCCTGAAAGTGTTCAAGGCCAGGGTGGATGGAGCTTTGAGCAACCTGGTCTAGTGGAAGGTTAGTAGGTCTGTCCACAGCAAAGGCCTTAGAACTAGAGGATCTTTAAGGTTTTTTCCAGTTCAGTATGACAAACTCTGTTTCTTTGCGTGTACTGGCTCCAGCTTCCTTGAGAAGTTAATTCTGGTTTAGGGGTTTTGGGGAAAGCAATTAGAGAATGTCCAAAGGAGGCCATGACGGTGGTGAAGGGCCTTGAGGGGAAGCTGTGTGAGAGGCAGCTGAGGTCACTTAGTCTGTTCAGCCTGGAGAAAAGGAGTCTGAGGGGAGACCTCCTTGTGGTCTTCAACATCATCCTGTGGGGAAGAGGAGGGGCTGGTACTGATCTCTTCACTCTCATGACCAGTGACAGGA